>WEIU01012863.1:344070-371799 GCA_013389925.1 Aegithalos caudatus | reverse complement strand
GACCAGAGAAGCCACGGTGGTGTGAGGCAGGTTGACGGCCTGCATGGGCAGGGCGGGGGAGTTGGGCGCCATGGGCAGCGTGGGGTTCATGGGCAGGCTGGGCAGGATCACGGCCGGAGCAAAGTATTGGGAAGGGGCGGGGATGGGGGGCACGTTTGCAGCAGGGATGTCAGACAGGGTTGGAGGAAGGCTGTCAAGCCCTGCCAGGGGAGTAATTGCAGGAATGACAGGAAACTGAGGAATCTGAAAAAAATATAATATCGCATAAATTTGCCAGTGCTTTCACTGATGGTGTAAAGCAGTTTCATTCGCTATACAAGTCCCTAAAAACTACCTGTGCCGTGGAGGATCATTATGTCTGTTTGTTAATCGCTTCCATTTGTTCCCTGAGGTTTGCAAACAGTAATAAAAACTGATTTATGCTTAAATCATTAGTAAAAGCAAAAGAAAATTCATTTGAGGGGGACATTTTCATACCTTAGAAGCTTGAAAATACTTCTAACACCAGCTTGACACCTTCAAGCAACATCCTAATTAAAAGCTGCTTTCATTTTAACAGAAATTAAAAGGAATTGGGCCAGACCTAACACAAAACTCTTCCATGCAAAATTAAGCGAGGCAATTTAAGTCCTTGTTTTCAAATAAGCTGCAACTCAGGCAGCATGGAAGAGCAGAGAAAAAGGGTTTTTACAATCAAAGCCTCCCAGTGATGGAGAAGACACTGGCATCATGGCAGCAGCTTGTCCGTGCCCTTCAGCACAAGCTGCTTCACATTATGGCGCCTGTCACTACCAAACACAGTGACAGCACCATCCACCTTCCTAGGCCTAGAGAAGGGTTTGTCCCTGCTCCAGAGAACAGACCAAGAGCAGAATGACACAGATGTGGCTGGCAGGTGTTGGAAGTGGTGAAGTCTTGAGCTCAGAAAATAGCAATAAAACAGGCAACTGCTCATGCCCTCAAGCCTGGGATAGGGAAGAGATTGTGCCAGAAAGGACAGTGCAAAAGAGCAAACCAAAACAACCCCCCAAAAATTACTGCCATTTTGGAACTGCCATTAACTGGATGGCACAGGGTTGAGCACAAAGGAGATTTCTGATTCACCAAACAAATAACAAAGAAATATACAGGAATTAGGAAAGAGCAATAATACTCTTATTACCTAATTAAGAAGGCATGCAGTCACAATAGCCACACAAAACCTGCAAATCACGTTAATTATTAGCTGGAGATTTCTGTTGGTTACCTGGGAAGGGGCCACAGGCGGGAGCTGCGGCACAGTGGAGATCTGCAGGGGCTTCAGGGGGGAGCTGCTGGCGGGCACCTGCGAGCCCTGGGCTGGGAAGGGTGGCAGCAGATGCGGGGCTGTGGGCAGTGGGCACACGGGCTGGCTGCCCAGCACCTGCTGCAGAGAGGCTGCCTGCGACATGGGCTGCTGCTGCAGGGACACCAGAGAAACAAGCGTTACTGCCTGCGCACCGCAAAAGAGCCAGGCTGGCCACACTCCTCACCTCTCCCCAGCTCACAGTCAGGACAGACCTGGCACTTGGAGTGCAGGATCACAGGCTCATTAAGGCTGGAAAACACCTCTAAGATCACTGAGTCCAACCACCAACCCAGCACCGAAAGGCCCGCCATTAAAACGTGTCCCCCATGAGCCACATCAAGATGATTTTTGAGCACTTCAAGGAACGGTGACTCCCCCACTCCCCTGGGTAGCCTATTCCAATGCTTAACTGCTCTTTCAGTGAAGAAAAATTCCCTAATATCCAACCCAAACTGCCCCCAGGCATGAGCCTGAGGTAATTTTCTCTTCTCCTGTCCCTGTTCCCTGGGAGGAGTCCTGACCCTCCCCTGGCTGTCCTCTCCTGTCAGGGAGTTGTGCAGAGCCAGGACGTTCCCCCTGAGCCCCCCTTTTCTCCAGGCTGAGCCCCTTTCCCAGCTCCATTCCCTGCCCTGCTCACACTCCAGCAGGCACAACTCCCAGGAGAGACAGGCACTCTTAATTCTAACACTGCACAGGAGCCCATGCTTAAAACACATTTAAATGCAAGATATATTAGCTAAAATGACAAGTGCTAACTGTCTTAGAGAGGTTATTTGTAATGACTCCGACTCTTCAAATCCCAGAGATTGTTCCAGTTGGCCCTGTGAAATCCCCACCCACTAACTTCCAAGATGCAGTTAATACCCAGCTCATCCTGTCAAGCAGGCACGGAAAGTACAACACTTATTATCTGAGACACAATCAACCACAAAAATTGCAATAAAAGCTAGGTTCCAGATATTTCTGATGTACCATAAGTGACAATGTGGTAGCCAAAAAAGTAGCTTTACTTTTCGTGGGAAAGTAGTGCTACCCTGGCCTGCCAGGCTTTGGACAGCAGAACAGAGAAAAAGGTGCATTAAAGCTGGAAATCATCAGTAACAAGCGCCCACATTTTATGTGATTGGTATCTTCTTCTTTAGTTCCTCTAATTAGTTCTGGAAGTACTTTAAAAACCCTTATGGTTCAAAAAGATGACTCTGAGGCATAGGCTGGCTCTGGGTGACTTACTTGGGACCCTGGGGCTGGTGCCTTCCCCAGGCCCTGCAGCACACAGAGCCTCTGCCATCTCACATTTTGGGGGAGACGCACCTTCCCAGGTACAACCTCAACCCCAGGGAAATGGCAGCATGGGGCTGGCCTGGCACCAGTGACAGTGGGGGCACCTGAACACTGAGGGAGGGATAGGGCCCCACTCATCCATAGAGGAGCTCCTGCCCGACCCAGCTCCAGCTCCGGGGGGAAGCGTCGCAGACCCACAGCGGTGGGCCACAGTTGATAAAGCTGCCAGCTCCGCTCTTGTGCCCCAGCTGGGTTAATCTGCAGCTCAGACAGCTGCCCACAGCTCACCAAGGGGACAGAGGGAACTGGCACTTGTGGCTCAGCCACCTTCCACTCCAGGAGACATCACATTAGAGCAGGAAAGCCACACTCAGAGAATGGAGTGGCTTCCTAAAACCTCCCTCTCAAATGCAGCCTGTGTTTTAGAAAATGCTTGTGAATTGGATAAGGCACAGGAAGGGCAAAATATCCAGGCAGATTAGGTATCTTTGCCTCGTTATAACCTTAGCAATATAAATGCACAGACACCCAAACTGGACAAATAAATAAGAGTTAGGACATACAATATTGATTCTACATGTGTGATCCACCAGTGCATATTGATACAAGATCAAAACGATTCATTCTGTAGGCAGATGAATTTCTCACCCTAATTTCCCTTGTTCTGCTGTCCGGCCCTACCCTCTTTAGCATAGACATTCACTGGACACTGCTGTCTCTGAGGAACATAGGTGCCCTGGGAAGTTTTGCAAACTTGGGACACCTTCCGCTGTTCCAGGGTGCTCCAAGCCCCAGTGTCCAACCCAGCCTTGGGCACTTCCAGGGATGCAGAGGCAGCCACAGCTGCTCAGGGACAGCTGCATGAGGCAGAGCAGACACAGGGAAGGGCCGGATGGGCACAGCTCCACAGCAGAGCCCAGCTCTCACCTGCTGGCCGGCCAGCACGGGTGGTGGCTGCCCCAGCGGGAGCGAGGCCACGGTGCTGGGCACCACGGGAAACGGCATCGCTGGCTCCTGGAAGTGCTGCGGCACCACAGCAGGCGTGGCTGGCACAGCGGGCAGGACAGGCTGCGGAGAGACAGCAGTTAGGGAAAGACGCTGCCAGGGATGGGGCAACCACAGCTGCTCTGGGAAACCTCTTTCAGGGCCTCCCCACCCTCAGAGTCAAGAATTCCTTCCCAAAAATCCCATCCAGCCCTACCCTCTGGCAATGGGAAGCCATTCCCTGTGTCCTTCCCCTCCATCCCTTGTCCCCAGTCCCTCCCTCTCCAGCTCTCCTGGAGCCCCTTTAAGTCATGCAAGGGGCTCTGAGCTCTCCCTGGAGCCTTCTCCTCTCCAGGTGAGCACCCCCAGCTCTCCCAGCCTGGCTCCAGGGCAGAGGGGCTGTGGCCTCCTCTGGACCAGCTCCAACAGGTCCGTGTCTTTCTTGTGCTTTGCTGCAAAGCCACTCATGCAGCTCAGTGCCAACAGACTGATAAGGGACTGAGCAGGTCACCGTGCACATGGGTGAGGAATACATACAGAGACCCCTGGGGCCCATATCCTCTGGGAACAGGAACATGAATGATAATGTGAAATATCGCCCAGGATACAGAAGTATTTGCAAAAGCCTTGGACTTACTGCTGAGGGCTGCTGGTAATGGCCGAGCTGGGGGAGGCTGTGGGGCACAGGCTGCCCCTCGCTCAGCGGGGGGCTGTAGACCCTCTGGATGGCAGGAGGGACAGCGTCTGGCAGGGACGAGTAGATGACACTCTGCTGGCTGCTCTGCGAGTCCGAGTACACCGTGGAGCCCTGGCCACTGTCAAATGTGCTGTCAGCTGCAAGAACAGCCATTCTTATTAAAAGCTCAACAACTCCCAATGTTCAAATGATGATTTTAGAGCAAGGTCACCGTGGTTTATGTAATTAGCATTTTTACCATTCTAGCCCTTTCGTTATATAAATAAATTATACAACACCAATGCTATTCTCTACAAAAGGCACACACTGTTTCTCTTAAGCCAAAACCCATTCCAATGGACTTCCAGGGATGCTGGTATTTTCATGCTGGTATTTTAGGCACATTAACATTTCCTTTAAAGGGCATAAGGTTGACAGTAAGAATTGCAGATATTTATAGATTTTGTAGGATGAAAGGAGAGGAAACCCCAATTGTCATGTTCAGAATAGATTACGGGGTCTTTTAGAGCTCCATCTTCCAGGATGAACTGACTTTAACACTGCTTTTATTAGCAGCACTGAAAATTACAAAATTCTTTATACTGTGTGATTTTAGTCCAGCAAGTCATGCTCTGCTTGAGTGTGGTGCAATTAAGGTCAGACACAAACCCCTGTGCAGGTTCCAGCGGGTTTGGCACACTCAGAGCTCTGTGGGGGTTTCTCGTGCAGCATTTGTCCAGTTAACCTGTGGATCTGCACAGCTATGGGCACCGGGCAAGCACTGGTCCCTTTGTCAACTAGAAATATCGGTATTTCTGACTTTAAAATGTCTTTTCACAACTTCTAAGGTGTGTAAAATACAAGTGCCCAGCTCTGTTTGAGCCTAAGTTACTGCTTTGTTCACTTGAGAAGGGAAGTGAAACAACCAGACTACAGCCGGACATATCTCAAGGACCAATAGCTTTTAATAGGGATTTAAAATTCAAAAATGAAAGAAAACTGCAACACAGTTTAATAAACTATCTTAAGTTACAGCTAAGCTTAAAGACTATTTCTTTTCCTAACACTTTCCACTGTCTCTTCTTTCCATATTCTAAATAAAGTCTTACTTATTTGGCTTTTAAATAACAAATTATTTTTTAATAGCACTAGAGATGACATTTCTCTTCGAGACTCCCAAGCTATTCTCCCAATTGTTTTTTCTTTCCAAAATTAAACTCCCCTCTCTATTTATTCAATTCATTTCTGAAGAGCCAAAACAGTCCTACTCTCATGATGGGATTTCTGCTGCATTAACATTCTGTTTTATTACAAACAATTACTCAGGACCTCAAAGGGGAAAAATAGAGTCTAATGGTAGAGTGCTAAAGTAAAATCTGTGAGTCAGTCTCGGGTTTTTATAGAACGCACACTACACACATTAAGTTAATTATTTACACTTTTACATTTGACCTCAAATGTTACGAACAGATCCACCCTAATTTATAGAGGTCCTATGCTAAGAAAATGTTCAAATAATCTGATAGCAAATTGCCCAATAATACCAAGTACTGGTTAAAAGCTGAGGAGGTGTTGGAAATAAATTGTGGGGGTTATATTTAGTATAACATTTTGCCACCTCATGCCCAGCAGAGCTACGGAAAGCACAAGTCATTTCACTGCAGCACTAGAAACAGAGTCATAATTCCAGTATTCCTCAAAGGAATTAACATGAAATAGGTATACGATCCGAAAAAAAGAAATGAACTCATTTTTGCTTCAGATAAAAAGCTTTGTTGATGTGGCAATATTATGAATGTTATGCAAATGTGGCTATTTCTCATATCAAGTAAAGGATTTTTCCTTTACGGGCACACATGGTTATTTCAGTATTCAAAGCAGACCTGAGTGTAACCCTTTAAAAAGTAACTGAATTGAAGCAGCAGCTGCGTCTTGCTAAAGGTAATGCATCTTTTACTTAAATCTGCTTACATACAAGGCCAGAACAGTAAAACAGAAAGTCTATGATAATTGTTTAGTAGCAAAATATATAGTTATATAGAGATATCTGTATAATACTGGTTTCTTGAAACTTCATCGCTTTCAAAACCGTCACGCGTGCGTCCCGAATGTTTGTGGGTTTCAAGCCACTGTGCAAAACCACCCACATCAGTTGATCTGAGCTCAGGTCACTGTGGGTTTCCCCCTCAGACACTCATCCCCACGTGCCCACAGAGCCGTCACGGGACTCACAAGCGACTGAGGTGACGCTGGTGGGCAGGTTCTGCTGGAAGGGGTGCTGGTCAGCCTCGGGCTCCTCGGGCTCCGACAGGATGTGGTGGCCCGTGTGGGACAGGTAGGTGACCTGGACCTGCTGCGCCTGCGGCGCCTTCACCTTGTCCAGGCCCTCAGAATCGCGACGCTCCTCCGCCTGCATCCTGGGCCAGATGCGCTCCCTCCGCCACAGGATCAGTGCCACGCGGTCACGGATGGACTTGGCCACGATCTTGAGATCGTTCTCATGGAAGAACCCCGAATCAATCTGCAGAGGAGCACACACTCAGCAAGGTCCCAAGCACACCTGGAACCTCTTCCCAACAGAGGACACATCCCTTTGAAAAAAACACCGATTTATAGAAATTTATTTCTCACAAGAACAGGAACTCAGGATGGTGTGGGGCCCTTTCTCAGTAAAACGTCTATTCATAATCCATTAAAAAAACCCAGGATGTAATGTCTAAAACTTGAATATATATTGGTTCTAAGTACCTATCACTAAATATCCATTGAGGAGAGCAAATTTAATGGCAGAAGGGTTTCCCTCCTTTTTTTTTTTCCCCTTTCACACTAAAAGAAGAGACAAAACAGGAAAAAGAATCTCTGAACAATGCACCTGGAGTGAATCAAACTGCCCCTAAATCTGAATTTATTGCCTTATCCTTCCCAGCACACCGACTTTTCCAAATTGCTCTGCTTGATAGCACAGCAAATCATGAAGAACAAGATGTCAACAGAATTACGTCTCAAATCAACTTATCTTAAATAGTGAAGTCAGTCAGTATTGATTGACTTTTACAAAGAAAAAGCAGACCGTTCCCATTTGATGGAAAAGGGGATGAGGCTTCTCAGAACTCAAATGCTCAACAGATAAAATGGAAATTCATCTTTGTGCTATTTGTTTGCATAATCTCCTGCAGTGCAGGGTACCAATTTTCATTTACTAATGACCTACCAGAGCTTTGCCTGCTCTTCCTACATTCTTAACATGCATATTTGGCATATTTGAAAGCACTTACATCCATGGGGGAAATCTAGAGGCTTCCCTGCTTTGTTCTTTCCTGCTCAAACATAAGACAGTTTCATAGCTTAGATGTCCAATGCTAAAATTAATGGGTGCAAATCAGCTTAAAAAACAGCTTCATTTTAATGGAGCCATGCCCCTTTGCAGTACCCACTAGTTGGGAGAGCTAACTTCACTTTCCAAACCCACTAGAATGTTTCCAGTTCCTTTTTCCACATCCTCTGGGCAGGTGATATTGCCTGACTACCAAAAACCTATCAGTAATGATAAATAATTCCCTATACTCAGAAGGTCTTCTGCATTCTCTCTTCCACAGCACATAAAGTAACAAACTGATGAAAGCACATGCTTTGGTGTTCCACAATTCATAAGGACTAGAAAAAGGCATTTAGGAATAAATGTCCCCCTTTTCTGTCCCAGCAACAGCCTCAGGTTTGAAAGCACTTCATGGGCAGCCACTTAGGTAAGCATTCATGTAGAATACCAATTTTAAAATTATTTGGGAATTATCTGAGAAAGGATACAGTGTCACTATAGTCATGGCATGATCCTTTAAAATATATTTTTATGAGAATTATTTCCTCTTCAAAATAAAACATCACAACAGACCAAGCAACTTAGAGAACTTTGAAATTCCAAATATTTCCATCAATATTTAAATGCAAAATATAACAGTAAGTAATGGTACCAGAGCAATTTTTTTTTAAATTAAATTAGTTCTGTAATGATATATTGCTGGAAAAACATTGGACCTACTGAAGACAAAGGAGCCTGAATTCCTCCCACTAAACTTGGAGTAGATGATGATGAGTTCCAGCAGAGCAAGGCAGCATGACCAAAATGAGTGCCTCCTGAGCAGAACACAAGTGGTGGTGACATTATTTACCAGGATCCCTCGGGATTTAGAGTCTAATAAGAACATTTCTGCAAGCACAGGAACGTTCAGACCCTTGGCTCAGTGCCTCTGAGCACCAAAACAACATTAGAACCTTGGCTCAGTGCATTAGAACACCGAAACAACTGCAAAGACACCATCAAAATAGGAGTTCAAGGACAAGGTGGCGAAACTGGAACACAGATCTCTAACAAAAGCCCACAATTATAAAAATACAGAAATTCAGCAAGTGAAACTTATCTGTTAAAAATTCCAAAGCTTACTCCTAACTCAGTGAACCCAGTTTCCTATCAAAGTTGAGGGGGAGAGGGGCTGACTACAGACCTTTCTCATCTACTTTTCTTCTAAGGAACACAAACAGAAAAGATGGGGGAAAGTGTTTTGGAGAATTCAATGCAAAATATTTTGTGATTGAACTTCTGAACCTAATGTATTTCTAGCTGCTGTCTGGGACTAAACAGATTCCAAATAAATTCAAAGACACTGAACAGCCTATAGAAACTGGCAGAAGAGCTTGCAAAATATAAAAGTAGACCAGACCTCTAAGGTCCCTAACCTATGTAAATTGTGATTTCAGGCATCTGTTTTCAAACAGCGTGTTTCAGTTAGTTGGTCCCTGTTCACCCCTTTCTTGCAGTAGTCATTCCAAAATCAATGCAAAATGCCTAAACTGGACACCCGGAGTGGTTCACAGGAAGTTACTTTACCCAACTCATTCCTGTTGTGCCTTGAGATTTATGCACTACTTTCTACATTTATAACTTTTTGTCAGAAGTGTTTTTTACCATTTCTTGTGCAACATCATCAGGAGTTTCCTTCTCCAGATCAAAAGTAAACTCAATGGCTCCATTATCTTTGGGTTTTCCTTTCAGTTTCTTAGGATCTTCTACCCAGAGTCTTAAGGCAATAGAGGATTTTCTACCATGGTCTTCTTCTGCAAGTTCCACTCTTACCCCAGTATCTTCAGCAAAAAAGGCATGGCTTAATAAATCTTTAATTTCATATCTGCAAAGGATATAAAGAAAACTCAAACACTGCAAGTCAACAATTTCAGAAAGGTTTGTAACACAAAACTGCTGCTAAAGGTGTAAACTTTTACACAATGTTTGGCATTCACCCACGATGAATTTCTGTTCTTTTTGAAAAGATGTGGGATTCTGAAAAGGAAGTGAATTGAAAAAGTGACACTTCTCATTTCTCAAAGCTTTAGCCATATTTATGCACCACAAGCACTTAAGAGAAATGCTGATTACAGCTTTGTTCAACTTTTCTTAAGAATCTGAGCTTAAAGAGTACCAGAGAAGAGATTCTCTAGGCAGTCAGCTGCAGTCCCTAAAAACTGTATTTGTGAAAGTCAGGCAATACTGAGCACAAGACAAACTGGCAGAGAGCAGTAAAACATCAGTTTTGAAACCTAAAGCTGGAAACAAGGCACAACGTGTCTCCATGTCCAGAGGCCAATGAAATCTGCCACAACAGCTGGTGATGAATCTACCACACCAACCTTTACCACCCTCGTTGCTCCCACAGAACCTTCCCAGTGACACCTTTGGGACTGCTGAACCAGAAATTGCAAGAATGCCCCAGCCCAGCTCCACAGTCACGCTGAGGGGCCAAGATACACAACAGGACTTCTTACCCTGATACTGAATGCCAGAAAAGCAGGAAATCACTTATATTTGCACTTTTATGCTGCATTTTTTGCTGTACAGGGGAGACCCACAGAGCAGAGCAGAAATCCACAGACAGTTCTGAAATCCCTGCACGCACATTATTTAATACAAAACTCCATGCATTGAAACAAACCTTTCTTCTTTGTTTTTGCAGATGCACTCCCCAATTATCTCTTTAATTTCAGGATCAGTAACTTTCTCAAAGCTTGCTGGCTTTATACCCTAAAAGCATAGAGAGAAACAATTTAATGTGAAAAATAATTACATTATACCTCTTAATGAAGCGTATTTTCTCTGCATTTTAAATCTAACTCAACATGTGAAGCAGCTAATACTTTTAAGTTGTTATGCAAAACCGAGTTGAGGATTTAGGAGTACTATATTTCTAAATACCATTGCACTTGAAAATTACTACACTAGTTCACACGAACTCAAGTCAAACACAGGGAAAGTATCCCTTTTTCTTTACCAGCCTTTGCAAATTTTGCCTTTATATCCTCTGGACTCTGAAGTGAATATTCAACAAACAGCTAACTTCAAATTTCAAAAATAACCATTTTCTGAAATTATTCCTTTCATGTTTTTGCCTTAGCTCTCAAAGCACTAAATGAATAAAGACAAATAATCACAGGTTAATCACAGTTTTCTTCAGATAGCTAGTACTGAAAATGAGTCAAAAATACCTTAGAATATTCTGTATTCCTGTTTCCCACAAACTTCTTGCTTTTTCATGACCCAAACACTCTCCAACACATTCCCCTCTACATAAGAAAATTAAAGATCAACCCCAAACCAAGCAGGGAAGCAGGAGGATACACTCAACAGCTCTGCATTGCTTCTGAATTTCCCAGGATACTGTTAGAAACCCCTTGGGAATATGTGATAGAGCAGGTGCAACCTATAAATCTAGCTAAATCTCTGTCAAATGTTAGCATTTTTGCTGGGAACAGATTTGGAACAGCAACCTGTGAGCATGGCCTTTTCAAGGAGAAAATCCAACTACCCACTGCAGAAGAAAACCCTGGGAAGCAGAATCAGTGTCCCCACATCCAAGTATATATTCAGCTAGAGATGACAAGTGGCAACACAAGAAGTTCTTCTTTATTTGTGATCTCCAGCTTAAATCACGGAATTAATTAATTCCCTTTTAAAAATATGTTATTACCTCTACCTACTAAACCAAGATGCACATGGATGAAAATATAACAAAATTAATTTGAGAAGAGATGATGCAGTTAAACCCTATCACTTAAGGACCCAAGTACTTCCAAAGAAGTCAATAAGCAGAACAAAAAGGAAACACAATTTCCTTTATCTAAAAACCAGAATGTGATTGAGCACATAACTGAATGGGAATTGGACATTTAGCTCTATTCAAATCCTTTTAAAGTTTCACTCTGAAATAACAGTAAATAATAGCTCATGCAGTCACAGATAAGGAGCCCTGCAGAGTGGACTTTTGGCTCACCCAGTGGATTAAAAGAAGAAAACAAGTATTTTCAAATAGCATCTGCAATACACTGAATTAAGTCTTGAACAGATTTTATGGATTAATTTCAGTGAGGGATGGAGCCTCTCTGAGAATTTCTGAACATTCCAGCATCAGATTATACTTTTATCCTTTTATGAGCATTCTGTTGCTATTCAAGCCTCAGATTCTGCTTCAAGCTTTATTAATTAATAATTTTACATCAACAACCCCTATTTGTCTTAAAATTCAGGAGTGAAATATGCAAGTCATAAATTTTGAAAGAAGTAGTAATAAATATACAGGATAGTCACACAGAGACTGAGCTCCTTGGTTTTGCTTCAGCAGAAAGCTGCAGGGATCCTAAGAAACCCATTTTTGTGAGAACAAACCAAAATAATCCGTACATGTGGCTGGCTGTGACCCACTAAAAAGAATTATTTGCTTAAGCAAACCTAAATCTTACTGATGAGATGAGGGTTCAAATTGTATGTATTAGAAAAATGTGTCAAAATGCACTGGAGTGCCCAGCTGCAAAGCCCAGGCTGGCTCCAATGTGCCAAGGTGAGCTCTTAGGAGAGCTCTGATACCTGAATTAGAAATGAAAGAAAACAAAGCACCACCAAAATGTATTTTCAGCAGGACTCCTCTGTACCCTAATTCACCTTTCAGCTACAGGAGCCTAGTGCATTCTCCATCAGAAAGCAGGATAAATCTGTACATTTCAATTCACTGCTGTTTGCTATGAGAAAACTGATTTCCATATTAGAGTGACACTCTCCAGGAAGAAAGGGTAGTAAGACCTAATAAAAGCTTTAACCTGGAGAGAGGCAGGTTTAGACTGGACATAAGGAAGAAATTCCTACCTGTGATGGTGGGGAGGGCCTGGCACAGGGTGCCCAGAGCAGCAGACCCCCAATGACTGGCTCCCAATATTGACCTTACAAATTGCTTCCACAAATAAAAAAAGCAACTCTTCCACCAACACTTTATTTTTCCCATCTTTGCATGGAACACCTCTCCAAACATCCATTGTGTTTTTCTGCTGAACAGCTAAGCTATGAATAGATGACTAAAAGAAACAAGGACAAAACACGTGGAGTGGAGTACTGAACAGAGAGCAGCTTTGCCTAAAATGTTTTCTCCCTGTCCCTGTGCTATAGGATGCTTTTGTTCCTTACTCTTCATTACACTCTCCAATGCCATCTCACTGGGATGCTGGAAACCCTCCCTTGCAGCACAGTGCCCCTGACAATGAAGGGGGATTCTATTTGCCATCATCTCATTCACCTAAACAAAAGCCATCTGTCTTCCCTGAGCATTCCCAAGGAAAAACGGCACCAAAATTCAAAGTGTATTAGCTAAGAAGTTATCCGTGATGGTTTGAAAGGTGTAAAGACTCTTATAAATTAGAATAAACTCAATGCCACCAACATGTGAAAGGCAGGGCTCACTGGGTGGCATAAGGATAATACAAATTCCTTAAATGTTAAAATATATATACACATATATAAAACAAGAGGAAAATGAGGGATCAAATAATTTCCCTTTTGAGAATTTCTCTGTGTCAAACAGGATGATTTATTTGACTCCCTCACCACCACTTATTCCCACCCCCTTCTTTCTGAAGCAGTTGGATTTGTGATCCATTGCCCTCTAGTATAAGGCAGCTGAGTCTACAGCCAGACACATACAGACACCGAAGTTGTCTCCTCCATGCTGAGACAATGTGCTGCTTGTTCTGCAGGGTCTAAAAACAGCCACTTGCCATTTTCCATCAGCAGAGTACACTTTGGAAGAGCAGCACGTGATGCTCTGAAGGGACACAGTGAATGCCACACAAGTCACTGGCACGTCTAACCCATGTCAATCAGTTCTTTAGAGGCTTCCCTGGCCCCAGAAGTGCCCTTCCAGCCCAGAGACAGTCTGCTCTGGGCTACCAACTCCACCATCTACCTGAAGGTAACTCTAGGCTCATGTCATTCCTAAAAAAGGAAAAAAACTTCTACCAAAAAAGCTGTAGACACGTTTCCAACTGAAACTGCACCCTCTCATACACTCTTTGAAGTCGCTGAAATGAAGTTAAAACTCAGTTTTACCAGGACTTTGTTCCATGACATCACTGTGTACAATTATAAACTCATCTCTGTTTCACTACAGAATGGTGCTCCATCTTCATGTGAATCTAAGAGGATTACCTGCAGATCTAAGAAGATCTCCAAAATCTGCAAGAAGTCCATGCAATGACATTCACAGCATTATTTACCTGCTGTCATTGTGCCACAGCCACAGCATTTATTCTGTCTGTGTGCACTATGGCACACAGCCTGAGAACGCTGAAAAAAGCCTTCAATAGTTGATGAGAATGTGAAAGCTTCACATGCAAACCAGAACAGTGTCCCAGGGTGGGCTGTTCTGAAGCACAGGTTTGTACCCCTAAACCCAAGGAGATGGCTAGGAACTGTCTGGAGACACAGCTGCTCTGCTGCACACTCTGCAGCATGTCCCTAAGAAAACACTGGGCTGGAGCAGCCTGGGAAGGTCACAGATTCTGATGTTTCATCACTATTGTCTACATCAAAATCATTTGGCAGAATGATTAAACACAAAAAAAAACTGAGCAAGAAAAACCATCAAGTTATGCATGAAAAATGAGATTATGGCATCAGAACGAAGGGCACTGCAAATATGATGACCAGGAAATCACTTCAAAGTGAGCTGTGGTAAATATGGCTTGGCTCTGCTGCTTGGGAAAGATGTGTTTGCTATTTATGGTACATATCCATTTTTTTAGTGTTTACACTCCATCGTTTGGGCTTAAAGGGCAGAGAGGTGACAAGCACGTCTCATCTGGCAGAGAAATGAGCCCCTCTGCATATTCCCAAACATGACCACCACCTTATCCTGGACAACTGCAAACATACAGGCACACTTGGAAAAACAGGAATGCAAAAATTAAAGCAGAAATTAAGCCATAAGAATATGGTCAGGCAGAATAAAAGGTCACTGAAATAAATTAAGTACAATAATTTTATACTACAGCCATGCAGAATGTGACATATGCTGAAATAATAATGTCTACGAAAGGTAATGTTTACATTTTCTACACCAGTAATGACGACCAATGTGCGTGACTTGGGACAGCCAGGACTTGAGCTGTATCTCATATCCTAGCAGCAGGCAAGGGTGGTAGATTGTTTGGACACAGAGTAGAATGTTAGGGTTAGTTTCAGAATAGAAACTACTGAAAAAGATATTATAGTTGCAAAACCCAAATCATGCCCTGCCTGCGCTGGGCAGCAGAGGGAATGTCAGCTCAGTTGGACTCCACAGAATGTAGGCAGTCTAAGGATTTTGTTGGCTGCTGCTCCTTGATGCAAGCTCTAGCCTGCAAATCCAACCCCTATGGATGCTATCAACACCTCTGGTGGCTGCCACTGCAATGCTGAGCCCAAGACAGGAAAAGAAAGTGATTTCATTTTATACTTTTGAAATAAAGGCGTCAGGCAGCTAGACACAGGAAACACATTTCACAATGCACTGACTCTCAATTTAAAACACCAGAAATATTATTTATATTTCTGGTGCAAAAAAAGCCCCAGCTTCGGAAAGTAAAAATCTCACTGAGAAGCTGCAGCATTCAGGGGATCTGCATCCTCTCCATCCAAGAAGGTCACAGCCACCTTCTGCTCTAGTGAGAGCCCCAAACCTAGTCTAATACTGGATGAAAACAGCCTAATTCAGCCTCTTGGATTCAGCCTACACTCCATTTTTTACTGTATTTCTGTCTATAAGCCCCAAGGCTCGCACAAGCTGCCACATCACCAACCCTAACTCCTCATTCAAGTGATTTTAGAGTTACTTTGTCAGCTTGTAGTCACTGCCCCAGCTCAGGGCAGACCCCACTGCATGGTGCTGGCTCAGGACCCCATACCCCAACTCCTGCACTTCTTCCTCAGCTGCTGCATCCCTTGGAGCCCGCAGGCCACTCACGCTGCTCGGAGCAGGGTCCCTTCTGTCGCAGCTCCCCTGCAGATGCAGCTCCGCTAGAGAAGCTGTTGAGCCACCAGAAGGTTCTTCCTGGGACAGAGGATCTCCCCCAGGACCAGGCTCCTCCTGCACCCTCACCCCAGAGGTCCACCCCCTGCTCCTCCTTCCTGTTTGACAGTTGTGCAGCTCATGGCATTTGACAGGGCTTTCTCCACAGGGAGCTTGTTAACCCTTTCCTTGGAAAAACCGTAATGCCAATTTTACCATCTAAGGCATCCTGGTGCCTTTGCTCCTGCTGCTACTACCCCAAATTCAGATGAAATCCACACACCCTCCATGCTGATACCTGATCCTTTTGTCTTCAGCTTTCCTTGCCAGACAGTTCTGCTTCAAAAATACCCCTTACAACGACAGCTTCTCTGTCACTGCATGTTCCATATGATACACATCATCTCCCACCTCTCTGAAGCTGCCAACATAAAGCCAGTTTTACAAAGCTGTAATAATGTACCATCTAATCCTGAGCTGTGTAAAGGTTACTGCCATAGAAAACAAGTTGGCTCAGACTTCCCTCAGTGTTTAAAAAATTACTACTTAAGTCTAAAAATTGAAATATAACGTCTAATTAGGTATCCTCTGATTAATCATTATTGTTTGCCATCTTGTATATTGCTTTGATAAATGAGGCTTAGGAGCCTTGCAAAGTCTTAATCACCAATATTCCAGATGGCTACGAGGTGTGCACAGAGCTCCTCTGGGTACATGGAGCAATGAGGAGCAAATGTTCTCAGTGGCTCCAGGTGCACACACACATTTCCAGTAGCACCAGTTCCCACAGTGATACTGGGTACCCAACCCATTTCACATGCAGGACATGAGGCCACAGAGCCTAAAATTAGAAGACCCTCTTGTAACCACTCTGTGAAGCTCTAGAGTCCAAGGTGGTGTTCCCTACGCTGCCCACACTGGCAGCATATAGGCCGTATCTGAAGGACCATACCAAAACAGAGCCAATGTCCCTTATGCAAAGGTAATAAGCACTGTGATAAAGAATGGAATAACAACACGGAGTAACCACTAGGATGAAAGGATCACAGAATGGTTTGGGTTGGAAGGCACATTAAAGACCATCTCTTTCCAAGCTCCCTGTAATGGGCAGGGACACCGTCCAAGCTCCAAGCCCTGCCCACCCTCGTCTTGGATAACAAGGATAAAGGCAAGGAAGTCCCCTGAGCCAAACCCATTCCGTGTCTCTGAGAAGCTGCAGCATGGTTTGCAGCCAGCCCATGGCATAGAGCATGGTCAGCAGCCAGCCAGGTGCATGGCTGCACACACTCAGGTCCCTGCAATGCCAAGGGAGCTGTTACAGCCACAGGATGAAGATAACTGCACTGCTGAGCAGTTTCTGGGCCTTTTGTGGGCTTTAGAATTATTTCCGAGCGGCTCTGGGTTGAAAGCAACACTCTAAGAAGAGTTAAATTACCAAGCACCAGCCCATTGGGCTGTATTTGTGGCCAATGGAGATTAAATCAGTGACAAAGACTACTGAAAATATTTGATGTAGCTGCATCCAGTCAAACACACTCTAACCCTTGAACTGTAAGCTTACACATAAGCCTGAATCAGGTTTGTATAACCCAGAGCTCAGATACCTCAACTTCTACAACGCTGTATACACTCAGCAGCACCCACACCTCACCAAAATATACTTTTGAACCCTCCAATGACAAGATCCAATAGCAGTTCAGGATGTGTACTCACACAGGTTACTTTTCGGTAGATTTGAGCAGCATTCTGGCATTCTGAGTAAGGGTATTCTGAGGTAGCCATTTCCAGCATGCACATTCCAAACGCGTAGACATCCACAGATTCATCATAGTGCTCCTCATACATTTCCGGGGCCATGAATTCTGGTGTGCCTGCACAGACACACAAAGATAATGCTGATTTTTTACTGGAGTCTAAATGGCTTTAACCACAGGCTTTTTCACCTGTAAAAAGTGCCCAGTACAACTGTGTACAGGTGCATGCAAGATGATTTCAGAAGAGCGCCAGCATCCCCCAGGGAGGAAATGCAAGGTCAGTGTATGCATTTCCATGCCCATGGCCTGCTGACAATAACCCAAAGGGGGGAAAGCAGAGCTCAGGGGAAGCAGGGCAGGGAGACATGGAAGAAAAGAATGAAAAATTTCAATAACAAACAAGCAAATGAGCTATGGTTTGTTTTCTGACCACATTGAAGTGATAGAACGGTTTCTGGCTGGCTGGAGAGAAAGATGTGTACAGGCTGGGGAGGTGAAAAGGGGAGAAGAAAGGAGAACCTTCACTCTTGTTTTTATCAGTGCAAATTTGCAATTTTTTTGTTTCCTCCAGAGATACAGAGTAACCACCAGCAGGCAGACAGCGCTTTGAAAACCAATAGTATCACAAATCACCTACAGAGTCATGCACAAAACATCAAACCTAATTCTGTCACTGGTTTAGTGGGACAAATCAACGAGGCTACTCACAGAACAAGGTCCTACTCAGCAGGGATTATTAGGGTGTCAGGAATCTGATGCAACTGGGTAAATGTGAAGTGAGGCACTGGGAGCTGCAGCTTGGGGACAAGCAGCACCTTCCAGCCTGTAACATTTGATCAGCAAACTACTCTGAAAAGGAGGTGCTTATAAACAGAAAACTATTAATAACACTTGGGTAATTGATTCCAGGAACTGTATCTCATACTGTAATTCACGCTTTGGAGTAATGACTAGTTTATTTCCTTTCTACATAGAAAAAATTAAGGAAGGGAGATCAATGCAATGGTGTGTCAAGGGACAGTAACAAGCTGCTGGGATGCCAAAAAAGCAAGTGGCAGGTCTTGGACCACAATAAAGCCCCAGATAAAGTCTGCCTGTCCAGGCTTAGCACCCAAACTTCCCCCAGCCCTGGCAGACCCCATCAGTGCTTTGTTACATCATCACTAATCAGCAGCAAAACCACAACTTTAAGTAAAGTAACATGTAATCAGAAAAAATAGTTCTGGCATATCCCAGGATAGTTTGGATTGGAAGGCATCTTAAAGATCATCTCATCTACCCCCTACCACAGGCAAGGACACCTCCCACTGTCCCAGGCTGCTCCAAGCCCCAGTGTCCAGCCTGGCCTTGAACACTTTCAGGGATCCAGGGACAGCCACAGCTGCTCTGGGCACTCTGTGCCAGGGCCTGCCCACCCTCATAGTAATACATTGCTTCCTAATATCCAATCTTGATCTCCCCATCTCCAGTTACATGCCATCACCCAACTCCCCAAAGAAACTGAGGAAATCCCATCCCTGGAGGTGTCCCAGGCCAGGCTGGATGGAGCTTGGAGCAACCTGGGCCGGTGCAAGGTGTGCCAGCTATGGTAGACAAGATGCCCCTTAAGCCCCTTTCCAATCCAAACCACTCTAGGATTCTCTGACTCGTCCTAAACTCTTTTTAAATGGCATAAAGGACAACCATCAAAATTGGGGTCCGCTTTTGCACACATTTCTGAAGTAGACTAGACCTAACTTGTGAACAAGCACTTCTGTAAAATTAATTTTGAAAAATTCAAGACTGATCTCATCCCTTGTTTTTGTTCCTTCCACCTCAAACACTCATTCCTCCAGCCTTAGCAAATCAGCCAGACCTGTGTCATGGAGGCTCAGTGTAGTCCCTCACTGTGGGGGTTTGTTCCAGCTGTCACCAAGGCAGAGGCTGCTGCTCAGAAAGGGTTAACGGCTGCCACAGGGAATTATTCTGGAGCTGCTGCCTTACTTTAGAAGGAGTTAGCAGCAGGACCAAATCTCATGAATTACAGAGCATTTAAAACAAATCTGAAAAAGTGATAGCAATAGTCTAAGAAGCAAATGGAATACTTGGCACCATTCCAAAAGAAAAAAGACATTTTCCCCCATTCCTTGGGGTGGAAAGGAATACCTACAAGCATCCCTCAACACAGCAGCCCAGCTAAAGGTGAAGCTGTTCAGCTGCTCTTGGCAGGAGCAGGTTTGCCCTGGCTGGGCTCCCACAGAGACGCCACAAGGTGCTGACTCCATCCCTTCCAGCAACGTGAAATGCAGCTCTGATGTCCCTCTGCAGAGGGGGCAGCAATACTCATCACCACCGTTTCCAAGCCTCCTTCATTCTTTCCTTGGAGCAGTACTACTCATGAATATTATTAGCTCTGTTTTATTGCCAAAATGAATGCAGGCTCTTTGCCAGCATCCTGCAGCCCTTCCAGTATAAAATTGCTTTCAGATATGAGTGTATTTTGATGGTGTTCTGTTCACAACTGATTTTACAAAAACCTGTATGAGTATTACTAATATTCTTATCTATACTGGTATTACTGATTGATGTTACCCCTAGTATTGGTATTTCTTGTATTGCTACTACTGATACTATTCCCAGTATTGATATTACTGATATTTTTCCCAGTATTGGTATCTCTGGAATTATTTCCAATACTGGTATTTTAACATATATTATTCCCAGTATTGTTATTATTGATATTATTCCCTTATGTCCCATGAAAAATTGTTACCCTGCAAAAAAGTTATTTGAAGAAATACTGACCCTCTGAGAAAAACACCATCAGTTACTAGAAGTCAAAACCTAGAGAAAGTTAAATATAAGCAAACGTGAGTTCCCTAAAATCAATAAGGTTAAGCAGACCCAGAGCAGCCAAGCACATATCTGAAATTTCTGTTGTTTTGACTTTACAGGTACGGGGCTCTCTATGCATTAAGGATGATACAGGAGGAAAGAGAAAAGGAAGTTATGATACCGTTACCTATTGATTCCCAGTTTTATAGTGGTATAAAGGCAACAATCCCAAACCCACTTTAACCTCCACTACCAATCGGCAACTTAAAAACCACTACTGCAAAATGGGAAAGGAAGATGTTAAATAGACAGCCACGATACTGACCGAGGGAAGCCAAGGAGAACAGGAGCATTACCTATGACACTTTTGGCAAATGAAGCTCTCTTGAGTGTTGCCAGACCCAAGTCTCCTATTTTCACAGATCCAGTTGGTCCAGTAATAAAAATATTATCACATTTCAAGTCTCTGTGAATTATTGGTGGAGTTCTTGTGTGCAAGAAAAGAAGGCCCTTCAGGATTTGCCGACACCAACTCCGCAGGACTTTAGGTTTCATCACCTTAAATCTCTTCAGATACCTAGAGCACAACATACACACAAGTGGGTATAAAGGAAGTGAAAACATTTTATTAGAGATTTGAGGGGCCTTAACAGCTGAAATTCCATTATGGATTAAAGCCCCTTAATAGATGCCACAAAAGCAACACAGAAATATCCCAAAATTAAATGAAATAGATCTTTTCAAATGATAAATGAGAGCATTCAGTTTTAGGGAGGGTGATAATAAGCATTTTTGGTGCAAATACAACCAAATATTTTGAAGTCTAATAGTTCAGCAATTCATTTCACACAGAGAACAGCTTTAGAATACATTCACATGTTTTGAATCAGAAAAATACTGAAGTTTAATTTTAACCACAAGACTTGGACCTTTGTACCATGTGCCTGCATTTCTTCCCATTTACCTGAAACACTGGTTGGGAGGAGACATTTGGGGAAGATACAGGGTCTGCTAACGTACTGGCAGAGCAGCACACTGGTTGAGTACTGCTCCCATTGGGGCTGAAAATCTGTTCCAGAATCCATGCCAACTGCATTATATCAACCTTAACAAGACTGGCAGTACCAGAAGCTATTAATTAATGTTGTTTAGGAGATAACCTAGAGCACCTTCAGCCTCCAAGAGATTCTACCATTCAAGTGCTATCCCATTTGAATTCCGTAACAGAACATACAACTACAAGCACAAAAGCAAGCACCAAACACACCCTGACAAATCCAAACGTCACAGGCAGAAGATGAAGCACACCAGAGGAACAGCTCCGAGTTGCATAACCAAAACAGGGAAGCAGGCAGAAAGAGATGGAGACCAAAATTCTGCTGTCAAATCACTGTGGTTCAAATGTGGGGACAAATGACAGACACCAGAGAACAGCTCCATCTTTTGCTTTTATCTGGAGATGGCTTTTTTCAGCATATGAAAGTAGGATTTTGCTATAAATGTTGCTGCTATTCTTAGCCCCTTGCTAGGAGCGCAGTACTTACGTCTTCAGCGTTCCAGAGGTCATCAGCTCGGTAACCAGCACGATGCATCTTTTGCCTTTTGCACAGGATTCCCAGAAGTCATAAAACCTCACAATGTTTGGGTGCTGTAGACCTTTCAACATTTCTGCTTCCTCTTTAAATCTCTGCCTCTCTACTTTTGTGAGTTTTCTGTCCTGTAAGCCAGAAAGAGACATTATTATTAGTGATGGACAAAAATAAAGGCTCTGCATTGCCAGGGTATTCAGAATTTTAGATTTGTTTTATGCCTGTGTCAAGAGCAATTATAAAATCTTTTATGTAAGAGAGAAGCACCGTGTATGAACTAGGGCACTCGGCCTAAATCCAGTATCAGGAAGACAAAGAGATGCCTGTGCTATGCGCCATGCTCATGACAGCACTAATATTTCAGGCACCATGAATAAACCCATGGCATGATAGATCAACCCTCAGCTGTTTTTTCATGTTTGGGTGTTGTGAAGCTCCTTATCCAAGGGACTTATACCCACAGGATGTCATTTCCAGGTATGGATGGTCTCACAGCCAGGACCCCAGGCTCCCACTGCCCTTAGCTGCACCTGGGATGCTCTGGCACAGAGCACCAGCTGAGGTCCCTGCTCACCACACTGGGCTCTAAAGCCCATCCTCTTTACTTCAGGCTAAATTAAAACCACGTCACCTTCCAAAAAAACCCCAACACATCCATTTTTCTATGTGTTTTGCTGTTCTGCTTCATTTTACAGACCTTTCCCTTCTTTTTGTTAAGGGAAGTGTTTCCAGCAGTCCTTCACCTTCTTCCATAGGCTGCATGTGCATGGAAATTCTTTAGATTAGAAATGTGAAAATGTCATGTTCTACTACCCTGGTTTTCCTGGAGAATTTCAGGGTATTTCCCATAAGCTCTGAGCTGTGACGTGACCCTGCCCAGCACATGCAGAGCTTCTCTGCCCCTCCCATGGCTCAGGAGAAGCTCTGGGGCTGTCTCCAGCACATGGAGACCTCCAAAAGGCAGCACGGACACCTGCTCTGACCTCTTAGGATGATGAAACAGAGCAGCAGGAGTTCCACCCTAGACCCCCCCATCATGCCTGCCTGGTTTGCCCCCCTTGGCCAAAGTACTGCTCACCCCACCCTAGAAATGGAGCTTTGGGGATCTTTAGAAGGTCTTCTTCCTCAGAAAGCCAAAGGCTCACCAACCACCAAGATGAATTAGTCCATATTTTAACCTCAGACTTCTTCCTTTTCTCAAGTCACTTAGGCACGTCCGTATGAGCTGCACTCCTATGGACACAGAGTGAATTGAATGGGAGCACAGCTGACTTGTAGCAAGGTGCAAAAGGATCAGCTACTGCCATTTCCACAGCCCTCAACCCACAATCCCAGACAGTTCAAGATGGGAATGAGAATTCCCATGGCTACAAACAAGTCAGCTTCACAAGGAGACTTCAACAGAGGAAACACAGGGTTGGAACTGTGACTTGGCTCTTGGTGGATGACAAAACCCTGCCACAGTGCTGTGTGTGCACATGGGGAGCGTTTCCATCAGTGCTGGGGTTGCTCAGGGTGTTCTGTTCCCTCTCAGATCCGTGGAGCAGCACCAGACCAAACACTGCCCAGGCAGCAACAGCAGCAGCCCTGGGGTTGGGCAGTGCAGGTGACCTGCCTTGGGTCCCCAGGGCAGCCAGAGCCTCCCGTGCCCCAGGGACAGCAGCACACAGAATGCCCATAGCTGAGCAAGGCAGCACCTCTGCTGCTCTGCACCAGCTGCCTTTTTTCTGAAGAAAAAAACAAAAACAAACAAACAAACAAAAAAAACAACAACAAAAACCCTACAGCAACAAACCAGGCTATCTAACGAGTCAGGCAAGAAGAGCCACAGAATTGCTCACAAATCCATAACTTCTTCCCTACTGTTGAGTTTCCTTCTAATTTAAAACCTGCAGAATAAATCACACTGCTGTTAGGAAGGAGAAGGAGCAAGTCTCTGTGCAAGGCAGGAAGAGCAGAGTGGGAGCTGGCAGGGAAAATGAAAGGTGGCCATACAGATCCAGCACATTTGCAAATGCTTTCCAATTAAAAAAAAAAGTAATACCACAGTCCTTGACTCTCATTTCCAAGTTTTTGAGCACTGTGAGAACTTTTCCACTGCTACTTTATTGGTAACTTTAAAAACTACTGTTCAGCAGACAACCATATTCTGTATACCCTACATATTATGAGCAGGATCATTTTGGCAATTGCAACAAAGGAGGATTCTGGAAGGCACAACAAAAACCACAAAATATGTGTTTTATTTCTAATTACAATAGGAAAAAGCTGGATTTTTTTTTTCCATCAGACTGATATCTGAGCATTGTTTTCCAGCTGGAGAGGCAAGGCCAGGGCCAGGCAGAGTGGCAGCTGCTGCGGCTGCAGAGTCCAGCACAAAAGCTGGATCTGGTGCCATCAGGGCCCAATCAGCCTCCTCTAAATTCCTACAGCCTCAACCTGACACATGAGTCGCTGGCAAAAACATAAGCTGATTCTGAAAGGGCTTAAGGGTTGAAGCGTTTTCTGCTCTGAAACAGCAGAAACACCTGTTTAACTGCATGACTCACTTGGGGTTTAATCAAAACCCAAGAAACCTTCACTGGGGTCACAGACACTCATTCTCCACCATGTAATCCACGCAAGGCAAAGTGTCCTCATCCTGAAGCTAAGGGTGCAAGGCATTACATTTTAAGATAAAGAACAGGACTGTTTGGAGAGGTCATGACAAAGAAAGGTAGTCACAGACTCATGGAATAGTTTGGGTTGGAAGAGGCCCTAAAGGTCATCTGTATATGAAGAAGAAATTCTGCCCTGTGAGGCACAGGGTGCCCAGAGAAGCTGTGGCTGCCCCTGGATCCCTGGAAGTGTCCAAGGCCAGGCTGGACACTGGGACTTGGAGCAGCCTGGGACACTGGAAGGTGTCCTTGCCATGGCAGGGGGTGGACAAGATAGGACTTAAGGTCCCTTCCAACCCAAACCAGTCTGGGAATTCCACGAATTTCCGATTAGCACTTTACAGCCTCAATCCTGGTAAATCCCACTCTCATTTAAACTAGATTAACATGGTGTTTGCAGCAAAAAGATACAAAGAAGTGACTATTCTATCTATAATCAAATTTCTGCTCATTCAACACATATGTTCTCTGTTTCTCCCTACTCAATCACAGGCAGGGAAAAAAAAAATTACTCTCTGTTAATATAAAATTTATCCCTTCATTAAGTTCCTTATGGGGAACAAAAGCAAAGACAGGAATTAGTAAGTAAATGTGTTAACAAAAGGAAAGGGAAGACTTACAAATTAAATTTCTGGAATGGCACCCAAATTAATAGCAAGAACATGTTCAGTTAGTCATCCCCAAGCATCATTTCCTCCAGGCTGTAACATATGGGCTCTGACTAAGGATCTGAAAATTATACAAGCAGGAGACTGGCTTTCACCTGAGCCTTCAGATGATTTCCAAGATTAACAAACGAGGTCAAGTTTCTTGCTTAATTCCTTGTGAGGAGTGAACAGATTTGGGAACCAACTCCAACCCCCTACCATGAAGAAAGGGGCTCTTGCAAAGAAGACTACATAAATTTTTCACATTCAATGTGTAGGACTATGTAGAAGCAGGGTCTGGAGCACAGCTGTTGCAAACTACAGAGCTGTGTGCTTTGCAGTTGCACGGATCAAAAAAAAAAAAATTCTCCTTTTAAAGTCTTAAATTTTCACTGATGTTAAAAAATTTTAAACTACTTTAAACACTGGGATATCTTACCTACTTCCTGGCCTAAGGACTTGTGTCCAGCCAGCCTACAAATACTGTTTTCTAGAGAGCTTTGTGTTTTGTTTTTAAATTCTTAGACTGACAGAGCTGCATTTACTGATGGTTATTTAATTTTGCCTCATTTGAACAGACGAAGGCCTGACTGTAAGGCAAGTAGGAGCACTGGGTCAGAAACGAGGGCAGGGCTCACCTCCATCACACAGAAGCCTGACCCACTTTGGTGATGAAGAAAGGCACTTCTGACCCAGGGACAGAAATCAAATACCTACATCAGCAGAATGAACACCTGTTCAGATGATTCCATTTTCACATCTGCATTCCAAGTGTGTACTTTTGCTCATGTACCGCAACTACTTCTCTAATCAGAGATGGCCTCGAGGACCACAGGACCCACTGCCAGCTGTCTCCTGTGAAACTGGCTGTCAGCTTCAGTGGATTTATGGACAGGAGCACAGTTCTGCTCTCATGTACCAGCCCCATGGCCTTTAGTATCCTCCTGCCTGTGTGATAAATGTCTAATAGCATCCCGGACCTTTCATTCCCACACCCTGTACAATCAGTTATAAGCACTTATCACTTAAAGCAATCCTAAAGGATAAAATCCCCTCTCTGTGAACAAACAGCAGATACCATCAGACAACTTGCAAATCAAGAAAAATAAATTTACAGCTTCATTCCCTATCAGAATCCAGCCAACATTCTACTTCAGTCAGTCACCCTCAGCGAGGTTACAGCCTGCTATTTGTCAGCAGCACTAGTGAAGTGCAGGGAGGTTTCCCAGGGAGAACGCATTTTCCAAAGGCATAAAAGCAGTCCTTGTCCCCATGGATACTCACAATTCAGTGAACAGGAGCTATGGAACAGGCTGAGGAAGATTTACTTATTTGCCTGAGTCATTGCTAGAAACCTATGGAAAATCAGGAGTTTAATTCAAACTATGGCTAAATTTGGCAGTGCAGAAGAGGCTGAGCATGCTTTTTATCTGGATGCAATCATAGCTTGCTGCTTCTAAATTGATTAAGGCACATCTCAAAGCCTTACAGCAGAGGAGCACTGGGATTCACATCTTCTGCTGAGCCTCAGAACTTCAGCAGCTTATCCTGCAAAGGCAGGAGGGAGTCAATACCCCAAAGCTCCAGGTTCCAAAAGAGCCACAAACACACCCAAAAAATGCAACACCTTGGACAGAACATGGGTTTTAGAGGCAAAAACCTCCCAACACCACGGGCAGTGTGTTTTACAGGTGAAAACCTCCAAATATAACCACACCATGACAACCAATGCTTAAACAAAAAAAGTTCTGTCACAAGCAATTAAATTAATTTCAGGTAGCACCTTCTTAACTTCCTTAATTACCAGCGCTTCACAGGCTCCACATAAGCTTGTGATTGCAGATGAAATACCAAAACAGTTCTGACTTGCCTCACAAAACACCTTTTTCAAAGGAAACTCTGAAATCAATGTGTGAAAAAAGCTCCACAACACCAGATCCCCTCTGAATGGAAAAAGCCCTAACCACAAGAAAAAAAAAAACCACTTCAGGCATGTCATGAGAACCTGGTGTTTCAGTATTTTTTGGAATCCCTTCGGAGCTCAGATTTCACTGAAGTTTAAGCAGCAATTCGTCATGATTTTAAAAAGTGTTTTGCTTCATCTACTTCCCATAACCCACAAACACAGTAACTGGGCAAGTAAATTATCCTCATTCCAGTGCTGGACTTGTCAGCACAGGAGGGATGCTCCAGCCATCCATTGGAGCCTCAGTCCTGGGCTGGCCCACAGCAGGAATGGAGACACATATTTCAGTGCTGCTGCCTAAAAAATCACCTTCAGAGAGGTGTAAATGGGTGGAAGGAGCCAGAGAGAATGCCCTGCCCTCAAAGGGCTGTGCTTCCCAGTGTGTTGTAACCTTTAAAACCTGTCTCAGCACCAGCCAGCAGCAGAGTGCTCCTGTGCTGGGAAGAGCCATCCCCTCTGTACTTCTTCCATCTCACCTCCTTACTCCAGGGCAGTTTGCAAATTAACTTATTGTACAGGTGTGAAATCCCCTTATATTCTCTGGTCTAGTGGAAGGTCACAGGGTTGGAAGATGATTTCTGAGGTCACTTCCAACTCAAACCATTCAAGGATTCTGTGATTCTCTTTGCTGTGTGTTTGCTACACAGACAGTATTTTTCTGAAAGAAGAAACACGCCACC
>WEIU01012863.1:319301-344032 GCA_013389925.1 Aegithalos caudatus | reverse complement strand
CCCTACCCCCATCTGCAGCCTGACAGAAGGCACCAAAACTGTATTTACCCAATATTACCAAAGAGCATGCAGACATTAATGCTCTCTTGGCCCATGAGCTTCACCAACCAAAGTTAACACACCACAAAGAACCAGCAGAACAAGCAGAGTTTGATTTAACTTTGCTCTGGCAAATTTAATCTTGGGGCAGCATCAATCCTATCTTTCCAATAAGAAAACAGCATTTTCATCCCATTACTACTACCATCTCCCATCTTGTTATAACCTAGCAATTGCATACACTCCTAAAGTGAAATATTCTTACTAGTGAATTAATCCCAGTCCACCAGAACCCCAAGCAGGCAACAGGATGCTCAGTAGATCTGAGATCATGGTTTAGGAATAGAACTCCCCACTGAGACCTTCCAAGCCAAACACTGCTTTCTCTTGTTCCTCTGTTTCCCCCACCCTCTGTGGCAGGATGGACAGCAGAACACATATTTTCTGCCTCCCAAATAAAGCCCTTGGACTGTGCTGCATTAATCAGTGAACCCCAGGTAAGGCAGCCTTACCAATCCTACAAGATACCCATGGAACAGCCCTTCAGGCTTTCTGATGATACCCCTGAAGCATGTCACAGTCTTCAATTACACACTAAGTACATGTATTTTAGGAAACTACCTCAAAGATGTTCAAATTAGTAAGAAAACCACCAGAAGCCCACAAAACACCCCAAGATTCCCCACCAAACCAGAGAGATGGAGTAAATTGTAGGCGAGATTTTCAGAGTTCCTCAAATCATCTTTCCTACACAGCCATGAATATACCTCTAATGTGGCCACTCTTCTAACAAAATCACCTCGTCTCACATAAAAGCAGCACTAAAAAAGCCATGCCTCACTTAATTCTGTGCTGAGCCCAGGAGAGCTCTGAGCATGAGGAGATCCCTTGGTCACAGAACCACAGAATCCGTGTTGGGAAGAACCCATGAGGATCATTGAATCCAACCCTGTCCCTGCCCAGACCCCCAATAATCCTAGCCTGTACATCCCTGGCAATGCTGTCCAAAGGCTCCTGGAGCTCTGGCAGCCTCAGGGCCATGCCTGTTCCTGGGGAGCCTGGGCAGTGCCCAGCAGCCTGTGGGGTAGAACCTTTCCCTGATATCCAGCCTAAATCTGCCCTGGGCAGAGGTCCAAACACTCAGCTGGTCACTCAGGTCCTATCATTGGTCACCACAGCAAAGAGATCAGTGCCTGCCCCCTCTCCTGTCCCTCAGGAGGAAGCTGCAGACCACCATGAGGTCTTTCACCATCACCATCATCAGTCTCACTGGCCAGAGCTGCAGTAGCTGCCTCAAGCTCACTGTGTAGAACATCTTGTACCAATCCACACCTTCCATCATCTCAATGACTGCAGCATTACTGCACTGGACATATTTTATCTTGTTCCCAGTGAAGAGCTGTCCTGGTGCCAGGCAAGCACGGAAAACCTGCCCACACAGCCTTCAATGTGAGTTCAGCATCTCAGAACTTTTCACGTCCCTGTTTCCCCAAAACACGTAAGACTGACCAAATTCGTATGTGCCTTTATACAGACATGCTGAACTTAATTATACTGAGGAATAGGAATGTAAAATAGCTAGAAAACAGAAAAAGTGATGGGTGTTTGCACAGATCTTAATTTCAACTCTAACAGTGGCTCAATGGATCCTGGGGAGAAACATTCTCAGTTCTTCCCTCACACTGTGGCCTGCTGGGCCTCCTACACCAAGTCATTTAATGCTTCTGTGCCCACATTTTGCATTTCTAACGCACACAGGAAAAGGATAAGGAGCTCCTCAGTGCACCCTGGAGATCTATGCAAGAGCAGCACCCTAACCAGCAGTATCCAGAGCTCTTCTCATCCCAACCTGCTCCTAGTTTTAGCTAGGGACCTTTGAGGGGAATACAGGAAAATACTCCTTTAAAATAATTTGCTTGTTCTGTTTTGAAAAAAAAAAACATCCTTGCAGAGTGCCATATAAATGTCAATACCCAACTCCCCAGGCAATGTCCAAGGCCAGGTTGGACACGTCTTGGGAGTGACCTGGTCTAACATCAGGGGTGAAACAGGATGAGCTTTAAGGTCCCTTCTAACCCAAACCATCCTGTGATTCCATAAACTCCTACACCTGGAAAGTCAGAGCCTCAGCAGAAACACTCCGCTCTTGTTCCAGCCCTGCTCCACAGCAAGCAGCACCCAAGGAAGGACCAACTGCTCACTGCTGCTGCTGGAGGTAGAATTCAGAAGAAAAGATGAGTGGGAAGAATATTGTGTAGAGATAAGGAAAAAGCGAGCAGCCCAACTGCTATAGCAACTCCAGAGACTGGACAAGCATTCCTTGCAAAGCTCTGGGAAAGTGAAGAGAGGGACCTTTCACTGTCACAAAGCCACTCTTCAGATTGGGGTATCCCAGCTCCTAAATATTTAACAGAGCTATGTCTCTGGAGTTTGGAAATGCATTCCTTGTGAACCTTTCTAAATGCTGAAAGGAGCTGTCACTTCTGGTGCATTCCTAACAACACTTGACAACCTGTCAGAAAACACTCCTAGGCAAATGCTGCACTTCCAGACAGGACACATTCATCACAGCCTCCCATAATGGTTAGGAATTAAGCTGAAAGCATCCCATTTGTAACAAAATAGTTCCTTTTTCTTGCTTTTGCCTCCTGCAAAGCTTGACATTCTATGGCCCTGCTCAAAAGAAAAACAGGAACTTGTCAATTCAAACACACTCATAAGTTAAAAATTTAATTGCCCATCCCTTGGACAGCAAGGCATGAAAGGGTAACATCAACATGGGTATGTGAGAAACAGTTCTGGGCCATTTTCCAAGGATATGTTTGGGCTGATAAATATAATAACATTGAAATAATAAACTCAGATTTCTGCAATGCATTTGCTTCACATTAAGAATTATAATGAAAGAGAAAATATCTGTTTACGTGAATTAATTAAAAATTGGGTAAGCAATAAAAAAAACACATCCATTGAGGATTTTTCATAGTGTTCTGCAGGGCTCAGGTTTTATTCTAATAAAGTGATTCGCATATTTACAAAAAACTGAGGAAAAAAAGCCTCATCACTAGTAACAAATGCTACATTTTAGAAAGAACTAGGAGAGTGTTGCAGCATAAAGGTGACAGGTCACAAAGAGGGACTGAGCAAGCTGGGGCTGGACAGCCAGTGTGGCCATGGACTGATCCCAAGAGAGCTGAGGATGCTGCACAGCCAGCCTGGCCACAGACTCAGCCCAACAGAGATGGGTATTCTGGCCACGGGATGCTGCACAGGGCCTGGACAACCAGCCTGATCCAGCCAGGGACTGATGCCAGCAGAGCCTGAGCTGGTGGGAAGGGCAGCTCCCAGTGCAGGGAGCACCGTGCCCCTTAGCACAGAGCCTAGTTTCAGGATGGGCTGTGAGAAGGAGGAAAGCACTGGGCCATATTGCCCATCCCTGAGGAGTTCAGGCTGCAGTTTCTCTGAGAGGGTCAGGGATTCCCAGATTCACTGAAGAAACTCTTACAAACCAAGGCACAGAGAGGAGGCTCGATCAGACAACCACAGAGGTACTTTGTGACTTGGAGTCTGTGAAACCATTCAGTTACAGCCCCAGTTATGTTACAGGACACATGACCTTGGCTACAGCCCAAAATACTGATTCAAATGGCCGTTATCAAATGCAAACAAGAAAGTTCAAATCTTGGCTAGACACCACCTATAAAAACATAAAGTCAGCGGCCCCAAATCTAACAAATGTGAGTGATGCTCAGTGATAGGACTCCCTGCAGCCCATCATGACAAGAATTTGAAAACTGGATAAGCAAAAAAAAAACAAAAAAACAAAAAACCCAACCAAAACAACCCCCGTCTCGTACTTGCAGATTCCCAACTGGTGGGCACAGACACATTCCTTATGAGTTGGTGTGCTCAAACTCCTCGATCACAGCTGCTTAGTAATTTAAAATCTGTGGCCTACAGCAGTATGGATTTTATATGATGCAAGAATTATTATGTAGACTGTATTTAACAAACAACATTGGACAGAGACTCTACAGAAAGCAAGAATAATCAGGAAACACTACATTTAATTTTCTGAAAGATTTCACGAACAGAATCACAGAATGACTTTGGTTGGAAGGGTCCCTCCTAAAGATCATCTTGTTCCCCCAGCCACGGGCAGGGACACCATTCCACTGTTCCAGCTTGCTGTAAGTGCCAATGTCCAACCTGGCCTTGGACACTGCCAGGATGGATCTCTTTGCTTGGTAAAACTTTTTAAAAAACAAAATATAGCATAATGAAAAACATGAGTAGTAGTTTAGAGAAGTGACCTGGGAACTACGCCTAGTTTCCATGTGACTTTAAAAGGCTTTGTAATTATTTTTTTAACTTTACAAAATTCAGGTACTTCATCTCTCTTCAGAGGCTTGTCTATTAATAAAGACCAATCAATATGCCCATTTATGATTGCACAGACAGGTCTCTCTGAGGTCCCTGTGACTGCATAGAATAAAAGCTTTTTCCTGCTGTGAAGCAACAGCTTAATTACTAGTGAAAGAGAACCTGCAATTGGAGTAAGACTTTTTTAATCACCAGCAGTAATGGACACTTAGTGTACGGAATTTAAATCCTGGGACTGTGTTTCCCACAGGATATGTGACAGGTGAGTACATGAAAGGGCTTCATCGGTCAACAAGTTATTGTGCAGTCTTGGGGAAAATGGTACTTGTACAAAAAACAAAAGCACATATGTATCCAGCATGGGCTGAAAAAAAGCAAGCATGCAGTGTATTAACCATGTATCTCCAGTACCTGCCTCACCCAGGGGAAAAAAAAAGGTTGTAGGATAGGACCTCGCAGGAAACATATCCTTTTGGAATATTGCAGAGGAAATGCAGGTAAGACACCATGATAAATAGCACATGGCATGAAAATGCCTTAAAAGCTTACATAAGAGAGCAGGGCTGTCTTTAAAGCTCACTGCCACATTAAAAGCCAAGGCCACACACTCACTTGCCATGGACTGTACCCAATCAAGAGGCACACACAGCAGCTTCAGCCCACCTGAAGTCAGGAACAGCAGTTTGTGCTTTTCTTCACAGCTTATGCTGATACACAGGTGGGGGAAGTACTGAAAAAGTTTGGAAAGCACAGTTTAAATAAAAGGGTCTTATCTTGTTTGTTGTTGTTGTTGTTTTTTGTTTGTTTTTGGTGGGGTTTTTTTTGGTTTCTTTTTTTTTAAACTCACTGTGCAATTTGGCAGCTGTTTATCATCACGTGAGCACACTATCAATAGGCTTCACTTCCTGAAAGCCTACTAGGGATTTCTGGGCCTTCATACTCCTTTCCAAACAAAAGCTTTATTACAGATACTGGGCACTGCCTTAATGTTTCCTCCACATCCACACCAGCATCACAAAGGGTTTCATAGATGCTAATTTTGCCAGGTCACAGTTCCTCGGGATGAGAGAAATGACCACCAGCCTGAACCCAGCTGGGTGGTCCCTCTCCACACAGGTCCTTCCCCAGAGAGGCAGAGATGTCAGCCTGAGACCCCGCTGTGAGCAGGCTGGAGTTAGCGTGCATGTACAATAAATCAACACGCCCACACCTGAGAGGGGCTGAGATCAGCCTGCCCACTCACCTCAGATCCCCACCAACCACACAGGGAGCCTTCTATTTCCTGCACAAAATGTACAGGCTCAAGAGGAGATGCCCTTGGAAAGCCGGGCATTTGATAGCATAAGTAACCTCACAGGAAATATAGAGGAGTCTTGTTTTCTTCCTCCTGATGGTAACCATACCTCCAAGCTCTCCATTGCACAAATCACTACCCTGTCAGCAAGCCAGGCAGCACCAGATTGGACATACGACACTTCTCTGACTGAACACCATCTGCTCCCTGTGCCAAGGAACGACTCCACTAACAGCCAGCCAGCACTTCCCTCCAGAAGAGCACCAGTGGAAGTGATTCATGCCATTATTAAATAATACTGCTCATGTTCTACTAACAGAAGCACAAGGACCCATTTTTGGTTACAAAAACACTGTCAAGGTCCACTGGTTTAATTTTATCCTGAAATGGGAACATATGGAAAATGGTGCCCTGGGGAATAATGCTATTCTCCTCAACAGATGTTCTTGCCAAAGGAAACATTTGGAAGGAAAGCAGGTGTGATTGATGAGATGGTTCACAACTGTAAACCTTGGCCACAACAGCAGCACCATTTCCACTTCATTTAGGGCTATATCAAGAAAGAAGAAAAGTAATTATATTACTGTAACAGAAAGTCAGGAAGGGAGGAGGGCAAACATACACTCATACTGTGTCCTTATAGAAACCATACTGTGTGTTAAAATAGTAATAATTTAATAATCTTTCCAATAAAATGTTATTATTTCACAAAAAAGCCCCTTCAACATAAGGATACTACAGTAACCAATTTAGAGCTGACTTACAACTACAAAAAAATCAGATTAGTTCCTCTTTTGTTATTACTACTGTCTCTCTTTACCAATCATAAGTTAATAACCAACGATTTCTTCTAGTCTATTTACGTGGTTGCTTCACTAAATACACACTGAGCCAGGAACAGACCTACTCTCAAGAGATGAGGTTTTGTGGAAAAACAAGCATTAATCTCAGTGTTTTAGCCTCAGCCAAAAATGACACATTAATACTTCACTGCTTTTGAGACTTATGTGCTGCATTTCCTCTGCTACGACCGACCCAATGTATGCTGTGACAGTGTCAGCACCAGCTCCACACCCTCAGATTATGCTAAGCAGAAGGTAGCAAGGCACTCAATACAGCATCCTTAGGAAGATTGTGTTCTTACAAACAGTGACCTTGGCAAATGCTCCCAGACACAGCATTTCTAGAAGGTATCAAGAGAAGGCTCCTTCATTCTGCAGGATTCTGTATCATGCCCAGCTACCCTTGCAAATTAAGTCATAGAAACACTTGTTGAAAACCTTTTTGCAACCCTGTCACTAGGGAAAAAAAAAAAAAAAAAAAAAAAAAGGAAAAAAAATCACCTCTAGAGTAGGGTATGTAAAACAAGATCAGAAAGACAGCAGGAAACACCAACATCTACTGGGAATGCCCTACCATTGCTTCCACAGCTGTAACAATGAATGTTGATAAAGTAAGGATGACAAAATTAGTCCACATATGACCCCATCGCTCTGGGGTGAAAGCGAATCCCAGGGGAATGGCAAGACCCCAAGAGGCAGGGCCAGGCACCGATGCTGGCCCCTTGCCCTGAGGCTTCAGTGTTGGCTGAGGAGGCACTGTGACCATCTCTTTACACTGAGCAAACCAGACACTCTGCCTGTGAGGAGCAACAGTTTGCTGAAAGCCTGCCCAGACCTCCAGTGCTGGATAAACCATTATCCATCAGGCAACACCAGTTTATCTCTGCTCTCAAGTTCAAGGCTCCACTGGCATCAGACGCTTGGGTGAGATTTCTGATTCTGAGCCTCCAGCCATCACCAACAACTCCAACAAAAAAAAAAAAAAAAAAAATCAAACCTTTAAACAAAAGTGAAAATGCACAACCTTAGAGGCACCAAGGGTCATCAGCAGAAAAAGAGCTTTTTGTTCTGTTTCTTTTCAAATAGAAAGCACTCTCTGGAAAACAAATTTTTGGTACATACTTTGAATGTACATACTGGTACATTCAAAAGTCAATGATCACTGCAGGAGCAAACTTGGCATAATTTCAGGATACTGCAGATCTTTAAAAAAAAGGTAAAAACTTGCAATTCAGAAGCAATATGAACACTTAAAGATATTTACAAATTAAAGTGGGGGCAGGGGTTAATCTTTCTGAAGTTTCTACCTTGCACGAATACAAGGTGTTGGAAGAAACCCACAGATTTTGGCAATACATTCCTGACATTTGAATAAAGAGACAGGCAGTAGCTCAAGGTCTTAGAAGAAAGAACTTCTTCTTGTGGAAGTCTCCGACATGAGAACCACCAAGGTCAAGTGCAGGACGTGCCACATAATCTCATTCATAAACTTAGCAACCTCCATATTAAAACAACTAGAATTCTTGGCATGTCACTGCTAAAGAAAAGCTGTGCTAAAACTTTACTCCTTCTCCTTTCGTTTGCTTGAAGCCAGTCCTTCCAGAGCCAACTTCATCCTCTTGCCTTCACAGCTCTCTTCCTTATGGTGCCTTTTCCCTGCCTTTGCCTCTCTACAACTTTTACAGACCTCTTAGCTTGCCAGGCTAACTGAGTTGAGTGAGGTCCAGTCTTGATTTAGAAGCAAGGTTCTCCTTTTGTTTACTCACTCTGGTGGCCCTTCATGACAGATTCTTTCATTTTGAAGACAACTGTCAGGGCAGTCCCTGCACCCAGACAAGTCCCTGCTGCTCTTTGGTGCTCAATTCCTCTGCAACAGAACAGGGACAATTTTTGTGGACTTGCTGTTATTTGCAGTTATGCACCGTAAGTCCTACACAATCTCAAACCAGTTCAACCCACTGTTTATGAAATAAATGCAAACAGAACTTGCCAATATCTCAGTTTAAAGATGAGATGACTATTCAGATTAGGCTGGATTCTTACCAAACTAAACCAAGCTTATATTATTCATGTGCTGGTTGAAATAACAGTGCTCACAGGACTGGCCATATCAGTGTCAGTACAAACCTTGTGACACTGAGTGTGTTGACCAATACCACGGGACAGAGTAAAAGAATTGCAGCAAGTGGATCTGGAAGTCACCAGGAAATACCACCAGTATGCTCCCTTGCTCTAAGATTTTTAAACAATTCCTGACAGACCTGCACACAGCTCCAGTGAGCCTGCTCAGGAATATTTGTCAATGCCCAACTGCTCTTAGTCAGAAAGGTCTCCCAGTTCCCTAACCTACATGTCCTTAGTTTTATTTTCAGCCCATTAAGTATTTGCCTGTACATGAGGTGGCTGTGGAGACTCATTCACTCAACTCCTCCTTTAAGAAAGTGTCTGCATTGTTTTTCAGATACTATTCTTCAGATGGACAAACCATCTCTCACTATCAGCCTGAGAGCTCTCTGTGCTGTCATAACCACATGCTGGATTCTGAAGGACCAGTCCCAACCTCTTTCTTGAAGTGAGATACAAGCAGTGGTTTACACCAACAGCCTGTGGCCAGTTATCCAAGGGAAGTGCCCCACATTTTGTACAATACGGGTGGGGAACATCATTTGAGAGCAGAGTTCATGGTTCACAACTCCCTTACTGATACATATCCCTGCTTTTGGGAAGAGCAGAGCCCCACCAGTGTTCAACACATTCTTAATTTAAATTAATCTGAAAAGCAGACATGGTATTGCAACATTCAGCACCAGCTGAAGTTAACGTGAGTGCTCACTTTGAACCACAGTTTTAGTTTACCTGTGGGACCAGGTACACAATACTGCTCTAACTCATTTCCTGGAAAGCCTTTTGGGTCTTGGTGCACTCGCTCTGCCTTAGAACCATGGGACAAGGCACTCCAGTTAGAAGGAAAATCCAGGAAAGCCTACAGGCACTGCAGCATTTGGGATATTCATCTTTCAACAGGCCTGAAGAGGCTCATACATCCCTCCTAAAGCAACACCTCAGAGGTTCTGCATCCTCCTCTCCCAGAGGCTGTGTTCACATCCAAGCCATCTGGGCCAGCCCAATTGTGTGCATCTCCCCCAGCCCCTGTTCTGTGCATGTGGTGCCTGCTGCCCCTGCCCACCTCAGCAAGGCAGATGGCCAGGCAGACATAAAAGGTGCTCAGAGCAGCAGCTCAAGGGCAGCACCAATCCTGCATCCCACCTGAAAGGCAGAGAAGGGGAAAGGACTTTCTCCACAATTCACTGCAAATGTAATGCAAAAGGAGAAAGAGCAATTCAGGCAAAATCGTACCCAGAGGGAAGAAATCCTCCAAGGCCCATCTCACACTGAAGACTCACGCCAGCTCCACTTAAGTGAAGGAACCAGGAGGGGATCCAGGCATCCCAGGAAAGGGGGGGAAAAGAAGGGATCTCTGCTATGACTGCATACCTCTGGCAGCTCCCAAACTGTGGCTTATCCCTTTGCACAACCATCCATCCCAATTCCTCCTTCCTGCCCTCCCTCAGTCACCCTAAGTCCCTGAGTCACCCTTCTTGCAAGCATCCATTCATTTCCCTTATGTGCCTGGAACAAGACTTAGAGTGCCATCTCAATTTTCTGCTGCACTAATGTTACTTTATTACTTATGTCCCAGATAAAAAAAAAAAAAAAAAAAAAAAAAAAAAAAAAAAAAAAAAAAACCAACCCAAATCCAAACAGCCAACCAGTGCAACATGATTTCCAGCAGTAGTCAAATTCAACCTGACACCCGCTGGGTGCGTGTGAGGTTCCAGGCTACTGCAGAGCCCTAAGGAGAACCTGCCCACGGCAAACCAGCTGGGCAGAAAGCCCTGGTGTGCCCAACAAGGCAGAGGCAGTGCATGGGTCACTCATCTTAAGACCTTGATTAACTCTTTCCTGAGCTGCATTTTCCCTCTGCTGCATCCAAAGAGTACTAAATATTATATAAACATTTGGCACCAAGCAGACCAATCAGTGTCTGGGACAATGCCATTCCCTTTGTTGTGTGTTGGTGTGGAATGCCAAGCTCCCTGTTCACCACTCATGGCTTCACTGCCCTACAATTCTCTGCAGACAACAGCTCTTGTTGTTCTTCATGCCCACGTTGTGTAACTCTGCCTCTGCATGTGGACACAGCTCTCCACAGCCAGCTTTCACTGCCTCTGCCCATGAACATTCACAGCAGTTTGGAGAGGAAGGAACATTAGGAACTCTCTCCTATGAATCATCCTCTTCCTCAATAGCACGGGCAACCAAGCAACAGCCTGTGAAGGAACAACCTGTGCATGGGAAGAACAAGCCCTAATGGCAGCCTGACCTGCAGCCCTGCTTTACAAGAGGCTCTGTTAAAATTCCCTGTTTCCAAATAGCTCAAGTTATTCATGCAACAAGTTATGCAGGTAACAAGCCAGGCAACAGATGAGATACGACAAGAGGTGGTGGCCTAAGGTTGCACTAAGGGAGGTTTAGGCTAGGTATCAGGAAAAAATTCTTCACAGAAATGATTGTTCAGCCCTGGCACAGGCTGCCCAGGGCAGTGGTAGAGTCACCATCCCTAGAAGTGTCCTAGAAATGTGTGGATTTGGCACCTGGGGACATGGTCTAGTGGTGAACATGGTGGTGGTGCTAGGGATGGTTGGACTTGATGGCGTTAAGAGATCTTTTCCAACCTTACTGTGTCTGTGATTCTGTTTGTGCCAGTTATCTGCCTACAGAGCAGGAGCGCAGAGCCCACAGGGAGCCTCATGCTCACCATCCACTGATCCCAGCACAGTTTAACTCCCGTCCCCAAAATACCCAAAATAGCCACAGACATGTTGCCAAAGCAGCAGATTTCACAGCAGGTGACCCAGCTAATCCCTGCTCTCCTGCTCTGCCCCAGGCCCTCAGACAGAGCTTGGTTCCACGGAGCTGCCCCAGCACACCAGGTAGAATGGAGGAATGAAGAGGCACACAGGGAGACACACCTGCAGCCACCTCTGCCCAAGTTTCATTTCTGATGATAAAAGACATTTGAATACATTCCTCCAAAGATGGCTTCAACTTCTCTGCAACAGCTGAGAACTACTGTCACAGAAGAATCTGCTTGATTTTTTTGTATTTTTAACTTCAGACAGAAGATCTTTCATTAACTGTAGAGTATTATATGGCACAACCAACTCTTACAATGCACCTTGCATTCATTACAATAAAAGTTTGATTTGACACATAATAGTTCATTTAAATTGTTATGTAAAGTGAGGGAAAGATTTCCTCACTCAACTAAATTTGCAAGATCCTGAAAAAGGAATTCAGGAATACACCAACCTAAAAAATTATGCAAAACAGATGGAGAGAATATAAACGATCTCTTATAAAAAATAGGTGTGCACTTAAACCCAGAACAAAAAAAAAAAAAATCTTAATTAAAGTAACTCAGCAGAGCTTAGCTAATTTAAAGCAGGACTTCAAAGAAATTATAGGAATAGGTCTGTTCAGAACAAATAAATATTTTCTGTGGCATTAGTAATTGGAATCCCTTACAATAGGGATATCCATTGCAAAGAACAACTCTCTGGAAATAAACAGATGAAGCACAATGAATTATCCCATAAAGCCCAGAGAGCTCCTCATTATTTACTAAAAACTTAGAGGAAAAAAAACTAAGCCACATTTAAAGGAAGCTACCACAGGCCCATACAGGTTGGTTTAGAGGGCGTCCCATTAAACTGAGAGGAGGATATAACTAATCATTTTCTTACTGTGGCTTTTATACATTGGCTGCTGTTCCAAGGACGGATTAAGTACCACGGCTGCTTGGTTGGATATCAAATTAAAAGCTCTGTGATGACCCTTCATTCCCAACAGGGCACTTTAGTCAGTTTTTCTTTTTAAAAAAAAAAAATCTATTAACTACACATTAGGTCCTCTAGAACATTACCCTGAATAAAAATGGTTTCAAATAAAACAGAAAAAAATAGGATAGGAAACAAATACGTCAACAGAGGTTTGGGCTATGATTCAATTGACAAGCCTCCCAGATGTGCACCCTGTGGGTAACCAAGGTCCTGCTATGACACACCTGGAGCCCTACAAGCACCAAACACCCCAACTGTGCACCACAATATTAAGACATTTCACAGAAAAATAAAATTTTGCAACTTAATAAACACACACAACCAATTTCTTCCAAAAATATCGTGGGCTCAGCCTGGAAGAAGATTCAGTATTTCTAACTTTCAACTATGCAGGTGATAATGGTAGAAGACCAGTCCCAATCCACAGCTTCTGAAAGGAACAGGAAATACAGGGTGAAAAATAAACACCCTTACCTACTGAACTTTAAAAGGAAAAGACTGAATAACTCCAGGGTAGTTTCTTTTTTGTGTTTAAATCCCATCACCTTCCCTAGAGTGGGAGAAATTCAAGTGAGAGTCAGTGAGCTTTCTCCCTGAAAACTGAGACAAGGCTGGCTGAAGAGATTTTTCTTATCATACCTCTTTCTTACCAGACACTTCCACAGGACAAAAACACATTCATTCCCCCTGTAATAACAGACAAATAAAAACCACGTAATTAGAAGAGCACTGCAGGTGCTGGCCCCCACCATACGCTCCCAGCTGCTGGCTACCAACACACAGCACAGGCCACATCAGTTCTTCCCACTCTCCCATAACTAAAAATCCAGAAAATTTCTCCTTACCCTTTTCACTCTTGCAATTAACCTGATTATAGAAATAATCTGTGGGATTTTTCTGCTGCAGTGTGAAGAACTAGAGCAGCAGGCAGCCTCCCTGGGGATTCAGTATCAACAGCACACTATGCTGAGCCTTTCATCTGGACAAAAGCTTGGTTTTCATCAAGCTCTAGATGAGAAAGTTCACACAGACCAGTTTGTGTTAGCACTCTTGAGACAAACAGAATATGATTTACTGCAAACAGCATATTTTTTCCAGAACTTTTTTTTTTTTCAATCTGCAAGCCTAAAATTCAGGTAGAGTACTTCAAAATACTGTCAGCGACATCGGTAAACTGGGATCCCTTTTTTAATAGGGATACCCATTTGGTATCCCTATTTTAGTCTACAAGATTAAAAATATACTAAATACTCCAGCTCTTGTAGATTATTTTAGTGTACAAGATTTTAAAATGTACAACTTGGAGCTCTAAGATGTCCTAAGTAGCTGTAGTTAAATTCTAGATCTCTCAGAAAAGTATGCTCAGAGGGATTCAGCAAAGGACTTTTTGCAGCAGGAGGCTGGATTAGTCTTGCCATGAGGTTCAGCTGATTTTCATGGAAGTCAATGGTTTCAAGACCACAAAAGTGATGATAATAATAATAAAACATCAAGATCTAGACACAGATTACCATCCCATACAAAAGCCCAGACATTTTCAAGATGACAAAAAAACACTTGTGAGTCATGAAGTGATTCACTTAAAATATTTTAAAGCTTTGTTTTCAGGAGCTTTCAAAATTAGAACTGCCATGAAAAATTTATTGACTGTAAAGAAAAAGTTTGAGCACAGCCTTTCGCTGGAGCTGCAATTCCATTTCAAACCCCAAAATTTTAACTTTCTAGCACCTTAGAACATGACAGTGAATGATCAGCACATTCTCACACACAGCACTCAAGAGAGAGCTGATTTAACAGCTGCAGAGTGAAGACACTTACACATGCTTGTAAAAACCTTTGGTAGAACTACCTAACCAGTTCACAGTCCACCTAAATAACTCCAGGCACTTTTTAAAGAAAGCACTTGAGAACTCACAAGCTAAAGAAAATTTTGGGGGTTTTTTTAACCATTCAACCTACCAGAAGCACTTTACATATTCCACTATGAATGACACATACTGCAATTAATTTTCAAACTCACATACTTCAAAACACCTTTTAACAAAGAATAATACTCCTGGCCATAATTTCACTTACTACATCTTAAATTTAGGTGGACACTGACAAATTTAGATTCTTGTATTTATATCACGGTCCAAACACTTTATTATGGTAACTACTGCAAATGTGTGTGGCCTTTTAAAAGCATACTCACATACATTTCAGGGACAAGCCTTAAGCAAAGCCCAAGGAAACAAAGGGCAAACACTTACCATGAATCTGGAAGAAAACAGCAGCTCAACAGGGAGACCAAAGCAACCTAAACCAAGTCAAACCACTCCACAGCCATCTCTTTAGGGATTCCCCCTCCACTTGAAGTGCCATTCCCAGATTTATCCCCCCATCAGCTATTGAACAAGGTGTAACACTAAAAAATTAATTCAGAGAGCAGCTACACTGTTCCAAGGACTCCACTGCCTGAGGATTTCATTAGTTAACCACTGTCAGAAATCCATTAGGAAATATACCCTATACATCTTTCAAGGCACAAAGGTCACAATTCATAGAACATTACATTGTCCTTTCTTTTTACACACAAATTAGCTTTGTGGAAACATTTTATTAATGACTTTTCTTTCTCTAACAGAAATCATAAATTACAATTTCAACTCTAAAACTCACGAGATATTGCAAACAGGATAAAGCATACAAAAATGCACAATATATAAGCCTTATGGAAACTTGTTTTTAAAAAAGCACTTCCAGCATGATGGCTGTACTTGGAGGAGCAGAAGTGCAGTACCAAAGCCTCAACAATACAGGCAGAAAGATGGCAACTATCAGTCACTGCTAAGAATCATAAACAATTATTGCACAAGAGGTTATAAATTGCCTTTGTATGCTGTCTCACTAGGTGCCACCCCTAGTTTCTCTGCAAATTCTGGTTTCCATCCCGGGTTCTTCAGGATATTCAGACACATCAGATGCTGTTCCAGCTGTCACTGACTGATGGACCCAAGGCTGCACAAAGCAGTGCCCAAGTAAACACCCTGCACAACCAGGGCTTCTCTCAGGTGAAATGGCATCTCATCAGATTAACTACAGGAGATAATTGTGAAGATCCTCTAAAGAAAAATAAGCAATGTGAAAAAAGGGTAAGTGTATATACCCTGTGGCAGTGCAGAAGGTGTTAAGAGCAGAATTGTGTCCTAACTTTTAGAGGGGTAGCAGAAGACAGGAAAGAGGAACAGCAGGGAAAAAAAAGTCATTAAAGCTGCTTTTTAAAAGCCTACTGGAAAGTTCTTGTGAAGTAGCATCCATTTTACTAATAAAGCCTTCCCAAAAAGTTAGTGAGGGTGATGAGACAGGTTGCTCAGAGGAGCAGTGGATGCCCCATCCTTAGACATGTTCAAGGCCAGGTTGGATGGAGCTTGGGAGAACCTGGTGCAGTGGAAATTGTCCGAAACCATGGCAGGGGATTGAAATGAGACTATCTTTAAGTTCCTTTATAACACAAACCCTTCTGTGAATTTCAAAGGCAGGCAGGAAGGGGACGATGAAGCATCCTGTAACCCTTCCCTAACCTGTAACAAAGCATCAGTCACACCCATCACACCCAGAAAATGCAGGATTCAGCAGCAACACTGGATATATAATTTCCAGGGCCCAAGTTAATAAAGTGTGAATTTTTTGTGGTGTCCTGCTTGGACAAAGCCAACTGCCCCAGGCACAGCCCCTCCCCTTTTAGGAGCTCTCCAGCAGCAGCTCCATGTTGAGAGATCCCTCCCAGCACAGCTACAACCCCCTACCAGTGCTTGTTATAAATGCGGTTGGGATTCAGCAACACCACAAATAAAAGGAAGAAATAGTCTGGATAGTATTTGTGGAGCTCAAATTAAATCCCCAGTCCCCTCCTTGTGGCAGCTGCTTTTGAATACCCAGGCTTCACTGTACCAAGTGTCTCATTTCACACAGAAAATCCTCAAAACACAGCTATGCAGCAAAGCTTTCTTTGAAGCCCATGGGTGCATAAGCATGAACTTGTTATCTCCTTCCCTCAAGCAAAAAAAATGGTTTATATATATATTAAATAAAGTATATCCACACTTCAATAAATGAAGTTGTATTTAATGCTTCAGTGTTAATTAGAGAAAGAATTGCTGTTTCTTTGTAGCTTCACTGGTTAAAAATTTGTCATGTTGGATTCATCCAAGTGAATAGATAAACATTTTAATCACACACCTTTTAAGCACTTTCTCATGGTAAGGGATGTCAGCCTCTCATCAAAGCCTTCCATGTTAGCAGCCCCTGTGGGGATGTTGTGTTCCTCCTGCATGGAGGAGAACAGGCTCTGGCAGAGTGCTCGCAAGTGGGGAGAGAAATGCAGTCAAGTCCTAAACATAAAAATCATCGTTTATTCCGGGAAGTTAAAAAGACATTTCACTTCCCTCTCCCAACCACAGTTATTTGCTACAAGTTTCTTCTTTCAGTACTTTGAAAAGAAGGCTTAATCCCCTTGCTCAGAGAGGGATTCAGAGCTGTCTATAGCCAGAGGAAGCTGCAGCGTGCCTCCACAGCAGTATCTTGTGTCACGTGGGAACCTACCCAGCCAGCTCAATTTAACATGAGACTGTAAAAATAAGGAATAAAATTGACCTGGGTCCAAACACACTCTGCTGAAGACACCTGGGGCTCTGACAGCCAGCCCACAGCTGTCAGCACACTGAAGGCTCTGTGCCTTTCCTCAAGGTGAGGTGCCTGCAAGAGGTCCAGCCTCCAGCACATGCCCCAAACAACCCCAGTCCCAGAACGCACCCTCATGTGTGAACGTACCTGGGAGCCAGAAATTAACTCTTCTGCCATTCCTCAAACTGCACACCCATCCCATGGAGACAGAGCTGACTGTGGCACCCACTCTCCTCTTACATGACACCTGCAAGAGGCACTGCCCATCTCCCCTCCCACCTTTAGACTTAGTCTAAAGAACTTACAGCAAGGGGGGAGACTCATTCCCAGCTCCCCTCACTTATGCAAGGCTCATTGGAGCCTTGTACCAAACATGCTTAAACTACAACCCTGGCAGCTAAGGAAAGAGTGAGGGGCACAGCTCCTGCAATTTTTCATTCTCCCTTGAAAGATTCTGCCACTCTTAGCAATATAGGTGTTCTCATAATTGAGACAAAAGCAAGTTCATTTTGTTAATGTAACACTTGCTTTATTATCTACAACAACTCTCCAAACATACACTGATCTGAAAGAGAAACAAAACAAGTTCAGATGCACACAACCATGCCTGTTTTCCTTGACTAATCAGCAAAGCCTTGAACAAAACAAACCCATTTGATAATACCTGGCTCTTGTAAAACCGATTCCAGTGTCTCAGCAGAGCACTGCTCAGGCCTGCAGCAACAAGCTACATCCACTGGAAAATTTGTGATCCCCCACTTTCCCCAGGGTTCTGTTTGAACAGTAGGATTGATTCTGCTCAGTGAAGCACCACAGCTGCACCAGCTCTAGCCAGCACAATGGGACACCTGAAATGCTCCTCTAACTGAAAGAATCCAGCATCAGGAAAGGACACGTGAAAAAGCTGCTTATTGTATGAAAATCTGGAATAAACACCACAGTTTTAATCCTTTGAGCACACGCTAGTGGGAGAAAGGAACATCCATTTCAGAAGCAGAGGCAGTGCCTGGTTTATGCTGCTTCTGTAAAATCAATACTCAGTTCTCAACACATGAGGTGACCAACTGTCATCTGTTCTTTTTAATAAAGCCTTATTTTATAGAACATAGAACAAATTTTATTATTCAGCTAAAGGAAAAAACCTTTCCTCCATCTGTTTAGTCTGACTGGATTTTAGGCAGTTTAAGCATGTGAGAATGCACTGACTGCCTTTGGACAAGCCCTGTTAATTCAGGAATACAGAACATCACAATTCTGAACAACACTTTATCAAGGCTCATGCTTTCCTTAAAAAGTTAATGGAAAATATTTGACAGTTCCCCAAACCCACAAATACCACAAATACATAAATAAACAAAAAACCCCTAAATAACATGGCAGCCATCATCCATATAGGCTTACATTCAAATTCTCTGAATTATGATGAAACAAAAAGCCTTCAAAATAGAGAGAGATTAACTATATCAGGACTTCCAGAATCTGAAAGAGATTAATAGCTTTAGTAACCAGCTACTGTACAGCCTCCCCTCACACAAAAGCATTACAAAAAGGTAACAAAAAATGCTCATTTTCCTTTTAGAAAAATACAAATAATTAATCAAAGCCATTAAGTTTACTTATCTAACCAAAAATTACATTAATACTCAAATTAACTTTAGTAAGGTGGCGCTGAGTTTCATCACAGGATCAAATACCATTCTAAGAGTGTTTAATTTTCCTTTAAGATCAAGAATGAAGATCAGATCGAATTCATGTAAAATGGTCAAGTTAGAACCCCCCAGTGTTACTTGGCCCTGCCTTCTGTTTTCCTCAGATTTCATGAATAAGTGGTTTGTAGCCCTCTGCAGCAAACAACTGAACAACAGATGGTATTGGGTCTTCAGTTATTCCTTCCTTGACAGTTTAAACAAGATGGACATTCCCAGAACGTGGCCTTTCATTCTGCCCATTACTCCCACTGCACATTTAACCACTGTATCACACAGCCATATTACTGTATTAACACTATACAGTAAAATTCTTTTCCAGTGAGTGTATTTTTTTAAACAATTTTGGGGATTATGATGAACTGAAAGCACAGGTAAGACCATTCAAGACCAAGATGGAGCATCTCCCATAAAATACAACTCAAGATGAGTACAGGTATGAGTTTACTTGTATTTCTTTAAGGGATTGAGGAGAGACATCACCATGCCCCACTACCTGCACATTACACAAGAGCCACTTCAGAAAGTTTTCGTTTCTTATCAGCCGATTTGAAACTCAGTCTAGGTTCACCAATTGCTACAGACAACCAGCTGGGAAATAAGATGCTTCCTAAGGCTTAGAGGTGTTCAGTGACACTTGACAACTTGCATCCACAATACAAGTGAAGGCAGGGGACAGGGGAGAACAAGCAGGACTTGTGATCCACTCCATGTCCCAAACTCCCAGTGTCTTTTACAACACAAGGGCATATGCATGTCAAAAGAATCTCTCAGAAGTTACACAGCTAATTCTGAATGGACAAAATTCCCAACCAGAACACTGTCTGGGATAGGCATAATGCCAGAATGAGATACAGACCTAATTCCTTTGGAGGACAGTGAGATTTTCATCAGGGATACAGGAAGTCACTTATGGTTTGAAGATCAGTCTATTCCAGAGCAGTCCAGTCACACATAAAAGGGGCTCTATTTTGTGGTTTATTTAGAAACTGGGTTTCAAAGGATGTACAAGTACCCTTGTACTTGTGCACAGTCCAGGCAGAAGCAGCTGCAGCCAGGCAGTGCTGAGAATGCGGCCATGACCTGTCCTGCAGGATGGCTGACCTCTGCTTCCCAAGAGGGCAGCAAGATCACGGGCCACTTCCCTCCTTTCAGAGCTACACAGGAATAGCAAGGTACTGGACTGAAGGTCATTTCCACTTGACTTATCAACACCACAAGGAAAATCCTCTGCCGCTCTTCTTGGCCAACCTGGGTTTCGGGCACACCAAAAATCAACACTGGGATAACAGCCATGCTGTCCACCAGTGTCACTTCAGGGAAAAGATACATTTCCAAACAAAACTTCATATATATAAACTTAAACATGAAGCAAACCAGTTCTGCCTCCACATGACCCTTCTGGATATTCTCCAGCTGCTATCTGCAAGCCCCTCCTGTTGCAGTGCAATGAAGACATCCCTTCCAGCAGGAGTGCCAAGTGTCACACATCTTGTGTGACACACCTTTGGCTGCCCTTGCCTTGCATCATGCATCAGCACTTAGCTCATATTTGTGTCTTCTGGCCAGCAGACCCAGCACAGAGCTTAATGCACACACAGGTAAGTGTCCTGCTGCTGGCCATCAGCAGCCACAACGCGGCAAACCTTAAAAACCAAACTTCTCAGCACTGAATCCACATGAACCACTGCAGTAGGCTCCTGAGACAGGAGAGGTTTGTCCCTACCTCCCTCCTTAACAATGCTTTCACACCCAACCCTTACAGTAGGGCTTCCACCTCACAGGAGACACTCTTTCAATCCTCTGAAGCATCTCCAATTGCTCAAACTATCAAAACGTGTTAACTCCAGCAGCCAGCGACTTTTAGCACAACATTACCATTGCCTCTGAACTCCTAAACCTCTCTTACACCCTAACCACAAAAACAACGCCACCGCTGTAAAGCTCATTCATGTCAGACAGTATCAATTGCAACGATCACCACGGTGACTGCTTGCAACATCAGCTTTTTCCACCCCCATCAGCTGTGGATATGAGATGACCAAGGGGACCAGAAATATCCTTTACACCGAGCTCGACTTGAAGCCCTTTCTTCTTATGGCAGCTGGACCCACACACTTAGCATGAAGAGTTTCACCATTAAAAGAGCACACAACCAACCTTGAGGTACAACGTGCTCAAAAGCAAAAGAAAGGAGTCTTGTGTGATTCACAAGCAGAATGTGAAGCCTGACCCAGCTCTATTTCATTTACTGAATTTGAGACCCAGTCTATTAATAGTTCACTACCATATCCCTGCCCTGCTTCTCCATGCCAGGGCAACAGCTCTGCTAACATCAGTGATACAGGCACACACTTTCACACTGACACCACAAAGCAATTGTTTCAATGTAAACAGAACTCACATTCGCAAGAATTAACTGGAAACAGAAAAAACTGGTCTTGAAGTTCACTTACTGTGAGCAGACAGCAATACCAGACTCAAGCTTTTGGGTAGAGCCTCTGTCTCCTTTCTTCTCCGAGATTTTCTAAATTATTCTGTTCATTTACACTACAAAGTCTATCTGGCCAATAAGTTACCAGCACAGATAGTAACCTGCTACTATTTCAACATCAGATGAATGCTGCCAGCCAGCAAGGACACCAGTGTAAATCCTGGAGTTACTACTCTTTTCAGGAAAAAAAAAAAAAAAAAGAGACACCTGGAATTCTGATACAGGGGCATTAAGTCGGTGATGACCAGGCATCTCACACCTTCCTGCAACAGCAGGATAAGACATCCCAACCTTTCCCCATTTCCCAATAACAACACAATAAATATAATGGCAGTATTCGCAGTCCAGGCAAGAATCACAAAGTACAATGAGAGCTCTGCATTTCACAGCACCAGGTCTGACTCTCTTGCACAGTCCCGAGATATTCCCAAAGGGAAACATGATGGGCATTTTGAAAACATTCATCTAACTAAAAGGAATATTTGGCTTGCAAGCGGGGAGTGGCAAAGCCTGTATTCCTTATTCATGACCCCACATTTTACTTAGGAGTGCAACACTGCAATACTGTTATGCCAAAGCCTCACCACACAGCGATTGTATGGCACCAATTAATATTAATTATAGTTGCTGAAAACCTTGGAATCCAAACCCTTCCAAAGCTGCAAGGGCACACTAATGTTGCTCTGGCACTTCAGCTTCATGAAGGAACAATAGCCTTATTTTCTAGCTAGACTTCAACTACAGCTTTTCACCTCTTCAGACAGGTCTAAAGCCCAGATCATTTGGTTGGCGCTTGAATCCCGCCCTAATCAGAGCCATGGCTTCAGTTCTGAACCCTAAAGCCATCCTTTCAATGAAATAAAGCCACTGATCAAGAATGGCTCGTGAGGCCTTTGTACAGACAGACAAAGACAGACACACAGGCAACAGCACAAGTGGGCTGAAAAACCGCTGAGCCAGGACAGGATTAATGCCTGCACGGAACCCCAACGCTGCCCGCTTTAACTTCCCCGCTCCAGCTGGAACAAGCACAAGTGCATCTCCAGAAGAAAAAAAAAACTACAGGTTGCAGCAATTTTTCCGCAGAAAGGCTCTGGGCTGGGTTCCGATGGTGTGAGGCTGCAGAGGAAGGCATTTTGTCTTTAACAGCACAGTAATATGATGGCTTCCACTCAGTCTCCTTCCTATGGGGAACTTCAAATTTGTGCAGAAAGAAATCGGGGCAGATCTAACTGGCACAGCTGACCACAAAAAAAAAACAAAAAAAAACAAAAAAAACCAAAAACATTAATAAAGTGATTTACTTAACAGCACCATCTGAAGTCTTTCCCTAAAATTCCCTAGCTAAACTGAGAGTATTCTACAAGTCAAAAAGCTGGAGACAACACAGCCATTCACACCTTCTCCCATTGCCTCCTCCATGCAAATCCAGCCCAGAGGCACAGGCTGTAATCCCCTAGTCGTTAAAGGCTTTTGTCATTCAATAAGGCTTTCCCAATCCAGACCAAGTACTGGCTTCCGAAGTCACATACCATCTCACATTACCTCGGACATCACTCAAAACTGCACACAACGAAGTTTAAGGAGACCCAGCAGCCCCGCCTCCTAGGGACTCTCACAAATTTCTCTAAAAGAGCCAAGAAATGGAGTTTGATTTCTACGATTAGAGGCCTAAAGCAAATCCTGTATTAAATTGAAAAAATCTAGCAGTAAGATCTGATTTGGGCTGAAGCACATATACTGAAAACCAATGGGAATTTGAGCGAAGATTTCTTCACACGCAGTCAATTCAAGAATTCCTAAACAAGAGCGCGTAATAATAAGAAGCCATACACACCAGGTAGGACAGCTTTCACGCTGGAGTTTTCCCTTCCCAATCTCTTCCTTAGGCGTACATGATCCAGACTTTGCAGCATTTCCAAGCAGCGTTCACCAATACATTTGGCAGGCTTTGGTTGTTAAAGCTGCTCTATTACAGAAAATATGTGGAAAATCCATCCATATCAATCCCCCTGCTAAAGCATTCTAAGAAAACCTGTCATCCTGCTGAATTCTGGGTCTGTGCAATGGCTCTGCAGTGATGGGGCTGGCCTGAGCTGCATGGACAGGCAGGAACAGCATCAGTCTCTTCCAACCTACCTCCAACAGCATCCCAGCCACCATCCCGCCTGGATTTCAGGCTGCTGAAGTAGAAGCCTTACACACTCCGGATTCAGTCCCCGCAAAGCCAAACAAAGCCCAGGCCTGACCCCAGGCTCCCCTCCAGCAGCTCTCTTTAAATCCCCTTAACAATCCCCCAGATCCCCCTTTCCCCACAGACCCCCGGGCTGGAGTGCAGCAGGGTTCAGCCCCGCACCACCAGACCTTGCCCGGCTGCTGCGTCTCTCATGCTGCATCCCCAGCTGATAAAAGCCAGGGAAGGCACGACTGTGAAGACTGAGAAGTGTTCCCCATAATTCTTATTAAGAGAGCAGTGCTGCAGTGAATTATGATCATGTTGTGTAATGAAATCATCAGAGAATAAAGATGTAGCTGCATATCCATCCCCAGCTATCCCAAGCAGCCAGGAGTAATTTACAAACAGATTGAGCAAACATTAAAATGTAAACAACCAACCAGAAGCTGAGATTTACAATAACACCTTATTTCCACGTCGGTTTCAAATACTCTTGTAGGCCATAAAGCTCAACCACTCAGTGGAAGTTTAAAGACCCCCAAAATATAATGAAGAGTTACCCTCCTTTCACTCAAGTTACAGAGTAATTCAGCCTGAAAAGAAAATTAAGCCTGGATCAGGTTTTTCTCTTAGGTCTCATTCCAATGTGGATGCCAACAAAAGTGAGGTAACAGGCACTATAAGTTTCACTACAGAAAAAAAAAAAAATAAGCACTTACTACTGTGATTTTTACCAAAGGCTAAAACCCACCAAGAACAGGGTAGAGGCAAAAGTCAGCAACTAAATCTTCGTTCTCATTACTGCATTCTGAAGATCTAGAGCTTTAACGTAAAAATCCACCTTTTCAAAGGTATTTGGACAGGTAAGTCTGTGACCTAACCAAAACCCTGCACACATGATGCCTATAAAAAGGCAAGCACGGGGGCATATTGGGAGGTTTGATTCACCAGGACAGTGAAAATTTAACGGCAGGGAGAGGGAAGGTCGGGGGAAGCAGCTCCCGCAGCCTTTATGAAGCCGTAAGACAAAAGGAAATTTTCCTCCCGCAAACGCGGTCAAATCACTGACTGACTGTCGGTACCATTCTAACCTCGAGCTACTACCCCAAGCAGGGTCTGGGGCCGGGCCGAGCACCCCCGCTCCGCCCCCGGCCATGCCGAGGGAGCCACGCGTGACCTTGGCTGCGCCAGGCGGGTCCTGCGCGGCCCCGGCGGCCGCAGCGCCGCCG
>WEIU01012863.1:300958-317631 GCA_013389925.1 Aegithalos caudatus | reverse complement strand
CCCCGGTTCCGCCGCCCCGCCCGGCCCCGCCGCAGACAATGGGAGGGTCCCGCGCCCCGCTCCGCGCCCGGCAACGTCTGCCCCTCGGCAGGTGTCCGCAGGACCCCAGAGCCTCCACGGAGAGCATCTTCCTGGAGCGTCCTCCCAGGGCATCCTCCCGACAGGCGTCCCCCGAGTGTATTTCCCCCCGGAGCATCTCCCGAGAGCCTTCCCTCCGCAGCACCCCTCCTATAGCGTCCTCTGGGTGCGTCGCTCCCAGACATCTCCCCCCAAACATCTCCCCGAGCGCTCAGCTCCCGCGCAGCTGTGCCGTGGGTGCGGGACGCGGGCCTCAGCTCCATCCGATCTCTGGATCCAGGAGGCGGCCGTGCCAAGCAGCCGATTCTCACGGCTGCAAGCAAAGGGAAGGTGACTTGAAGGGAGCTGGATACTCTGTACACAGCGTCTTTCAGCATTCCTCAAATGCAAGATATGACCAGGGACGGACTCACTATGTATGGCCACTGCAAACACCACACAGCCCACTCACGTACAGCAGGGCTGGTCACAAAACATGACAAGCCTCACGGTGTTATCTTTTGGGGTTTTTTTTCTTTACTCCAGGCAGTTCAATAATCACTCTATGGATACTGACCACATCATCCACTGTGACCAACACTTGGAATTAGCCTAGAAAGAGGGAAACTCGGATCTCCACAGCCATCTGTGCTTCGAAGAACTCACCTGGAGCACTGCATCCAGTTCTGGGGGCCTTAGCACAAAAGGGACATGGACCTGTAGGAGCTGGTCCAGAGGAGGCCACAAAAATAATTGGAGGGCTGGACCCCCTCTGGAGCCAGTCTGTGAGAGCTGAGGATGCTCATCTGGAGAGAAGAAGGCTCCAGGGAGAGCTCAGAGCCCCTTCCAGGGCCTGAAGGGGCTTCAGGAGAGCTGGAGAGGGACTGGGAACAAGGGATGGGGGCACAGGACACAGGGAATGGCTTCCCACTGCCAGAGGGCAGGGATGGATGGGATGTGGAGAAGGAATTCTTGGCTGTGAGGATGGGGAGGTCATGGAAGAGGTTTCCAAGAGAAGCTGTGGCTGGCCCATCCCTGGAAACGTCCAAGGTCAGATTGGACAGGGCTTGGAGCATCCTGGGATAGTGGAAGGTGCCCCTGCCAGTGGCAGGGTTAGGAATGAGATGGGCTTTAAGATTCCTTCCAATCCAAACCTCTGTAATTCACCCCTAGGTGAAGTCAGAGATGCAGGACGCTGGCTTTGCCAAAGGCTGTGCCGTGTAACAGCTGTGACATTTCTGCTCTGTAAATTCACAAAAGGACTCTGGTCGCCACTACTGCCAAGCTGCTTTCTCAAGTATTAGGTTCATACAAACACACCATATGTTTTTGTAATTAAAATTTAAGTAAATAAAGAAAAATAAAAAGAGAAGGTTTACCAAGTAATTATTCCCTGAGATTTCTGAGGGAAAGGAAGCTGTCAGGCAACCATAATTAGTCTTTCTTCTAATTAATTATTTTTTAGTTAAGAACATTTTTTAAAACCCTTTTAAAATAAGAAACCAGGTAGTTATTGTCAACAGAATCACTGGCTTTATTTTTACAAATCACACTTCACTAATAATTCAGCCTCATGGATGCATTTAATCTTTCAGTGGTTTGCTTTTTGAAGTGTTCAAATATCAGTGATATTTCTGGGACTTGTAATTATGGCACGAAACACAGATTTGTGTGCTGTATAGAAATCCGAATTCCCGAACACTAGTCCTGTATGCTGGGCTCTGCACCTCTCTGCAGATGGAAATTTGGTACACAAAAAGCAGTCTGCAGTTAGCAGGAGAAAAGCAGGGAAACTGAAGAGCTCTGACACCTTCTCCTACTTATTACATAAGTTGTCCTAGAAGTCTCTTCCCAGCAACAGAAATCCCCCCCACCACGTAGGAAAAGGGTAAGATTCAGGCTAATGAGAGGGCTAAATGTAGCTGGCATCATTTCACTCTGCAGGTGGACAGGAGAAAATGGGGAATATTCTAGAGCTGACCAAATACTAAACCCACAATCAAGAAAAATATGGGGGGAAAAAAAAAAAGAGAAGACTGGATTTCCCTGTTTTCCGGGTATTGTCAGAGGAAAGAGGGGATCTGCACACCCTCAGGTGTAGGGAGCATCCCACCCCATCTCAGGAGGACACACGAGCATTGCGAAGCTGCACCCGTGTCCCCTGACCCCTTCCCAGGGCTCCACAGATAGAACAAGACCTGTTCTCACAGCTGAGTTTTTGTGCCAGAAGGTGCCCAGGGCTCTTCCTGTGTCCATTTGTCTACTGAAAACTTAGCAATATTTTGCAAGTCAAAACTTAATTGTGATCCACTATCAAGTGCCCCGAGTCTGTTACATAGATGATCTTTAATATTACTAAAATGGAAAGAAAATTCTTCTTCCCACGTCTGCTGTTTGACCTTTTCCATGCTGGCCTCTGCCTGCTCCATGCCCCCAGGTGAGTGAGCTGGGCAGGGTGTGTGTGACAGCACTGGGCTGGGCAGGGTGCCTATGACAGCATGGGGCACACCCCACTCGGGCAGTACCACACCTGCAGAGTGGCGTGGCACAGCGTGGGCCAGCTCTGGGACTGGCCCCGAGTGTGATCCACCATTCCATGGCAGGAAACATCCCAGCAGAGGGATGCTTCCCAGCAGACTAACTTTTCCTCAGCCATCAGGAGTCATTCCAGGCCTTCCCCAAGTCAATGACCACAATGGACACACAGCTGGGGAGGGATGCAGTGCCCAGTTCTCCCATGTCCTGTGCTCAAGCAGTCCCAAGCTCGTGCCTGATGGGTGAGGAATGCTTAGCAGGCGGATGGAGAGGACTGGATCGAAACCCAAACTACAGACTGCCAAACTGTGCTTTTGCCATTTACCCAAAGCCCTCAGCCATGGAACAGTCACCTCCAAGGTACCTTTCCATAAGGGAGAAAGTCTGTCCTGGGCAGGGGACCTCTCACTGGAACAGGCTGCACAGAGAGGCTGTGGAGCCTCCCTCACTGGGGATAATTCAGAAGTGTCTGTGGACACAATCCTGTGCTCCAGAATGACTTTGCTTGAGCAGGAGCACCAGGTGACTCTCTGTGTTCCCCTCCAACCTTCCCATCCTGTGATAAGCTATTTTATGGGGTTGCCTATGCTTTCCTCAGTTTACCCAAGATAGAAGCCTGTTATTGATTCTCCTGCTGTCTTGTCTCAGCCTGTGCCAGCCAGCAGACACAGGATGTTGTTTCACTCACATGGCGTACTACATCAGTGTGCTTTATTACCAAAGGGCATGGAAAAAGATGAACAGTTGCAGTTTTCCTGATTGTTGGGTCATCAACCATCATCAGAGCAAGCTGGAAGCAGCTTCACCCTCGAGTGCTCACTGGTATGCAGATGGCATTGGAAATTATAGCACATTTCAACTAACAGGCAGTGAAGGTGCTACCTCAGACTGTGACCTTAATCAATCCTTTGACTTGGAGAAGTGCTCTTTGCAGGAATGAGAGCCAAGACCTGGGTGAAGGTCTCTCTCCATGCACAGCACTGAGGGAGAGACACATCGCTCCAGAGCACAGATGGGCATTTCCACTTGACAAGCAGTTTACCACAGGTCTGTCTTTGACTCCCCTCACTTCTGCCAGGAACAGTCAGTCACTCACTGACACAGAGCAGGACAGCTTGTCCTAGTTAATAGCTAGTGTTAGTTTTAAAAAGGAGAAAAAGAACCATTTTCACTTAATAACAACCCTTATTTTCTTTTGGTGTTTGTCAAGTTTCGAGTGAGGAAGTTCAGTCCAGTTCAGTCCAGCTTGACTTTCAGGTTCTCAGATACTGAGAAATTTTTTATTTGTTTAAAATAAATACTTGCAGAGGACCATGGAAACCTCTGTACTGGCCTCCAGCTTTCTATTAACTTGGTTTTTTTATATAATTTATAATCAGATTGAAATCAGGTCAAAAACCTATTGAGAGCTTATTTCAGTTGCACCCAGAGTATGCTCTTACACCTGCACATGTGCTATGGGCCCTAATGTAGTGTTACATAGTAATTGTTTTTTCTTAGAAAGAACAATAATGATAATTTAGAAACCCAGTTTGACGATATATTCCCTGTTAGGTCATCTGTTCTATTTGTTTATAGAGACAATATAGATACAGTTGTCCAAGTATCATAGAATCATAGAATCCAAGAAGGATTCAAAGTTGTCTCATTCCACCACTGCCATGGGCAGGGACACCTGCCACTGTCCCAGGCTGCTCCAAGCTCCAATGTCTAACCTGGCCTTGGACATTTCCAGGGATCCAGGGGCAGCCACAGCTGCTCTGGGCACCCTGTACCAGGGCCTCCCCACCTTTATAGTAAAGGTGTAAAAAAGCATCTCTGTATGTCAGAATGATGGACACTGTTGGCAAACTCACCTTGCAAGTCAGGGAGCCAGGCAGCAAGGGGTGGGAAGGTATGTGCCACCCTCCTCAGGAGCAACAATTTATCTTTGTTTTCCCTGCAGTGACACTGGTGCAACACATCATTCTAACTTGCATGACAAGTTGAGACTGAAAAAATGCTCCGTGTTTTTAATTCCTACAGATTTTAATAGGCGTAACGATATGCTACCACATTACCTCTCAGGTTCCTTAAATAAACAAGCTTAATGGTGCTGCACAGAAGTTAATGGACAGTATCTTCATTGCTGTATGGATTTATGAGGTGTGATTGCTGCTCCCCAGCCCAGAAGCCAGCTGTGCCCAGGGAATTGTGTTCAGGCCTCCCTGAAGGGCAGCCTAGTCAGCAAAAACACAGTTATTTTACAATTCTGTGACTTACATCAAGCGTCATCGCTCCACACCCCTTCATGAAGGTGAGGTTTATTTTTCAGACAGGCAGCCTGTCACCTTTCCCACTCCAAATCTGACCAATGATGAATAGTTGTTTTTAAATTACTGCATAATTCCAAAGTTTGTTTTTAATTATTTATCTGCTTTTCTTTGCCAGAAAACAATGGCTTTCAGCCTGCCATAAACCCAAATGAATGACCCAATTAATTTCCCAATGCTCCTGCATGGCCACAGGGATTGCAAGAGTTCAAAGACTGTGTTTTTTGAAAACCTCTTTCACCTCTTGTGCTTTTTCGTGCTATGATCCCTCAAGAACCTTCATAATGAAAGCAAAATAGATGGAAAGAGCAATGTAAGAATTGCATCAGAAGAAGGAACAGAGCAAAACAGACCAAATCAAGGAGTTGAATGTGACACTTAATAGCTGAATGTGACACGGTTAGGACTTTCCAAACCATTAATATTTAAGTTGAGCAAGTGAATAGCCTTTACTTTTTATTTTTAGCATGAAGCTGTATTTTATCAAAGAGCCCATCTAATACATTATGTTGCAAAATAGGCAGATTTAAGTCATAATAGCAGTGCCATTATTCTTCCTAACATAAAAGATGGGGAATAAGTTCCTCTAACTTCAATAAGAACATCTGCTGGTCTCATCTCCATGCAACACTGCTTGTTATTCTGAGCTCTTTGATCCTGGCTTTTCCATGAACTGAAGAGGTGGTGAAAGGACAAATCCTCATCATCCTCCCTCCATACAACGTGCATTTAGTGACAGGTTCCTGGCACAGATGGGTTGGAACGGGCGCTGTGCTCTGAGGATTGCCTTGTGCCTCACTGCTTCTGGGGACTCTCAACACACAACTGTGAGGAAGACTCAGAAGTCACAAGTACCTCCACTATGGCATTAACCTGAAGTTAAAGCAATATTTACAAAGGTTAACCACTTAAGTAATACAGAAACTGTGTTACACACGGATGGCAACGAAAGAGCTGAGGAGTCAACACCTCTGCTCCAAACAGCCTTCATCTTCCACCCTCCTCATGAGAAACCTCCTGTTTAGTAACTGACGCTTCATTTTTAAGGGCTTTTATGTAAGCAGCAAACTTAGCAGCAAAAAGCATTGGCTTCCTGAGGGAGTCATCACATGCACACACAGCTCCAACCCTGTTTAGGGGTCACAACGAGGACAAGGAACCTTTTGGAGTTCCAAGGTGACTGAAATACATGACACCTGAGATACATGACCAGGCCTTTCAGTGCTGACTGCTCTGCTGGAATGCCAGGGCACCACTGGAAAGCAGGCAGTACAACTGGGATAAAGAGATCCCTTCATGGACTCAGTGCTCGGACACGGAGTGTGGGCTACACAGGGGAAGTGGCCTTGTGTCATCTCATGCAGCCATATGCATCTGCTTACTGTAATCTTGCTGTTCTCTCTGCTGGATCCCCTGCAAACATCTGAAAAAGTCAGAATCAGTCAGGTTGGGAAAGCCCTCTAAGGTCATCAAGTCTAGCCATTAACCCAGCACTGCTTTATTCACCAGTAACCCAAGTGCCACCGATACACATCTGTTAAATCCCTCCAGGGATGGTGACTCTAGGGTGACACACCCTGGGAAGCTGTGCCAGAGCTGAACAACTCTTTCAGTGAAGAAATTTTCCCTATTACCCAATCTAAACCTCCCCCAGGGCAACTTGAGGCTGTTTCCTCTTGTCCTGTCACTTGTTACTTGGGACAAAAGAAACCCCCACCTGTCTACGGCCTCCTGTCAGGGAGGTGCTGAGAGTGAAGAGGCCACTCCATGAGCCTCATTCTCTCCAGACTAACTCAATTTATTGATCATCGTTTTGGGCAGAATTACATGTGTGGCTTTTTTTTTTTGTAATAAGAATTAGTGGAGAGCCACTGGTGCATGTGTGTTGCAGAGCCAGCTCTGAATTGCTTTTAGAGGTCCTAATAGATTTGCTCTTACTCTTGTGCCTTGTAGGATAATACTGCAGAAGAATGTTGATATATTACCAGTTTTCAGTATTTGATGAATATGTATGGCACACTGCTATGTCAAAATTTCCTTCTCATCTGTCAGTCCAACACAACAAAAAAGAAATTGAGAAACATCACAGTGTAAAGAAGCTGCAATTACCATTTCCAGTTCCCAAGAGGAAGCCAGAAAATCCATTGAAGATCCTACCTCAGACCACAGACAACAGATTCCAGGACTGAGTCCTTTGTTCTTTTTCCTTCTTTTCCCTGACAACAGCAAAAGGCTGCACATGAACCGTTGATCTCAAGACTCTGCTGAGACAGTTGGCACCTGCATGAGGAGGGTTTAGGAAGAGCCTTTGAGACCTCTTAGTTACAACATACCTCCAAAAATTAAAGCAACATATCTCACTTTGGGTACCAAACACCAAGGTCTGGAGTTCAGGTTCAGCTAAAATTCAGTATTTTCAAAACATCAGATATTATTCATTGGACAGTAGTATTTGTCTGATGATTTAGAGTAAGTGTTGGACAAACACACAAAACTAAAACTTCATAAGATTTGTAGAGCAACTAATTTATACTTAAGAACAGATAGTTTAGATGACAACAGAGTGAAATTGGTGTCCTGAATTTCCAGATAGGTTCTAAGCAGAGGTGCTATGTCTGAGCCAAGGATCCAATTCTGGTTTCATACTGACTGGCCATTGATTTAAATGAAGGTACGATCAGCATGTGATATAGTAATTTCCCCATTTAATTTTGGGTCTGCTCACTGTCCATGTGTTTGTTGAGTAAAAACATGCATTCAAACAAATGTGAGATCTCCCACCCAGACACATCCCAAAAATATGGCAAGGGAAGTTAAAGTGTGATTTTAAATCTGAAAAATAAACCAAATGTGACATAATTCTACCCATCTCTCATCCTATATACGATAAATTCAAAGGCCTTAAGCCCACATTTTAACTTTTTCTCTGAAATTAGCATACTATATATTTTATTGCTTTTATGAGGAGAAGAGATGATTACCAAAGTCATCAGCAGCTAGGCACCAGCATCTTACTCATTAGAATTTATGGCACACTGTTGGGTTTACTTTCTGGGCAGGGATTTGGCCCATTTTCAAGACACAGTGACAACTGGTTGTGCAATTGAAGAGTAAGTTTACAAAACGATGTATGTGAGAGCCAAAATCACTAAGCTCCACCAAGTGGCACAAGAGAGAAGGTGTTGCCATAACGTCAGAACATTATAATCTTTTCAGAGGGACTGATCTCCCTTTGTGCTGCCATAATTCAGTGTGTAGCTGCCTATGGTCTCTAACTCTCATGTGGCAAGTGAGTAGAGCATTGAAGGAAAGATTCCCTGCAATATAATTATTATCCATCGTTCAACTTGTAATCTTGCAGTACAGGTCTACTCATCCATCCCACTGGTTACCATGGAATCATGGAATATCCTGAGCTGAAAGGGAGCCATAAGGATAATAAAATCCAACTCCATGTGTGTCTGTATTTTGAGCTGCAGACACATCATGTCCTTTAAAATGTATACTATTAGATAAATATTATAAATAAATATGAACAGAAATAACAAGTTCCTTGTTAATAGAGTGCATATTTGTCTACTTAGCTCTACAGCCAAATATTTCAGTGATCTTCTCACTTCAAAACACATATTAAGAACACCTGCCTGCTACAGGTAATTTTGACAAACATGTAGTAAAAGTTTTTTCTGCAATACTGCTACACTAGATTTCATAAAAATAATAATTTCATAAAAATAGATTAAGAAAATCAAATTGATTTGTTAACAAGGCAATCTGATTTCGGTGCCAGCAGAGTATTGGACAGGACACACAAGGTGTTACCAGCACCAGAAACAGTGATGTCTCCTGCTCTGAAATGTTTCCAGACATTAAATTAACCCATATTCCTTTTTGGAAACACTAGGAGAAGGATAGGGCAGGTGAGAGAAACTCATGCAGACAATGGAGTGACACAGCTGCTGATAGTCTTGATCCCCAGGGCAGGAACAGCCTCAGAAGCACTACCCCATCCCACAGGTTCAGGCTGCCAATTCCACTCTGGTGTCATTACACAAGTCTTAAGTTAGAATTGGCTTGAGTTCAAAAACATGTCTGCTTTTTCCAGATCCATCAGCTGATGTGAAAAAGGCCATCATTCTCATCCAGAAAAAGACACCCTACAATCTTCATTGCACAGAACTCCAAGGATGTTACTTTTAGAATCACTTAATATGTTTAATGTCAACCCTACCAGGGTGTTCTCCCCCTCAGTGAATCACTCAGAATTGCAGTGCTCCCCCAGAGCAAAGACAGAGGCTGAATGTACCATGGGAAAAGTGCTAATGGCCTGGGACAGGTCCCATAGTGACAGTAATAACAAAACTACTCCATTACAACTACTCACAGTACTCTTATCAATAGTGGTTTGGGGGATCTTTTACCCTTTGTTTATTTTTAAGGGGACCATTACATGTCATATAACATGTTTTAAGTTCTGAATTTGACATGGGAAATAAGCCAGATATGCTTTGGTGTGCCCAGAGCATAGAGGGAGGGAGCACACCGGGAGAACACCAGCAGCAGGAGCTGTGAAAGTCCCTGGCTGCACTGGCGTGATGCAGGGTGCTTACAGCAAGAGGGAAGCCACCACTGCAGCCATGAGGCACCTCAGGGTAACCACAACAGTCTGGGACTGTTGGGATGGCAGTACCACAAGCCAGGGAGGAAATGAAGGAAAAACTGAGAGAAAAAATATCTCATCAAAACAGCCCCAAAATGCAGGACTGGATGATCCTTGTGGGTCCCTTCCAGCTACAGCTCTACGATTCTGTGTTTCATCAGTGTCTTGCTAGTCAGACCAGAATGACTAAACCTCAGTTAAACCCTGCAAGCTATCTAAAAATAATGTTAGATTTTAATCTTTGCCCAAGATAATTCAAGGTATTTTTCTCCCTCTCACATAATACTTGTTTCAGTAACGTCAGGACTGACATTAAAAGAGTTTCCCTAGCACAGAAGAGAAGCTGTTACTTCTGTGTTCCCAGGGTTTAAAGATGAATGCCTTTTAATATAAAAGTTTCCTAGCAACATGTGTTCTGAGCACAGAACGTGTTCCAGAGGCAGTGATGCTCTCAGCACTGTCTCCATCACTCCATCTGAGGCAGTTGCTGTGCTCTGCTGCCATTCCTGCCTTCACACCCACAGGATTACAGAACAGCAGTCTCTCCTCTTCCTAGGTTCAGCTTCTCACTGTCTCCCACTTTGCTCTTACACATGAAAATATCTACCCACCCTTGTCTAGTGATGTGCATCTGTTGCTTTTCTTCAGCATTCTGAGGAAGAATCTCCTTTTTCCTCACTGAATATCAGTCTCCTGAGTATTTCTGGCTCTCACATTACTTAGACTGCACATGCTCCAAACTAGGCAGCTCTTTTATCTGTGTTTGGAGAGCTGTGTTTGGACAGTTGAAGGATGGTCCTGGAGCAGTGCCAGCACCTACCTGCCCTCAGCACCACATTCTCCAGCACTGTGCATGACCACAGAGCATGAGCAGGGAGCAGGAGCACCTTCCTCATGGAGAACTGCATCCCACAAGAGAAATAAACATGGGAAAAGGCTTAGCAAGCTGGACTTTTTATATTCTTGGGGAAGAAGAAGGAAAGGGGAAAGTAAATGAAGAAGGAAATAAAAGGAAAGGAAGAAGGAAGGGGGAAAGGGCTATCCTGTAACTCCTTTGAAAGGTAATCATGATCCAAAAGGTTATGCCAGGCCACTGGTCTTGAGGAAAATCCTTTGGAGCGTGGGTATGGAGACTCAGGTCTCAGACAAATGGTTCTTCCCAGGAGCAGATCCTGACCAGACCACCACCTGTCTAGCCCAGGATTCCCCTCTCATGATCAAGGCTCTCCAAGTGCTGAGAGAAACCACGGGAAGGAGATGGGGTGCTGGGGAATTAGTGAAGGTTGAGAAGGAAAAAAAAATTCCACCCCTGACTATTTCTTGGAGGAATTGGGCCCAAATGCCAGGACTGTAAAGTGCAAACAGACAACTGTGTCTCTGGCAACCGGAAAAAATACTAGAAATCCCAGTAGCGTGTACTGCTTCTCCCCTGGGAGCAGGGAATGCCAGCAGAAAGGTATGTTTAGGGATCAAACAGAGAAAGTACACAGCCTCAGAGGGAACAGTGCCTTTCTCACACTGAGGTGCAGCTGGTCCTCTGCAACTGAAGGGTGGATGTAAGAGAATCACGGAATCACAGACTGGTTTGGCTGGGGAGGCATCTTGGAGCCCATCCAGTGCCACCCCTCCATGGGCAGGGACACCTTCCACTGTCCCAGGCTGCTCCAAGCCCCATCCAGCCTGGCCCTGGGCACTTCCACGGATCTAGGGGCAGCCACAGCTGCTCTGGGCACCCTGTGCCAGGGCCTCTCTGCTGAGCTGTCTGTAGCTTGGGCTGGAAGTGCAGCCCTTGCTGGCATCCTTTTCACAGCTCCCAGGAACATTTGAGGATGTGTGGCATTAGGAACTGTACAATGTGCAAAGGCCAAACACTCCAGATCCCAAAGGGATATTAGTTTTGCCCTGAGCACTTGTTCTCGGAGGAGTAGGAGGGCAGTGGGATTTTGGACAGTTCCCTGCTAAGTCAGGCTGTTCCAGCCCTAACTACAAGGAAGGAGGCTGCTAGCAAACACTCTACACAGCAGCATCTAGGAGCAACATCTGAGCTCTTTTGTGATCCCTTTCTCACTCATTTACTGAAAAAACATACTAATGAAGTTTTGCAAACACAAGGATAGGCAGAAGCAGCTGAGATACCACACTGTCAGTGGTTTCGTGATACAGCATTTGCTTTAATGCATCCTTCAAAAGCAGGTTACAAGACTGAGTTAGAGAAGCTTCAAAGAACATTACTTTCAATTTACTCAGTTCCTACATGGAGAAATTAATCTGTAATGTTACAGAATACATCTTGATCCTTTCATTTCACAGCAGTTCTACTGTGCCCCATCCCAATGGGTGAAGGTGCCTCACACCAGCTGTGCCAGCTCTGGATCCTGCAAGGTGCCACAGGGAGCCAGGAGTCAATCACTGGCATACAGAGCTCTCTGACAGGGGCTGGACAGGCTTTGGAGTTGCCTTAGGACAGGTAGGAAACCTTCTCTGGGTTTGTCTATAACACAGGTGGTTCTGAAGCTATAGGGAATACACTCTATACATTAACCTGCTCTTGTTAGCAGCCCTTTACTGCTTGTACATTATGGGATCGCTAGGCTGAGGAGCCAAGGTCATCCAGAAAAACACCTAGTTCCTTGCAAGGGGAGCCATGACCCCACCCCAACTGCTTTGAGAATTCATGCACCTGCATCAGAGATTTCTTCCACAGGCCAATAAGGGTGTGAGTCCCTTTTCTTTGATTAGGGAAAATGTGAAGCAGAAGTGGCTTTAAGAGGAAAAGTTCTCTTTCTACATCGGAGCTGGCGAAGGAGAGAAAGGCTCTTCATTTCCTTTTGACCCCAGAAATCACCCAGACACCTCCATTTGGGAGCCAGTGCCTTGCTGAGCACAAATTCCTTGATGCTAAATGTTACCAATCCAGCAGCATTCTCACAAGAGACAGATTTGGACTTGGCAAAGAGGAGGCATAACTGGGATTCCTCTGCTGAATATCAGGGGTGTCTCACCCTCTCCCTTCCTCTCCCAGGGGACTGGGCTGCAAATCAGCTCCTGGAGAGTCTGTATTTTTCTTGTTTCTGCTAATTCTGGGATAAAAGGGATAATTTAGGTTCTTGCTATGGGAAGAAAATATTCAGATAACCTTTTCAGTGTTAATTGCAGCACACACAACCCAAGTTTATGCATAAGCTTTCATTTGGCTCACAGCGCACACTTTGCATGCTCTCTTCTCTCCTTATCAGTTTCTACATCTGATGCACTTTATTTATAGACATCTGCCTTTGTCAGGCAGTAGCACTGGCCCTTCTCGCTCTCCACAGCTCCCTGACAGGAGGCTGGAGCCTGGGGGTCTCTCAATCCCTTCTCCCACGTAAAAAGTGACAGGACAAGAGGAAACACCCTCAGGGGACCTCGGGCTGGATATTAGGGAAAAAAACAAAACTGAATGAGTGGCTGAGCATTGGAACAGCCCTGGGACATGGTGGAGTCCAGGGCTGTTCAAAATAAGAGCAGACGTGGTTTAGTGACCATGGTGGGATTTGGCTGAAGACTTGATGACCTTGGAGGCTTTTCCAACATTAACCATTCCATGATTCTTCAGAAACTGTGAGTGTTACAGCTTCCATTCTGTACCAAAAGCTAAACAAGCAAAGGAAAAACATTCTGCAGCCCAGGAGTGCTGCCCTTCACAACTTACCAAAGTCACAGTGGTACAATAGCCAGAAAAAATGGAATCCTATCATACCCTAAGCTCAATATTCCTCTTCTGTTTCTTTAAGTGTGCAAGTATCACAGAACCAAGAACAGCTTGGGTTGGAAAGGACCTCAGAGCCCACCCAGTGCCACCCCTGCCATGGGCAGGGACACCTCCCACTGTCCCAGGCTGCTCCAAGCCCCAGTGTCCATCCTGGCCTTGGACACTGCCAGAGATCCAGCGGCAGCCACAGCTCTCTGAGCAGCCTGTGCCAGGGCCTGCCCACCTTCCCAGGGAATAATTCCTTCCCAATGTCTAGCGCAAATGTAGAGATGCTCCCCCTTGTCCTATCTGTCCTTCTCTGTCTGTGTAAAAAGTCACTCTCCATCTTTATTATAAGCCCCCTTAATGTACTTGCAGGATGTGTCTGCTGTGTTTCATTCATGCAGGTGTAGAAGAATTCCTTCACAAACACAAATGTCATAAATCCATAATGAGCTGTTATCATACATACTATTAATTCTCTGATTTAAATCCATCCTCTGGATTTCAGCCATGTGCCCAACACTACCAGCAATATATCTTCAAAATTCTCCTAACAATTAGTTCTTCTAAAATGAACTTTTGAAAGTAGGAAAGATCTCCCTGCTCCCAAGCCAGTCTTCCAGAGCAGAGTGAGGTATCTCTTGCCACTTCCAAGCTTTCAGTGCTGTGCAGTTGTGGCAGCAGCTGAGAGGGGAACAGTCCTACTCTGGCAGCAACCTTGGACCCAGCCCTGAGGGCCAGACAGACTGAAAGAAATTCTGCCTATTTTCGTTCCTGCTTGGTACTACTCTTACCTCATTAAAAAATAGTGCTGAAAGTCCGGTTTCTGATCTCAGTTTTGCTGTCCAGGCATAGAAACTTAATTTTCTGATCCTGATTTTCTTGCAGATTCTTGTTCTTTCTTAACTTCACATTTTTAAGGCTTTATTTCTTTTTGCTTGTAAACCATGTTGCTCTAAAAAATCCCCTGTGATGAAATAGAGGAGGCAAAACCCAGTAACACCTACATTCATAATACCCACTTTCTTTACAGTCTTGCAAATTTTTTTTGGAACAGCTCCTTAGTGCTGTTCCTGCTCTCTGCAAATGACTGAGATGATGGCAAAACACTCAGAAACTTCAGTGGGAATAGAGGGGTCTGCCACTGTGATGAGACTGCTGTAAATCCTAACTTCATAACCACACTGGGCTGTAGCTGATTGAGGAACAATTTTGCCCATTCCAACAGACCACATTGTCATTATTAGTCAGTGCAGTTATTCCTTCCCCAAGGGGCTGGAAAACTGTAAATAGCAAAAAGAATAAGAATAGGCAGCAGTTAAGCAACAGAATATTAAAAAGGTCATATGAAGTGCACAGCACCAAAATATTGGAATGGCTGTATTAAAGGGTGGAAGCCTGATAATAACATCCCAATTCTAAGATAATATTAGCATGAAAAATTAGCACAGAATGTGAATTTGGAAACACAAACTCTTTAAAAGACAGGGTTTTCTTCAACACTCAAATTCCTTTTCTGAATATCAGCTAAATTCTGTGAGCTTTATCATCCTTTCACCAGAGGTTTTAATGATGCTGAATTATATGAGAATGCAGCAGGATGAAGAAGAGCCTCAGCTGTTCTTTTTGACCCTCCGCTTCCCTTTCCCATGACACGTGCTCCACCCATGCCCTGTGAAGCTCAGTAAATCCTGTGCATCCCCACAAACATGAAAACACACCCAGCTCCCCCATGGTCCAGGATCAATCCATACTAATCATGGGTGCAGCCCTGGGGAAAGGGTGGAAGAGGGAGATGTATAATTGCACATTGGATGAGAGATCAATGGCTCATGAGCCCTTCACCCTGGGAGATGGGACCAAGCTGCTGAGTCATCGATTATTTCAAATGATGTGCAGTGTCTGCTGCTCCTGAACACCAGAGCAGCTTCAGTGATTTCTTCCAGCACCCTCCTGGAAAGGAAGCCAGTTTTCAAAGACTTCAAAATCCCTGCTATTTCCATAACTGTAAGAATTGGTTTGCTTCTAGGATTTTCATCTAAACACTATATATAACCTTTCAGAGCTTCTGTCAGAACACCAGAGATGGGGAGAAATCCGTGTTGCTCCTGGAGACCAGAGTGAGGAAAGGATGATGGTGTCTGGCAGCAGCAGCTGACAGCACCCAGCCCACACAACTTTCAGCTGAAACAATGGGCATCACCTGGATATCACCCTTTAGCTGGGAAAGCATATCAGACAGGGAAGTCTGAGTTAGGGAAAAGAAGTGTGTGGCTTTCACAATTAAATGCCTGATCAACAGCTTCAGGGAACTGCAAGTATGTCACTGGGAATGAACGAGGGGTTGGTGTGCTTCAGTGCACACTGGAAAGTTAAATCTGCAATTTTCATTACATTGGTAATGAAAGGGTGTGAGGGTGGGCAGGCCCTGGCACAGGGTGCCCAGAGAAGCTGTGGCTGCCCCTGGATTCCTGGTAGTGCCCAAGGCCAGACTGCTCATTGGGGCTTGGAGAAGCCTGTAACAGTGGAAGGTGTCCCTGCCCATGGCAGGGGGTGAAATAAAATTATCTTTAAGGTCTCTCCAACACAGACCATTCTGGGATTCTAAGATATGTAACAAACTGCAAGTATAGTGACAGTTTGTAGAGGGTTTGACAGACCAGGAGCTGAGGGTAGTTCAGCACTTCACCTGGGCACAGCATCACCTAAAGCTGGCTTCCAACATGCTGATCCTACTCTTTCCTGCCTGGCCACTTCTTGAGCAAAAATAACCCTTTATCCTTTTCACTGGAATCCTGACACTTGAAATCTGCTCTTTCCAGTGATCTTGCAGATTTTATAGCAGAATTAACTATTGTTGTGGGTTAACATAGTTTAGTTTTTAGTTGAAGAAAAAATGTGGAATATCACCCTGCCAGGACCCTAAATTCTCTTTAGAAAAGATGAACACCTATCAGAGGCCAATTCATGGCTATTGTCATGTGGTTTGACCACTGAGAAAACAGGAGGCGACTTTTTGGGAAATATTATTTAACCTGTGAATGGGTTAGAGCCGCCCTCTTTCTCTCCCGATGATCCATCAGGCAACACCGTGTGGCAGGCACCGCACCGGCTGGGCCGGGCCGGGCCAGGCCCCGCTGGCCCTGGGAAGCCATGCCTGGGCCTGATAACAGCGAGCAGCAGGGGAGCAGAAGAAAAGTCCCGGCAGCTGCGCTGTCACCAGCCGGGGCTGGGGGAGATGTTCCTCCCACCCTCCTCAGGCCTCTGGTCCCCGCGAAGGAGTGGCCCATGCCATGAGGGAGCAGCTCTGAGTGACCCACGCCATGAGGGAGCAGCTCTGAGTGACCCACACCATGAGGAAGCATCTCTGAGTGAC
>WEIU01012863.1:247064-300922 GCA_013389925.1 Aegithalos caudatus | reverse complement strand
GAGCAGCCCACCCCGTGAGGGAGCAGTTCTGAGTGCCCCACGCCATGAGGGAGCAGCTCTGAGCAGCCCACGCCATGAGGGAGCAGTTCTGAGCGACCCACGCCATGAGGGAGCAGCTGTGAGTGACCCACGCCATGAGCCCGAGGGAAAAGAAGGCATCCACCACCTCCCCACCAGCATGGCTTGGAGATCTTCACAGCTCCCGTGGCAGAGACCTCTGCCCACCACAGGCCCGGGCACGTTTAACTCACTCTTGCCAGCAGATGAATTTCCAAAGCACTGCCCTTCCCAGAGTGAAGACAAGACAAAGTAATTGAACCACAGAAAGACATAGCATGAAACTGAGTCAGTGAAGAGAGAGTGGAAAGACTATTTGGGGCAAAGGAGGAGGAGTGGCCTAATGTGGCTGGACTTCTCTAGTAATTATGGAGAATGGACTATTTTTTCCTGTAACATATAGATACTGTTTGGGGGGAATGTAAAATGCTAGTAATAAGTGATATGAAGTTTTCTTGCTCCTAATGAAAACGGAGATGTTTAATTTTGAGACGAAGATTTTGGAAACAGAAAAAAGAGAATCTTTGTGTTATACCAGAGGAGGTATCCTTAAACAGTACCCCAATAAGCATATTATGACCTATATGCAGTGTTGGCAAAGCTTATAATAGGTAGGATTTCAAAGTTTGCAGAGCCTCCTTTCAGGCTGTTGCAGATATGTGGCGTGGAAGCCACCCAAGGACTGTTCCTCATGTGACCATGTCTCCATAAGACTCAGAGAGACTCCTTTCCTAAAAGAACTGATGAAAGATTATTTTTAAATGGTAAAACTGACTGAAATTATGGCTTTTGTCTTTTTATGTTGTGTGTAGGAAAGTGAATACTTTTGGGGGGAGGGAAGGATGTTTTGAAGGTTTCATTTGTTTGGGTTTTTTCTCTTATTTCTTATTCTTAATGTGTGTGAGTAAACTATCTTTTGTAAATTTAAGGTAAGTCTGTTTTGGGTTTTTTTGAGTTCTCCTAGTCATATATAAAAATAGCAAGCACTAAACCATCACAACTGTTCAGTGCCAAATTCTGCTATTGAGTTCAGGTCCATTTGATCTAATTACTAATTAATAGAAACATTGGAAGAATACAAGATCAGTTTCAAGTGTGTCCTATTTAAATACATCTGCTTATCCCTAAGATTGTTTCTATCAACGGTATAATAGAATTAGTGCAATAGACATAGGGGCCATATCACAGCAAGGAAACCACCACTGTTTGGGAATACATTTTCCCAATATGACATATAAATAAAGAAATAACCCCACCCTTCCCAAACACAGGAGCTGTGGGAACTTCTAGAGCTGGAAGAGCAACAAAGGGAGCTGAGGTTCTGGGAGTGCCATGGAGAAGGACACCAGTGACACCAGTAAAACCATAGAATCATAGAACCTCCTGAGCTGGAAGGACCATCAAGTCCAACTCCCAGTCCAGCAATCCCACCGTGTGCATCCCTGGCAGCGCTGTCCAAATGCTCCTGGAGCTCTGGCAGTCTTGGGGACAAGACCAAACCCTGGGGAGTCTGTTCAGAGCCCAGCACCCTCCAGGGAAGAATCTTTCCCTGCTATCCCCCCTAACCCTGCCCTGGCCCAGCTCCAGCCATTCCCTGGGTGCTGTCCCTGGCCCAGAGCAGAGATGGGATCTGCCCCTCAGGAGGAGCTGCAGCCCCTGGGGAGCTCTGCCCTCAGTCTTCCCTTCTCCAGCTGAACAAACCGAGTGCCCTCAGCCACTCCTTGTAGGGCTCAACCAGACCTTTCCCCATCTTCATAGCCCTCCTTTGGACACTTTCTAATGAATTTATTAAAAATAATCACACAGTGTCTCTCTGACACAGGGTAAGAGATCACAGCCACAGAAACCTCCTCATGCAAGGCAGATGTCCTAAAGACACTCAGCCTTCTTTTATCACCATTCTCTGAAATGCTTTGCCAGCATTTCTGTGGGAAGTTGCGCACTGTCAGCCTTTGTTTTATCAAAGGACGACACAAGCTCTGCAAAGCCTGCCCAGGGCAAGGCTGGGCTGCCATGGCTCTCACAGCCCAGGACAAGAGACATCAGCCAAGGCTAAATCTTCTGCAAGCACATGGCTGCATTTAATACCTCTTCCAATACCTTAAAATAGCTCTATTTGCTTTTCTTTTGTCATAACTCTTCACTGGCAGGCTGGAGTAAGAGTATTTTCTCAGTTGATTAATGTCCCCCTAGCAAAATCACTTATAAATAGAGATGGAGTGCTGCTGAAGTGCTGAGGGCTTGAGCCTGTCTGCCACTTGGGGTTTCATAACCATGAACATGCTGCTTTCCAAGACTTAGCCCTCCTCTTTGCCATTCTGCTGACTCAAAAATAGGCCTGTGCTAGGTTTTTTTGTAACCACCATATGGTGCCTAGAAAACCTTTGGTACATTTGCAGTTCCCTGGAGCCTGCTCCGGATTTAAGAAGTAAATTTTTGAGGATGGGCAATCATTTATGGCAGATCAAGCAATATTTAGGTGTGGTGTTTTACATTTTTTCTAGGGCTTAATATTTGTCTAGTAAGGAGGCAGCATCTGAAGACAAGTGGCTACTCAGTGAAACTCTATATTGCCTTTTCAATACAGCAAATTTGATACCTCTTGATTTAAAACTATTGTTCCTGCAACAAAAGTACACAGAAGTGCAAGATTTCTCTCCAGGTCTGTAAGCACATCCCCTCTTACCCGCATACTCCCTGTCTGCCATTTGTCTGGCTTATCTCTTACCTGCTTTTCTCAGTAGTTTTTATTTAAACAATCCTTTTGCAAATAGAACTGAAAGTTGTATTGCGGGTGAGGCTGTGATGTGGATCTCAAATAGGATGTAGTTACATTTGTTGTGGCATTTATCTAGATTATTATCCATCTTCTCACATTTTATGATATGGCCACAGCCACGCTCTGATCAGCTTCCTTTAATTTCATCCCTGCAATGTCTAAAGATGTTTCAAGTTTCTTTTCTATTGTCAGTTGTTTTCATCAACCCTAGATTTTATGCATTTTGTGGCTTGGTTGGTTAGGTTCATCTGAATCTTTAGGTTTTATCTCTTAAACTAAATTTCTCCTTGAAAGCTGTGATATGAGTCATTCACATTTACTTCCTTGGCCTCTTTGCCTTAACACCTTCTGCAGTTTCTTCTGTTCCAGAGATGAGAATAATTAGTACCCACTCTTAATTTTATAGTTTTGGAGTGTACTATTTTTGCTAGAATGAATATTCCCCTTCTTCTGAATGCTTTTTAAGACAGCTGGAGGTAGATGACTTGATCTGAATAAATTAACAGCTAAGCTTCCCTACAGAACAGACCAGATGTACTTTGATGAGTTAATCATTATTTCCCATCTTTTTTCTGGAAGCTGGTTTTGACCCCCACAATGGAAACAGAAATATTTCATAATAACCATACAGGTCACTTTCTTTAAACCACTGAAATCTCAAGAACATGCTCCCGATTGTGCTGGCAGTTTGTTTTGGGGAGACTTCTGCCCAATTTATCACCCCAGGCCTTTGATCAGCATTTTCCAAGTATCTAATACTTAGCTGTCATTAATTACAATGTAAATTTTAAAAAAATTATCACACTTTCATTAAGAAAATTGATTAGAACAAATATAACAGCCTGAAATTAATCTACGGAGGATGTAATCTAACCCCCAAATGCCAAAAGAGTGCTGTGATGGAGATTAACTGAGTACTCTCATAAGCATGGGCTTACTGGAATAAGTCACTGGAAGTAGGTGCTTTTGGACAAGACCCCTTAGACTCTGGAATTTTCATTAAACATTTCAGATGTTAGCTAGAACAGTTCAGCAAATCAGCTCCTCTGGCTGAGTTAATTACCGTGACTTTGAAGTACATAGTCAGTTTCAGACACAGGGACTGACCAACTCCTGCCTAATGCATCCACCTGGCAAAACACAGGAACAGGCTGGTGATGCAGAACTGCTGCCACCAGGCAGGTAAAGAGCAGCATGAGTGACCCCGGGGAGCAAATTTGTGCAAGAGACAGGTGACAGAGCAGCCTAGAATGTTGTAAGAATGGATTAGAGGTGTGGGTAAGTGATGAACAGGGCTGATCAACAGTTGGACTTGATCTTAGGTGGCTTTTCCAGCCTTAGTTATTCTGTGGTTCTGCCACTCCATGTGCTGCACAGACCGGGCAGCAACACGGGCTCTCAGCAGCGGCAGGCACAGCTCCACCTTAACCTCACATAGGAACAAGAGCTCCCCACCAGAGATTCCCTTTGCCCAGGTTCCACCATCCACACAACCACCTGGAACTCAGCAAAGGTGCCTTCCCCTTTTGTTAGATGGTTTTTCTTTACATTTTCCACATGGGTGGTTCAAGCACCTTATCTGATGGAAATAGCTGCACAGAGGAAGCTCCCAGCAAAACAGCAGAGGCATTTCCTTATTAAAGCAAATAGTATTTTGCAAAATCTAGAGACCTCAACAGCTATAATAAAAACAAGCAGGATAACCCACACTGCCATATGTGTGTACTTGTGAAACAATTTGCATTTTCTAACCACAAAACAACAGAAAGGAAACACTACAGAGACTCCTGCCAGTGCTGCAATGGGTGTATGCCACACTAACCCAGATCAGCACAGCGAGCAGCAGCTGCCTGTTTGAAGCAGGCTCTCACCCTGGGTCACTAACGGGTTCCTCACTATCATGAACCAGCAGCTATGGGAAGATGCATCAGGGTCTTGCAATCTTTCTTCCAGGTTTCAGCAGTTTATAGGGAAACATGCTGATTCCAGCTGCTCTTTCTGGAGCTGAAGTCAGTGAACATAACAGCAGACAGAAACAGCTTCAGATACAGAAAAATAAGGAAAACCAGCAGGGAAACACTAATGAGGAGTTTAAAATATTTTGTCAAGTTTTTTTACTGGGTGGTTATTTGTGCTGTCAGGGAGGACATACCTTACCAAAGAGAGTCAGTTTGAGTGCAATTGCAGAGAGCTGGTGTTTTCTGCTATAGCTGGATAAAGATTCACACCATCCAAAAACACTTTCTGATGCCAATAGCACAAATAAAGTCCATAGTGCACCACATTTTCATCAGCCTCCTGCTTTCAGCAGTTTTTCAGTTTGTTGTGTGCTTTCATTAGGGCTTCACTGCCATGCAACTCTATTCCTAACTCATGTTAACTTTGTTGAGACCTTCCTTCTGCAATACAAACGAGTTTCTTCAAAGGAAGACAACCCAATGGCAAGAGGTAATGGACCAGGCAATGTCTGTTATACATCACAGCTCAGCTGTGAGGGAAGCCTGGTTTGAAGCTCATTTCAGTAAGCTGTGCTTCCTCTACCTGCACGTTCCCTTTGACATGTTCTGAACACAAAACATGAACCAGCTGGGAAGGACATGCACATCAGGTGGGGGTGCTGCGTGTGTGAAGGGCAGCTGTGGTTAACACCTCAGCTCTCTTACCTTTTCTGGGAGCTGAGATACACAGAATCTGAGATAGACCTGGAAATTATTGTTCAAAAACATGATAGCAAAAAATATCTAAATGCAAATACATAAAAAATCAAAGTTTTATGGTAGTGGCTACCCACTTTTGTGAGTCTTGGACTAAAAATGAAGACATGGGTTAGAACTATTTGATCTTTAAGGCCCTTACCAACCTAAACCATTCTGTGATTTTATGATACTATGTCTTTTGTCACAGCTGTAAACCAAGTAAAATCAAGCCAAGTATTGTGGCACTAACCAGGTAGCTGATGATAAAGCCAATTTTAAGAATATTGTCTTCTTTATTATTAAAAGCAGACTATATTAGTACACACAAGATAGTAAAGCAAAGCTGTCTTTATTAAAAACTAAGCAAGGGTTTCTTGCTAAATTTAGACTAGATCAAGAAAGAAAGAGGGTTTCTGCCTATTTTCATTACATTATTTTACACTGATGCATTTTTAACAATAATAGGACACCCTAGGAAGGATGCAAAGAGTTGTCAGTGGTTTTCACTGAATGCTGTGACATTTCCAGAGTACTCTGAATGATTCAAAAATGAAGAAATGTAATAACTTCTGGATAAAACCTCTGTTGGACAGTTACTAGCTGAATATTGCCTAAATACCTTTTGGGTGTTAAATTGCCTCAGAAGGGAAGAAGAGAGGAGTGATTTTGCTACATTCCCACCCTGCCCAGCCAAGGACTGGATAAGATACATTTGCTTGGAGAAAAATAAAAGAAAAAATTTTAAAAGAAAACTAAATACCTCTTGGATCATAAATTTTGATGCATCATAACAATAGTGTTCATTCATGTCAGTCAGAATATATTAAAACAACTCACTGCTGTTAACAGCACAACATCCACCACTTCAGGATGGTTCCATTTCCCAAGCAAATTAAGGCTCCATCCAGCTTTACCTGGACAGATCATCCTAAGAATCCAAAAGACCTCTCACTGAATTACAGCAAATTTAAATACATTTCTTCTTACTGTTTCTTAAAACCAAATACATTACATCTTTTGTGCAAACTCAAAAGGTTACAAAGGCATGGGATAGATTTATAGAATTGCAGAAGGTTTTCATAGAGGCATGAATTTCCCAGATCTGGATCAACTCTTGAAGTTCTTCAATGACAGATTCAAAAGGAATTTAAACAGATTTTGGAGCACCTTCCTGGAACCCATCTGTGTATCTTTGTCTTCATTGCGTGTGTCCTGCATCCTACGGCCCCTTGACAGACCCATCCATCTCTCCAGGTTCTGAGCATGGGCTGTGGGGCCCTTTGGAGTGCAGTGCCATGGGAACAGCACATGGGCTTTCCCTCTCTATGCTTCCACCTGCTGCATGCTCCTCTCCAACTCTGCAGCCTTCCTCTGTGGTGTGAGCCAACCTCCACTTCTCTATTTTCTCACAGTTAAAGATAGAAAAAATTACTTTCGGGGGAAAAACTTCAAAACTAGACAGAGATGTTGCTTAGCTACGCACAGGCATTTACATTTGTATCGTCTGTCAAGAGGAAGAAGACAGCTCTATTGGAGTAGCAGGGATAAAACAGCACTGTAGGGAGATCACCCAGCCCAGGGTCACTGATGCTCTGAAGCAGGCTCCTCAAAGTATGCACCACGCCTGCCAAGTGACATGTTGTTCCAGCCTGTTCTTAGCAGACCTCCAGTGGTGGATAATTCACGTCTCACAATGCAGGCCGGTGGCCAGCGCCCCAGTGGAGGATCCTTCCCTCACACCATTAATGGTCCTTTTCATTCTGCTTTGGCAAACTCAGAAAGGGATTTCTTCTATCCCATAGATCAGGCTAATTCCCTTGCTTGGTTGGTTTCTGCCAGCTGAGCTTTGAAGATGCCCAATAATTCTACTCCTAGGAGAGTGTTACAAGTTGTCCTCTGATGAGCATATCATCAAGGACAACACTCTAATGGTTGTTAAATTGTTTCTCTTAGTCATAGGCTTAAAATAAAAATTAAAAAGAAGCAGAAGAAACAAGCTTTAGACAAATGTAAAAGGAATGCTTAGACACTGAAAACCAAGGGAGAACATAATTACAGACCACATTTCACTGAAAGCATGACTCATTAGAGAAGTCTAAAAAATGCTTTAAACATATATATATCTAACTGCTTGGCTGATAATAAAAGTGATAATTAAAAACAAGAACCCCAGACACTTCAGGACTCCTCAAATCCCTCAGATTCTTGCATCCAGAAATAAAAATCAGAGCACATCCTCAGGTGGGGCACGGAGTGTGCCAATTCCCCCAGCTGCCAGGTGGCTGCTGCAGCTGCAGAGTGTCTGGACCTTGGACAAAACACACATGCAGACCCAAGGGATGGTGGCAAACAGGGGCTCGTTGGATACATGGCTGATGTTTGGATGGTGCATGAGCCTCATCAGCCTGGGCTGGCTGTGAACAACCACGTGCCCCAGCAAAGCTGGGTGTGCCAGTAATCTCAGACAGCAGCCAAGGGAGGTACTTCCAATTCAAAGAGATGTGAAAAGGCCATTTCTACCCCCAGCACACTCATCTGCACCTGTACAAGATTACTGGGAGCTCAGCATATCACAGCACATGGTGTATTCAGTCACAGAAGTGGTTTGAGCCTGAGTTGACAGTAATGTGTCACCAAGATTGCAAGGAGCAGGGTCATCCCGGGCGTGCACAGGGACACAGCAGCAACATGCCATAGATTACGGCTTTGCCCAGCTTCCCAACAATGGAAAAGAAAAGTAAAACTTATCCTTTCTTCACCAAAAAGGTGGTGAAGCATTGGAACAGGCTGCTCAGGGCAGTACTGGAATAGCAAGGCCAACAGGTAAGGCCAGCTTTAAGGTTCTGTGATGCCTTTTTGCTGAGAAAAGTGAAAGAAAAATAAATCTGTTGACATCTGATCACTGAACAGGTGTACTCCAACTGGATTTACATGGGCACCCACATACACAGAGCTGTTGTCTGATGCATGTAAATACAGGTATATAAAAATAGATATGTGTATTGATTAACTCCCGCAGCAGTTTAAACCTTCCAGCTATTAAAAACTCCAAAAAGGCAGTCAAATTGCTTAATAGTTTAAGGAAAAGCTACTTTTCAGTTTTTGTTATTATTCTGCCTTCAGTTTAAGAGCATAGCAGACATCTCAAGGCTTAGCCTAGAGAGACGTAATCATGCTGGTAAAATAACCTCAAGATGCTTTTGTGGAAACGTATACTATGCTGTGTCCCTGAAGTCCCATCATCCCATGAAGATAATGTTTCCATAATGCAATTGCAGCTGCATGATATTAGCACTATTGCATTTTAATAACACATGTTTAACTGTGGAAGAGAATGAACAAGCACACTGCAAAAAGCCATGGCACAGTAATTGTACTCAAGGCAACTTTCTTCAAAAATTTTGAAAAAACCCTACAAACCTGATTTTATGTAAGTTAATTCCAGAGGAGAAAATTTTTAATGGCAGGCATTAGAATTGTGCTGCAGTTAAAACACAACAGTAAGGCAAATTATGGACTGCTTTTAAAATTAATATCAAACACCAGCATGAAAAAGGAAATACGTAAACGCTTTGGCAGAAATTCAGCTCTTTTCTTAAAATCAAATGTACAGACTCCTCTTCGGAGTGTATAACGTGTCCTTTGTTCCTCTGCCTAGCAACAAGCTGCCTGGGGCTGGATGCTCTCAGGAGGGACACTCCTAGTACCCAGACTTGCTATCTCTTCACATCTTCTGCTGGGTTTTTAGGGGAAGTCAGTCCTATTTCAGGTTTTCTCCACACCCATTCTGTCTGAAGCAATGGGTAAGGTGGGTAGGCTGTGGAGCTCTTATATTAAACAGACTAGTGGTGAGCTGTATTGTGTCACTGCACAGTTGTATTCACAATTGCAGCCTCTCACACAATGTTGATTGTGCTTACTGGAAAAACCTATCTTGTAAATGATGACCAATGCCCCTAATAGCTTTAACTTATTTATAGGACTGCACAAAGACTTCCAGACCCAACCTTTGCTCTCATATTGCCAAAGGCTATAATTAAATTTTAATTGACAACCTGAATCCACCTAAGAGTTATTTCCTCATCTCTCCCAAGGACTTGCAGGGTGTTATTCCCTGGACCTGCCTTGCACTTACTCAGAGCTGGAAAGTGTTCACAGGAGCATTAGGGTTTTTACCAAGCTTAATTCAAGCCCCAGATCTAGAATAATGAGTAATACACCTAACCTTTGTCTGAATCAAAGGCTTTTCCATTTTATGTGATGGATTAGAATTCCTGAGGATGGTGGCTATTCCCCATGGAAGGGTTCCCAGCAATCCATTGTGAACCTGCACAAATACCTCCTACAGCTCGTCTGAACAGAGAAACCCCTTGACAAGTGGTCTCTGACCCTTTTTGTCAATGATGAGGTTTGGTAAACTCTGTGAAGAGGATATCTTTGATCTTCCAGCCTACACCTCAGCAGAAAAAGACCTTCAGCCAGAACCAAAGGTCACCTTTGCAGCTGGGGTTGGAAGCTGTGGAGTCTTCCCCAGAAACAGGGGAAGGAAAGCACTGGCAGAGGAGAGCACACATTAAGGTATTTGTCTCTGTAGGTGTTCCCTTAACCGCATTTCCATTCTACACAAAACCCTCTCCCAACCAAAACTACCCCAACAAGACCCCACAGCAATACAGACTTTAAATAAGGGTGATGTTTTGTTGTTTCTTTTTTTCCACACAGGCTGTGAAAGTCAATAGGACATTTGATACAGGCAGTATATTTTTATTCTGGAAGCAGCCTGGTTCTCCCTCCTGCCAGTGTATATTATTCCTACAAAAGACTACCAGCTAAGAAGAGAAACCCACAGCTACAGACTCTGTATAAACCAAAACAGAAAAAAGCTATTGTAGGGAAGGGAGATCAAACATGCAAACTACACAGCAGGTATCAGATGTATTTTTAGGGTTTTTTTTTCATTTTAACACAAACATTTTTACATGTTTTACTGTAGTCTTGGTTCACATTCAACACAGTAAAAGCTCACTGCAGGATTTCATTCAACTTCGACAAGATCTAGATCAACTCACAAAAACACAGGCTCTCTTTCCAGCATAGAATCACAGAACCATGGAATGGGACAGGTCAGAGGAGACCACAGTGGGCTCACTCAGCCACTGCTCAAGCACGGTCACCAGGAGCACTTTCCAATAAAAGATGCACAGTGCACACAGGCATGACAAGCAAGGGGCTCACCCACACATCCACAACTCGGAAATCATGTTGGTAGCAGCTGCCTGCCCATAAACAACTTCACTTCAACAATCCAAAGTGTCTTTAAAGTTGCATCAGGACGATTGCTCTGCACTGGCAGACTCAGGAATTTTGTCTGGCAGCCAGCACACACAGCTGTGCTCTGTACCACAGTACCACCCAGTTAGGATACGAATATTTGAGTGGGGTAGGCAGTTTAACTCTCTTTCTGGTGCATGTTTCAGTACAGATATTAGGGAGATAATGACTGGTTGTCCCAGGTTGTTTCTCAAATCACTAACTTGTGAAAAAGTGTTATCAATTATGTTTGCACATGTCTGCAGATCTCCCTAATTGAGCTGTTGGCCTTTCCAGTAACACATAGCGCTTTTCACAGCAAGTCTATAGTGAATTGTGTTTAAAGAGAATGGCTCTAAATATCCTTGAGCTTCTTAAATCAAAGCAAGCTGTATCTCTAAACCTGAGCAGATACACAGAGAGACACAAGAAATACTCTTTAAATCTTACTCTCCTTTTGCTAATTCAGTTGCATAGCAGAAAAGCCTGTGCAAAAGTCTAAGATTGTGTTCTAGAACCATACTTCCCAAAAATATTAACCCAAAGTATCCTCAAATGTACTGTTTACAGGCCTGGTTTACCTTTACTAAAAGCTTTTTTTTTCCTTTGAATAATTTCTGAAGGCATGTTTCACCACACTCTTGATTTTTGGCTTCTAACTTGAGCTGGAAACTGAGAGCAGTTCTCTTGTTTCAGTGCATACCCAGGCTCCTCGGCACAGCAGAAATCTCAGGGCATCTGATGGCCTCAGCACAAAGCTGCTTTTGTTCTGCCTATCTGCAGCCCACCCGAGGTGATGGCATGCCAGGTCCTGCTGCAGGGAAAGCCTTGCACACCATGGCACAGCTCCAGATTGGCTCCTAGGAAAATTCTCCCCTGGCACAGAGGCAGCAGCTTCCCCCACAGCCTTCCCATAAGGGCCCATCCTGGGCCTCAGCTCCCACTCAGTACTATCTACACAGTTTTATGAATTTCTTTGTTTACAGCTCCTTAACCAGGGTTTAGCTCATGATTTAATAGGGTGCCTTGCTTTGAGTACTCAGGAATTTTAAGAGTTTGTTAAAACCTTTAAGAAAAAGGTAATCAGCCATTTTCAAATCCTCCCAAATAATCAAAGCAGGTTAAAGAACTGCAACATGAAGTTGGTTCATTTGTGCTGGTTTGGCTCTATGGGGCTGTGTTTTTTCAAGCCTTGTATAACTGTCCTTAATTGTACTTTCAATTAATATCCTCAATGGACAATAATGCTGTCTACAGCAAGTCACACTGCTTAAAAACAAAGCAAATAATTTTTTTGGATCATTACTACAGCATGGTAACATAAGCATGTATTTTGTTCCCTGAGCAGCGTCAGAACAAACTGACTCAGAGCACCAACTAAAGATGCCTTTCCTATTGCTTTTGACAAATTTATTTTAAAAAGAAAAAAAAAAAAATTAAAAAGGAGAAAATCTATTGCGGGATAGTCAGATAAACTGACAGGCAAGCTTTGTATATACTTACTGGATTAAATTTCCTTTAATAAACTGGAGCCGTTTCAATGACAAGAAGAGAATCCTAGATATTTGTTTCCAACAATTCATCCCATATAATAGTGCAATTCCATTTTGCATTGTTTTCTCTGTGACTTGGATGGACACCATCTAAAGGCAGGGTGTTGGGAGGACTTACATTGTGAATTCACCTTCAGACTTTGCCCTAAGGCTAGCAAAAAATTTTTAAGTTCCTGGAAAGCCACACTGATCCCATGTCTCAGTGAAAATTGAATAAATACCTAATTTCTTTTCCTAACTGCCCTGCTGTTCTGCCAGAACAGAACAGGATGGATCTCTTTACATGCTAGCTCATGCACATACCTCTTATTTTATCTGATTATATAGATGCTTTTAAGACTGCACCAAAATTAATAGATACACTTGACTATGTCTAATCTGAAAAACAGCTAAGAACTCTTTTAAAAATTAATGATTTTTGGAACCAGGATGTTAAAGTCCATCTTGGCATCTAAACTGTGAGCTCTTTGAGACTACCAATGGATCTGACATAAAGGTCTCAAAGCTGGAAATTTCTGGAGTTTTAATTCTGATTTCTTTAATATGTTAAGACAAAAATTATTTGGAACATACATGTTCTGAGAAACTGGCATCTCTCAAATAGGAACAATTGGAAACCTTACTTTTCCTACAATATTTTCAGACAGGTGGTTTGGAAAACAGCCCCAGTTTTAAGCTTTTCACCCTCATGCCAGCAGTGCCTACGTTTGGGAGAAATGTGTTTTTAGGAGGTAAGTGACCAACCAGTAGCAATTAAGTACATCATAGCAGTCTTACTTCTCACATTTTGTATTTCTCCTGACAGCAGTTCTTTAATGTCTATGCTCAAAGTATTAATCTCTTACTTCCCATACAGCCAGCACCATTGCAGAAGCATCTGCTGGGGAAATCTGCAATGTTACTTACAAAGAAGGAGATTAACAATAATTGTTGACAATAATACCTGTCAATATTTACACCATAACATAAATCAAGGCTTACCCCATAACATAAACACAGCAGCTGGGGCATGGTGCAGCCAGGCTAAGGAGTTCACATACAGATTTTTTTCTCATCTTCCCCATTCATCTTTATACACCACTGACATTAAAAAAAAAAAAAAAAAAAAAAAAAAAAAAAAAAAAAGCATTTCCAAGCTTAGCTGAAATTCTGTGTTTTCCTTTCTTTAAAATGTGAAGGTGTTAATTTCTGTCTTGGTCATTTTCTTTTTTAGCCTTCTCAAAATTGCTGTTCTGTATTTTGAGTCTGTAGTTGCAATGCTTTTATAAAGGTCCCGAGACTGCCCAATATTGTGATCTAAGTATCCGTTACTCTTAAACACTACTGTTAGTGTTTCTCTTCTGAAATAAAGAACAAGTGCCTAGAGATACAGCACACAACAGCATCCAAACCACAGCTGCCCTGGCCCCAGCATTAGGACATTTCCTGTCTGTGTCATTGATTACCTCTGGTTTGTATATTAATCCTTGTCTTGGTTTGAAAGACAGGTGTCTTCTAGGGAGGACAGGAGCCTTCCTTGGAATGGAGAATGCAAACGTCTTCCCTCTGAATTATTAGAATTTTGAAATTAAGGGGCTCTCAGGCAAAGATATGAGGATAGCAATAACAATTCCTTACTAGTACGTATAACAAGGCAAACAAACAACAGTAATTATGTCATTTAACAACAAAACAGAACCAGGAACCTTGTGATGGCCTTCTCAGCCGAGACGGGAAGGGATGGAGGAGAGGCTTTGCTTCACAAACCCCGGGGCAGTCTGATTCCAGCGCCCCTGCAGGACTCTGAGAACACCAAGCAGGAACAGCAGGAATGAGCGGAGATCCCGGGCTAGTGGTGAGATGTAGAAGTGCCTCGGTGGTAGCTGGAAAGGCAGGGATGAGCAGGGATGCTGGGCTGGTGGATGAGGTATATCAGCAGCTCTGTGGTCGTAGCTGGAACGGCAGGGATGAGCAGGGATGCCGGGCTGGTGGATGAGGTGTATCAGAAGCTCTGTGGTGGTAGCTGAAACTGCGGGATATCCCGGCAGGGCAGGAGGTGCGGGGATCCAGCACAGCAAAGACCCAGAGCAGCGCTGAAGGAGCGGCGGGGCAGGGCAGGAAAAGGCATCTCAGGATTGCCGGGCACACGAGCAGATGGTGGTGGGTCCCTCGGACTGGGCTGCAGTGGTGACAGTGAATTCTCCCCGCAGTAAGCGACAGCCTGGCCGTCCTCCTTCCGATGCCGAGAGCGAGAGAGCGCAGTTGACCCCAGCCCCATCCTTAACTTGCCCCCAAAACTCATGGTATCTTCCCCCTCTGAGAGAAATTCCCAGAGACAAAAGAAGTGTAGCCAGGTACTACACTCTTGCCCCCACCTTAGCAACTTTTGTTTTTTCTGGAGTACATATAAGTACCTAGTAGTTAGTTTTCTAGCAACTTATGGGAAAATTCTATAAGTAAAAAAGAAAAACCCAACAACCTACTAACAATCCTGCAGAAAAGCAATGGCACAGAGAAAGATAAATTCATATCCCAATCCTCCTGCCTACTTAGGAAGTCAGAAAAATCATTTGGTGGTGCTCAAGAAGGAAATCCTCACAAGGGGTTAATGACTTCCCCTTGAATTATAACCCTTTTACAACCCATCACACTGATTAGGGCCTCACGGTTCACCTTCCTGGCAGCCACCGCACTGCAGTGATTCTCTACAGTCCTACACCAGAGACAGCTCTAGCCCAAAAGATTAAATTCTGCCTGCATGCACGCCTTGAGCCTAGCACTCCCTGGGCCTGTGGAGGCTGGCACTGAATAAGAGCACAGGTATACAGATGCAGGCAGCTGGAGCCTGCTCCAAGCACAGGATGTAGCCTGTGTTTAGTCACTGCAGGCTCCCTTAGGAACCACATCCAGTACAGAACTTGCATTTAGCAGTGCTTCATCCTGAAGTAGCTGATCCCAAAGCAAATCAGGGGATTCTGTGGTTGCACACAGTTGTTCTATCACAATGGGATTGGACACAGCCAGCAGTGCTGCTTTCCTTTTCGGGCTTACTCTCATTAGCATGCCTGGCTTGGCAAAGTTTTAGGCAGTAATTTTTCGTCCTTCTACCCTCAGACATTTAAGTCACCCATCTTCAATGAAGATTCACAGCCTAGAATGACTTCCCCCCCACCCCCAGCAGGCAGGTGGAATTATTTTCTGAAATGAAGGAGTGTGTTTTGCCTAATAAAGTGCAGCAGTGTAGCTGTCAGAGCACTCAGCTAACTCCTTTCCCAACAGGAGGGGTTCAGACCTGTGCCCCAGATACCATAACCATTTCTTTGTGGGGTGCTCTGCCTCTCTCACTGCAGTCATGCCATTTCTCCTGAAAATACTTCCTGGATCAGCAAAAGAGTGACTTTCCCTATGCTCCCCAAAGCAACTACTGAGCAGCTCCATGCTGGGCTGAGACCCTGAGCTTCTTGTGTTCCTGGGCATAACCCCAAAGTTTTATCTAGAACTACCATCTTAACTCCTCTAAGGCCTATGATTTAAAGTAAAATTGCATCTTCACCCTGTAGACCAGAGGGAGCTCAGTCTTACAAACACAATCTGGACATCCCCTGGATGGGGAACAGCTCCATCCTCAGACCCTCAGCAAGGTGAGTTAACCAGGGTTGTGTTTTCAGGCAGATTCAGCAGCGGAACGCTCAATGAAAGGATTTCTTTAGGTAGAAGCACAACTATTGATTATAACCTCCAACTAGACAGGGGTTTAAAAACCACATTTGCAGATCTAAACCCCATTTATTTGTGGGTAATCTCCTCCACTTGAGTATTTCAGTAACACTGGACTGATGTTCTATTCCTTCACATGAGTAATGGGAGGATTAAACAGATGTTGGCAGCAGTTTGGCAATAGCAGAAACTGTCACAGCAAAGTTTAAAAAGTAAAAGATGCATCTTAATGGGACAGTTATCCTAAACTTACACTCCATGAAAGTTTCTACAAACTTCTATGAAAAATTAGGATAGGAATTAATTATAATAAATACCCTGTAAATACAAAGATATTTATATATGGGGTATATAACTGACATTATGATATTCTTGATACCTTTTATATGTTTGATGTACTATTAATTCCATGATCACTACGCTTTCAGTCAAAGAAAATTATTCACAACTAGTGCAATCATCAAAAATTAATAAAAACACAAGAGTCACTCAGCAAGTAAAAGTAGAAAAGCCAACATTGGGAAATAATTGCAAGTATTATTACGTACTGAAGTGAAAATGTGGGAACCTAATAAACTGATTGTGTTGGAATCAGTTTTACACATTGCATCAAATATTTGGTGAAAAAACAGAAGACAAAGCCAGATGGCGCTGCTTTCATCAGGCAACAGGTCTTGCAAGGAAAAGCACTTATGTATATACGTGTTTTCAGAGATAGGGAGGCGGAAGAGAGAAACATTTGCAATGTCTTTCTGATAGTGTGCCAGTAAAACACCAGAAAATTTGTATTTTTACAGACAGCCCTCAGCATAACTGCAGAAGGGAATGCAGACCACAGGAAAGAATTAATGTCTACAGGTTCTGCTGAGGCCACTCAGCACTTCCAGGGCAAACAGATTTTAAAATTTCCTTATGTATCATATTTAATGGTTCCAGTCCAGTCTAGTCCATAGGCTGAGTGTTCATCACATCCCAAAGCTGTCAAGTTCTTTTAATGTCAGCTTTAAAAGCAATGCCAAGGACTTCAGCAAAGCCAATTGCCCTTCTCTTGTTCAACCACAAGCTACTGGGAAACTGTGAGTGGTGCTGTGAGAAATTCAAGCAAACTGATCACAATAGTGATTTCTGGCCTTAAAATTCCACCTGGGTTTGGATTTCCTCTTACTATTTTACTTACTGACACGGTGTGTCAGTACAGCAATCTGTGTTTGGTACCCAGCTGGTCTATCACAATGGGATTTGAAGTAGATATCATTTTAAATCACCCAGACCTCAAGATTTCATGTGGTATCCTTAAAAACCAACCAAACAAATGAAAAGTTATATTGTCAAATTCCTTTTCAAAAAGCTTCTGTCTATGAACCTGGCAAAAGAGAATGAAAGGGATGTAAATTTGTATTTGTAAATTCATATATTGGAATATTATAATGACAAAGAAACTACAAAAAAAAAAAATGCTTAAAGGCCAATGACCATGAGCCAGCCCTAAGTCACCTGGTCTGACCTCACAGCTTACCCTACTTGAGCAAAATGTTAGGCTAGCTGACCTCCTGATGCTTCTTTCAACCTGGATTATCCAGATAATCTAGAAATTCTGGAAAATAGAATTTTAACTAGGAACTCTTTTGATGAAAAAAGCTTAAATTCACCTTTAAAAAGTAAACAATAAACCCCAGAGTTTGCACATACATGTATTTAAATCATTCTCCATCTATTTGATATAATAAAATCTATAAAAAGAATTTAATGATAGTAAGAAAGTTCTGTTGTCTAGACTGAAACAATGATAACACAGTTTAGGAATGCAAATGCAACTGATTCCTGATCTCATTTATCACCTAGCTGGATTTAGCACCTCTGAAGTGAACTATCAGTACATCCTCTAAAACCACACCACCACCTCATAAACACCATGTTGTTTGTATATTTTGTAATAAACAGCTACATTAAGCAGCTTCAGGCACATGCAAATGTGATTTTCTGAGCAAGATACTTTACCAGCTAAGAGAAATCATTAACACACATCACAGTTTTATAAAAGACAATGCTCAAGCCCAGCAGAACTTTTAGAACAGCCTCACCGTGCCCAATTTGCAACTTTATATGCCACTTCATTTCAGCTCTACAATTTCCACAACAAATTCTGCAGAAAAAGTATCCTCTAATTGTACAAGTGTATAAATATACACACATATATGTGCTATGGTTAAAAAAGGTGCAGAGGTTCTACTAGGACTTTTGAAATGAGAAATTAATATATAGAAATAGACTAAGCTATGCAATTTCAGCCAGAAACTGTAAAAGTTATTCAGTCATTAAGACAGAGGTTAAAAAAAGGAGCTTTATTTCCTCCTATTGAGTTTCCTCTAACCAAACTCCTGACATTTCTTTCCGGTTTAAGAACAAGGCTGTACCTAGTCTCAGAGAGCAGTGTGTGGTAACACTCCCTGCGGTAGGAAAGGTGCAGCAGTGTAAGCACATCCCAAAGCAGGCATTCCAGGAGGGAGTTAACAGAAAGCTGAAGCCAGAAGTGCCAGATCTCCTCAGGAAATCTGCTCCAGAATTAGAGAACAGTACAATCACCTGACAACCTGGAAGGCTGTCATCATCGTCTAAAAAATATGTAAAAAAGGGATCATCAGACTCTCTAGGGAGGAATGCCAATAATTTGTGTAAAGGGCCAGGCTGGGGGATCACACAGCTGCCTCTGAACACGAGGGCTGGAGTCAGGCAACACGCTGCCGTTCCAGGCACAATTCTCTGGTTTCCTTGTGGGCATGCTGCAAATTTGTGCTTCACATTCAGATGAGATACCCGTGAGCACTCCCAGCCATTTCCCTTCCAGAGGAGCCCAGGCCATCGGGCTCCTCTTCTCCCTAAAATCAGCCCTGCCAGGCACATCTGCACTGCAGGCACATTGGCTGCTCACCAAACAGCACCCAGCCCTCCAGACTATGGAACAGCTGTTTGTAAAGGCAAAATAGAGCAGCTGAGAGGCTGATTTGAGTGTACAACTGCTGTGCTGTAAGCACAGCACGCTGCACAGCAATGTGTGACTGCGTGGAGGGCAGCAAGCCCAGCAGAAGTGAGCGCTACTGCACAAAGAAGTCCTTTGTGGAATGGGTAGTACTTGCTCTTAACAGAGAAAATCAACTGCCTTACACTTCTAAATGCACCAAAAATCAATCCAAAAGGATACTGGTAAATTGTATATCCTGGATCAGAGCATTTTCACAAACTCCAGACGTCCCCATTTTAATGCTACACCACTTGTGTAGATGTTTCTGTTTATTTCCAGGTAGGAGCTTACTCATTTCCTTCTGGTACAAGTCCAGCACTGCTGAAAACCTTCTCTTTGTTCCGAATGTGTGCGTGCCAAGCACGGCAAACATCTTAAGAAAAAAAAAAATTAATCACTGGCTTCAAGATTTTAAATCCAAAATGGACAAACGTGATTGCTGAAACTGATCTTCCCAATAACAGAGGCTGGAAATTTCTATGTGTGCTTCAGGCATTAAGCCCATACCAGTTGCTCGTGCGCAGGCAAAACCAAAATCACAGAATCATGGAATGTTTTGATTTGTAAGGAACCACAAAGATCATCTTGTTACAACCCTCCTGCCATGGACTGGGAACCTTCCACTAGTGTCCTTCCAGAAGGTCTGGAAAATGTTCCAAAATGTCTGGAAAATGTTCCAAAATGTCTTTCCAGGTCCTACTGATTAGGAGGGAAGGGTACTATCCCTTGTCTTGATCATTGGCTTTTCATGAAAGCTTATAGTACATAAAAACATTCAGGTCACTTTCAGGACTCTGATATTGACATAGATTCCTGGGACTACCAGGCCCAGATTTTTTTTCAGATTCAACCCACAGAACTAACTCAAAGGCTGGATAACAGGAAATTTTATTGTTAAAAACGTTATACTGGACTGACAAATGCAACGTTTCAACAGAGAACTACTCTTTCAGACCGTATGTCTCACAAACACAAATTCAGCTGTTTCCCAGTTCCACTGAAATTACACCCATTTCCCACAGGATTAAGAACAGATGCTACTCTCAGGCATCCTTGGCATGTGATTGTGCAGCACAAAGGGAGTCAGGACTCAGGAGGAATCACTCAGCACTATCACTGTGACGTTCCAAAAGCAGACCTCTCATTTCTAGGACTAAGGGCCAAATAATTTCACTAGAGCACATCAAACCTTTGCAACTGCCAAACAAGGTTCTCAAAATGCATTTGGCAAGGAGGTACAGAAGATGAAAAAGGGGTCATTAAAAATATAGCAGTATCTCTGAATATATCACTGGACACTTGCAAACAGAGAGGGTTCTGACCTGGTTATCCTGGGAACCAAATGCAGCAACAATTATGGTTCATACATATCTAATGACTGTTAAATGAACAGGTAATACACCTGATAGAGGCTGGCCTAGCTGAGCGTATTACTGAAGTTTAGCTACCACGAACCTGGAAATTAAGGAAAGCAATGTGTCTTTTTAAGCCCTGCATTTAAGAACATCGTAGTTTATACACATACATCTTTGCTGTCATAAGACATTGTTTCTTCTATTTTCTATGGATTATAACAACAAACTTGATTGCTCTCACCAAATTAGTGTTTCTTAGCCCACTGCACTAACAAGTACTCAAACATTTTCAGTGCAGATGAGAGCAGTTCAGGCTTTAAAAGAGATTACATGTGGTCATATAAAACCCAATTACCTATATTTATTTTTTACATTTCTGCTCTTGCTGGCAGTTGTTTCTATGCATCTGAGTGTTCCCCTGACGCCCCATCACCACAAAACCTGCCTGTTGATTGGTTTTGTACATGGTCGTTGTCACAGAACATAGGGAGACAAAAATATGTAGGACAATGAGGGGGAAAAAGAATGCTATTGAAACCCTAAAAACACTGATCAGAGAGCTCTTAAAAATCAAACTCTAGCCTTCCACTTTGTCAAGACAGATTTCTGAAAGAGCCACTTGCATCCATTAGCCAATTCCCTACGTACAGAATAACGCGCAATGTGCCAACACCGGGAATTGGGACCGAGCCCAATTGGGCTGAGCGGAAACGCCCGCCCGCGGGCAGAAGAGGAGGGAAGGAGGCGGGGAACAGCGGCGGAAGAGCGGCGGGAGCGGCGGCCGGGCAGGCTCCGGGAACCGCTGCTCCGCGAGGAACCTTTCCCGCCGCCCCGTGGGGACCCTCAGGGACCCGGGCGGCCACGATGGACTCCGGCAGCGAGACCCACGAGCTCAACGGGACGGCGGAGGGCGCGGAGTCGGCGGCCGAGGAGCAGGTGAGGACGGGGGCGGCGGCGGCGCTCTGTCCGTCCCGCAGTGTCCATCCCGGGGCCGGGCGGGACGGACACTCCGCGAGGTGCGGTGCTGCTCGCTTATTGCTGGGGTTTTACCTGCCTTCCCCACATTCTGTGCCGTTCCTGCAGGGAGGCCGCTGCGGGGTCCGTGAGTCCGGGCAGGGCCGGGTAGAGCTCCAGGCTCCCACCCCTGTCCAGCGGGGCCCTCCCCGCCCGGACCCGTTCGCAGCTTGCCGCACCTGCAGGGCTTTGCCCACCCAGCTGCCCTGGGAGAGCAGATCCACGCAGTATAGGCAATTACAAAACTAGGAGGAATTACTGAAGTGGTAGCGCCTGTATGGTTAATTTTCATGCAGTAATCAAAATAAAAAGAAGAATACCCAGCATTTTCCTTCTCTGTGTAGTCAAAACGTGACCAGACATCCTCACTGGGAAGTATTCATCCGGTATTCTGGTTAAGTGTAAAGGATGTTTGTAGAGCATGCCACTTATCTGAAAAAAACAGACTGGTGCAAGAGTGTCTTTTATCTTGTTTGGAAAGGACTAAACTCTAAAGGTAGCTCTTACTCCAGCCTAAGTCTCTGCCCCATAGAAACCTCTGTACTGAACCCTCTTCTGTGTCACTGGTAAAACGTTCTAGTTACAGACAGACTGGGCTGATTGTGTAGCACATCTGTCCTGCCTCTATCCCTCCCTCCCTGACAAGCCCTTGGAGTCATGAATATCAAACCAAGAAAAATAAAAATGTATTTTTAATAAATCCTGTAAGTCCTACCTAAAGTGAGTCAAGGCTGGGATATGCAAGTCAAACTGGTGGTCTGAAGTGGTTTCCTCTAAACCTCTGACTTCTCAGCCGTTCTCTCATTCTCTTGACACAACTTTGTGATTGCACCACAAGTACTCTTCATGATGGTGGTGGCGGGGGGGTCCCAATGTGGTCTGCTCCAAGAATTTTTTGGCAACTTTCCTGTTCTACTTCATTTTCAGTTGCAAGCAACCCTCATTTTGTTACGTCTTTCCCATCAAAACTCAAGTTCACAGTGAGTGCCCTATAAAGAATAAGCAGTGAGACATGCTATTCCATTGTTTTAAAGGTATACAGTAGCACTTCAGTGAACTTCATAAACACTTTCTTAATTTTCTTACACACAAAGAATATACAAGGTAAAACAGATGGGGACAGATTTTTCAAACACCCATCTCTGAATAGAAGATACCTTAAAAAATCTGCCAGTGTTCACAGTTCACACAAACAAAGGAACACCCCCTGCTCAGGAGTCTAAACCAGGAGAGACCATCTGCAGCTGCCTTGAATCCTCCGTATTGGAGTCAGAAGTGTGTCTGCTTGGAGGAGTGCTCACAGGCATCGGAACATGGGCCACCCTGGTTTCTTTCTTGCCCAGCCCAGCATATGTCCTCTCCTCAAAACAGACTCCTGCACATCTTCACCATGGACCACTGCCTTCTCATACAGAGGAGCTGACCTGAAATGTAGGTGTAGTTGTTACCTTCAAAGCAATCAAAGCATACAAATTTTAAGAAGACCAATTAAGCTCTCAGTAGTTCTGAACAAGTGGTCACACGGTGGTTTGATGTGGTTTATTTTTACTCCAGCATTCACTGAATGCCTTTTTCAGCAGCCGTCAGGCTTTTAGAAGCAAGGAATTCCTTTAGTCTAGGATTGGGCTGGCATGGCACACCTCACTGGCTAATGTGTGTAATTACACATGGCACAAGTATCTCGTCTCTTCTTCAAAGGATCTGTTCATACAAATAAAGATTGTAATTTTTTTCATGCATCTAGTTGTTTTCCTTGTTCATGGTTTGTATTGAAACACTCTCCATCCACCATGTTGCAAGAAACACTAGTTTAGTGTTTCCAAGATAACGGGACTTGCTAGATGAAGGAGTTAAAGAAGAACTATGAAAAAGGTGAACAAGAATTGGATAGTATAAGTAAGCAGTTTTAATCATGTTTTTCCTAAAAATATGTTGAAGTTACATTAATTCGGATATAATTTGGAACATAAAAGTATTCTGAAACATGGTGGTTTCGTGACATCCTACTGCAAGTAACCAGCCTGTAGGAACTTGAAATTATTTTGCTGCTTATAGTCTGAAATGTTCTTATTACTCATATGAAACTGAACTTGGGGTATTCAGTATACTCCAAATATTGATACTATTGGTGATAAGTTTTTGCTTGCATGTTTTTAAAGGAGCTAGATTACACACTCTGTTAACCACACAAAATAGACAGTCCACAGTCCAGTTGTGAGAAATAGTATTATAAAACTAAATGGAATGAGTAGTAATAATGCAAGGCAGAAAAAATTATATAGGAGCAAGCTTCTATTTAAATAACTGTGTGAACAAGTTTAAGTTACTCCTTTATTCCACGAATTTAGTCATGAGGTGTGCTGATTATTTTACAGTAATTTAATGAGTAGAAATATTCTAACTGAATCCTGGAACCAGTACAGCTTTAAGAAAACAGTGCTTGGCCCTCAGCAGACTGTACTTTTCCCTTTTTTGATATTAACTTTTTCAGCACTCAGGAGTCAACATGATTGCCACAGTTTTTTTTCTTAATGTGGTCATACTTGCATTTTCTTTTTGTATAAAAGTGATTCTTCTTAAGCACATGGTTTTGAAGCTGCTATAAAATTGTGATATCTGTGAAACGCAGACATTTCTCTTTTTTCTTTTTTATTTTTCTTTTTTTTTTTTTTTTTTTTTTTTTTTTTTNTTTTTTTTTTTTTTTTGTATTGCCTGCAACCACAGAATGTCAAGATGTGATTGCAGAGTTCCCATGGACTAGTTAGTGTCACACTGGGTTGGTACTTTGGGTGAACATCTCCCCCCTCTCCTCAAAATGAAATTTCCATGGGAAATGAAACTGATGATTCATTCCAGAGCCAGGGGTATGGGTTTTTCTCTCTTGAGTCAGAGCTAAGTTGAACAAATGATCTCATGTTTTTTTGAAGGAAAAAACACAGAATATCTGAGGAGGTATACAAAGGATCCCTTAGAGATAAGGGGGCCATGAGGATGGTGAAGCCTTGGTCTGTTCAGCTGGAGAAGAAGAGGCTGAGGGGAGACTCACTGGGGTCAACAACTTCTTCCTGAGGCTCAGAGGAGGGGCACCAATGTCTTTTTGTGGTGACCAGGGACAGGAGCTCAGGAAATGGCCTGAAGTTGTGTCAGGAAGGGTCAGGGTAGAGATCAGGGAAAGGTTCTACCCCAGAGGGTGCTGGGCACTGCCCAGGCTCCCCAGGAATGGACACTGCCCCAAGGCTGCCAGAGCTCCAGAAGGGTTTAGACACTCAGGGATGCCCAGGGTGGGATTGTTGGGGGGTCTGAGCAGGGACAAGGGCTGGGCTGGGTGACCCCTGTGGGTCCCTCCCCAATCAGCCTATTCTGTGATTCTGTAATCATCCATTACATGACTGATATGACTTAAAATATTTTTGTTGGAAGAATGCTTTTTCTTTGTAGAATATCTTTCCTGTTTGTTTTTAGATCGTCAAGATCTCTGAGATGGAGGGGAAGTCTGACTTCAGAGTGCTGTATATGGCCCTTTGCAATTTCAGTGTGTAGGTGATGGAGATGTGGACAGAAATTCTACAACTATAAGGATTGTTAAATACTAGTGTAAAGCTGCTAGTTAATCCTGTAATTGTAGGTTCTGGTCTTAGAAAAAAATAAAAGTCATGACCTGGTGTTCTATTTTAGTCCTGTATTATTCCTTTTATGTTTGATCCATCTCTTTTTTGATTTAACTGGGTTTTTTTCCAAACATGAAATTTCCCCTCAAAGATCTGGAAAAATTACCCATGTGGTATTTTTCTGAAAGATTAATATTTCAAAACCATAGTAAATTAATTCTTAAACAAAATTGCTTTTTAGCATCTTTTTAACAGTTCTGATTGGGAAGAATATTGCAGAACACAGTAAAGAACAGCCCCAATAAGTTCACTATGGCTCAGCTTTAGTTCTGCACAGCTCCATTATTATACAGCAAGTTTCTGTTGTTTTATAATTCAGACTTATTCCTAAACAGATGTCCAGGAAGCTTGCTCTATGGCATTAGAAACCCAGAGGTCATTCTGGTTCATTCTCATTTTGAATCAAGGCTGTTGGCCCATAAAATTGCATTAATAACTAACCCCAAGTAGAAAGAAAACTACTGTAATCCTTACTATAACAATTTACTGTGTTTAGCAAAGATACTTTATTGTTTTCAAATACTTCCATTTTCAGTGTTGTTTCCTTCCTGTTGAATCACCAGGTGAGGCTTAGCTGTGATTCATGAAACTCAGCACCTAAGGGCATTTGCTGCAGAGCTGTTTGTAATTGCTTTTTAAGAAATGTAGCCAATAAATCCTTTCTGTATTTCAAAGGGACTCAGTTCTTCTGGGCATACCATTGAATTGAGGAGCGAAGCAAAGTGGGGACAAGTCTGTACTAACACAGGGAGACTGAACCAGAACCATGCCATCTTGGAGTGAAGGTTCTGTCTTACAGAACAAAAAATGTGCCCATTTATGACATGGCATTGTAGCTTCATCCTTGCAGAGTGCAGTGCTCTGGGCAAGCAAACAGCCCCTGTTTCTGTGAGGAGACCCAGAGTGGTACTGCCTATAGGGACAGCACCACGCCACTGTGAAAATCAGCTCTTCCTTGGGATTCTTCCAGTCACAGATGGAGCAAGAGGGAGAGGCTTTTCACTCCTGTCCTTTGTCTAACTGTGCATAGACCAACAGCAGAGCAGGTTGTTGTGCTGAGAGGCTGGAGCTTTGCAGCTCTGGGAACCTGAAGGTGGGCAGGGAATATTGCAGGGAGTACTTTAGGGAATACTGCAGGGAATGCAGTCCCAGCTGCACCTGGCCCTTACACACGTGTGAATGCACATGCTGGCTTTGCTCAAACTCCTTTGGAGACACAAACACAAGGACTTACCTTGTCTCTACCAAGGAATTTGAATGCTTAATGTGTGTGAGGAGGTGTTCTGGTTGCATGGAGACTGAAGCAGGTCACATGCAATGCATGCTGCTCTTTTTGCCAAGTGACACCCGCAGGAAAAGTCTTCCTTTACCTGCACCCTAGAAAATCTCCAGGCATGATCACAGCACAGGAAATGTTTGGTGCTGTGGCTGCACACGTTGCTGCATGCCTGGAGCCTCCCTGAAACCATAAAGCCACATAACCAAGTTCTACCATCATTTCTGTTGTACAGACTGTCACTCTCCTGAAGCTGAGGCAACATCTTTTCTTTCATTGCCTGTCTGTATATTGGTGTGTAACACACAATCTGATCTTAAAAATTGTCCATGTAGTACTGACTGCATTGGCTTCAATACCTCTGGCAATGGCCTTCAGCTTTCTCCCAGAAGACAAAGCTAATTTGCTCTTTTTTTGTCTTGTTTGCTTTGTTTTATGGTTTTCCAGCACAGTTAGGAGACAGGAAATGAATGTTTTTGGGGTTTTCATGATTACAGGTCACTTTTCCTGGTGAAGGCAAGATCACAGGCTGAGAAAAAACTCTGATATTTGCTGCTGCCCTATGACAAATTACACTCAGTCAAGTATTTAGGCTTCTGATGGATGACAGTATGTCTGGTGAAAATAGGTCAAGTTTGGTGTTCAAATGCCCTGGAAAAACTGGCAATGTGTACATGAATATCTACCCTATTTAAAAGGAGTCTTTTAGGTCTGGACTGTGTCAAGCCTGGCTTGGAAGTTGATCGTTTTTAGTGCTGCTGAGGAGAGTAATTAGAGGGTATCTTCTGCATTTGAACTAACCTGCAAAGCCAGACTTCTCTCACAGGATTTTCTGGCAAGCAGGAACACATTTGGGCACTAAAAAAGTCTCTAAGGAGAAGGTTTAAAGAAGTCAACTAGAATAAGCTTACTTTTCATATATTTGTCTATTATTTTTGAAGTCTAAAAGTAAGAGCAGCAAGAATGAAATTCCTAACCTGTTCAGAGACAGCAGGATAGAGGATCACTTACTATTCCTTGCTCATGGAGTTGGGCAGCTGTGTCTAACCTAGTTACCCTAAACTGTATCTAATCCAAGGAGAAATAGGCACCCCTGGGAGACAAGCAGTCAAATTTCAAGTCAGGTGAGATGAATGTTCATCAGGAAAATTCATATATTCATCCCATTGGGTTGAATGGTTGAACTAGCCCTTGGTTTGCCCTGCAGTTGGTTTTTAATTTTCCTGTTTCTTTGCTGAGCAATTAAAAAACCAACCAAACAAAAAACAACCCCAAACAAAAAAAACGGCTGATGTGAAAAGGGGAAAAAAAGATTCCTTTGTAATTGGGCAATTCTTGGCAACAACAGATCATATGATAGTTAAGTGGAAAAACATCTGTGTATGGGTGTATGGATGGCCTTGGACAGTGGCATGGTGGAGGAAGGAGTAGCAAGGAAAGCAGGGCAAGCAAAGCTCACACAGTGGCAAATTTCACATCAGTCCTTAAAAGAAGACTCATGAGTAATGAAGGAACTTTCTGGATGTGTGATGAGAGAAAGTGAATTTAATAAATATCTGTATTTTAAAGTGTGCTTTCAGGAGTAAATTAGTCACAGCAAGATGTTGTTTGCTGTGTCGTGTTACAGCGGTTTTTCCTTCCCAACCTTTTCTCAGTGCAAATTTTCAGCCTTTCCAGTCTCTCCTTTTTTCCAGGATAGAAACATGCTGGCTGTTTAGACTGATCCTGGAAGAAGTGCCAAAGGGCAGTAGAGGCAGGCACTGTTTTCTGCCCTCCTGGAGCACAGGGGTAACAGTGGGAGAGCTGCAGAGAAAATCTCAGTACTGCGGTTGCTCCGCCCCTATGATCACAGGAATCATTTGATGGGCCAAGTGATGTCTCACTCACCACCGTGAAGAGGTGTGAATAACCCTTTTCCTCTCTGCTGGCTGCAGCGCAGAACGTGGCAGTGGTTCCAAAGGAACAGACCCATCAACATCAACCACTATGCCAACAAGAAGAGCGCGGCCGAGAGCATGCTGGACATTGCCCTGCTGATGGCCAACGCCTCCCAGCTCAAAGCTGTCATGGAGCAAGGGCCCTCCTTCTCCTTCTACATCCCGCTGATCACTCTCATCAGTCTGTCACTTACCCTGCAAATTATGGTCGGAGTGCTGCTGATATTCCTTGGTAGGTAGCGACAGCATGAACCACTGACTTGTGTTTTTCTTACAGGATGCAGCCTATAAAATGGTACATAAACACACCCTTTGCTTTGAAAAAGCCATTACCTCAGAACCAATTCAGGTGAGAATCATAGAATCATTTAGGTTGGAAAAGAACTCTAAGATCAGCTAGTCCAAAAATTAACCCAGCACTGCCCTGTTCACCACTAAACCATGGTACATAAACATCACAATTGCACGTCTTTTAATTATCTCCAGGGGTGGTGACTCAACCACTTCCCTGGGCTGCCTGTTCCATTGCTTGACAACCCTTTTAGTGAACAAAAATTTTCCTAATATCCAAAAATACAGATTTCCTCTTGACACCATAGAAATACTGCAACAAAGGAAGGAAGGGCAACTTTATGTGAAATCTTCAATTTTTATCAAGTTCCTCCTACTCATTTGCCCATACTATGAATATCTTTTTTCTCCAGAAATCCTGAGGAGGAAGGAAAATTATGAAAGACTGTAAAAGAAACGTCGCTAGGCCAGATAAGATAATGCAGTCTATCTAGTTTCATAATAATGGTTTTGGCAAGACCTGTTACTTAATCTTATGACTGAAATATATTTCTTCTGTATCAGTCATATAAGAAAATACTGTGAATATGGAACTCTGAAAGGGAAGTGAAAGTCGAAATGTCCATCATCATGTTGGTGTGCTATGTTGTCTTTAGTTCAGCTGTGTTGCAATCAAAACTGCATCTACCATTGCCCACCTGGAATAAATGACACTGCCTGATAGGAAAGAGCTGTGGATCATTTCTGCTACTGATATGGGATCATTTATTCTCATAGTATTTTTTTAAATCTCACCCTTTACCTTAGTGGGAACTAGATAACTGACCTTGGGGCTAATGTAAATGAAAAGGCAGAGTTGACACATACCACAGTTTAATGAGTTATGGGTGCACCTTTGGCATCCCTGTCAATCTTTCAGTGTTCTGCTCTGTTACCACAGCTGAAAAAAACAATGTTCTGTTCAAGGAGAAAGTTCCTAGGGATCCAGGATACACATGGCTTGTAATATTCACAGTTGATACAGCTTTCTTCTTTCTTACAAAAGAGATGTCTCTGCATTTGTTAGAGTTGTTGCAAGAGCAGAATCCAGGTCTTGGATCAGAGGAGATTGCAGAAGGGGACTGGAAAAAAAAACCCTGTTGATGCTGGGAGGTGTGGGAAGCAAGTAATGGAAAAATCAGCAAAATACTTTTATGTTCCTTGTTTGAAGGCATCTCCCTGGTTGTTTCAGCAGGCTTTGAGGCTGTAAACAAGCTCCCTGTCTCTTGGGCAATAATTTCAGTATATGCTGAGATACTTTTTAATGCTTGTTTCTGCAAGACACTACTAAAATGGTTTAAATTGCTGTCAGTTTTCTCTTTGTCACATTGAGGATGACAGAGCCCTTGGCTTATGGTGATGCACTCTTGGAGCACTGTTGTCCTGCTGAGGTCAAAGACAGAAAGATGACAGGAAATAGGACACAAAGCTATGAAGATACAGGCATCAGAGCAAGAACTTGCTTTTCACAGTGTGTATTTTATAGTTTTAGCTTACAGGAATAGTTTGTTTCTGTCCAGCCATGAAATTCTGTCTCTTTAAGCTCTCACATGGCCAAACAAAAGTCTGTCCCACCATCCTATTTCTTTCCTTGAGTCAGGGTTTTATCCTGGGAGCTACCAGTTCTCACAGTTAATACTAGGTTTTAAAAGCTTTTCGTCCTTCCAAAGAGCCTTTCATGAAAACAATGTAAGAAATGTTCACTAAACTTGTCCTTGGCAGCGATTTGGCGACCTTAAATTTTTGGAAGAAAAGCAAAGAATGTCTTGAAATAGTTTCAGTGGCATGAAATCATAGTGTTCCACTATAATAAAATACTTAATGAATAACTGTTCTTAAGAACATTTTCACACCCTCATCTTAAGTGCTGTAATTACAAAGATAGGATTACTGCAATTCTACTTCAAAATTTAGAGCTCTTCATAAACTGAAAGTATTACTTGTCTCTTCTGACCCTCCTTTGGACAAAGGGACAGCTCTGAAAATGTCAGTTTGCCTTTCAGCATGATTGCTTTTAAGTCATATAACAGGTCAGACCATTATTGCCTTTTCATTTTAATCCAACTGTCTCAAATGCCTTTATTCTATGTTTCAGAACTAATGATTCCGTTTCATTTATTCTTCATTCACATGGCAGTACTAGGGTTCTTCCAGGTCCTCCTGGGATGCAAGCATCCATGTGCCTCCAAATGCTTTACAGATGTGTAGACTCATTTTAAGGTTGAAGTACTACTGAACTTAAATTATTTCGTGCCTGCACAGGTGTGCAGTAGCTTCTCAGCACAGTTCTCCCAGATGTTTGACTACACTGCTTTAGCAAACAGGACCTGAACAGGTGCCCAGAATTCCTTGAAACCAAAACAGCATTATTAGGGACCCCAGGTGAACCTGGCTCTTAGCACTTCAGCATTACAAGTGTGTTTGTAACCAGTTAACTGCTTAAACAACAAAGGATATTGGTTCAGTGGTTCACTTCTGCAGTATGGAACAGGGTGATGATGGTACAAGCCAATAACATTTATTTTGTGTGGTAGAGTCATAAGCTGTGTGTCTATGTATGTGCCTATCAGAAGGAGCTCTAGGTTTTATGTTGCTGTAAAACCTTGTCTGGTATAAATTTTCTCTCACATGTGCACATGCAGATCCAAGCTCTGGTGATCTATGCTCTTGAGAACTTGGAGCCTTAATAGACAAAACCCATTCTCAAAACATGCTCCAGAATTCATCAGCAGTCACTGCACCAGCATCAAAAGCATGTAGCCAAGGGTCTGAGCTGCAGGGCCCTTACTGCCAGAGACAGGAAGCTCTCAGGTGTTCACATGGTGTGTCAGTGCACATGATAGTATTTGGTCAGTTGGAATTGATGATCCTACAGGTCTTTTCCAGCCCTAATGATTCTATAATGCCAGGCAAGTGCCCCAGCCTTCTCACTGTCATAAATCAAAGCTATTATCAGCCCAATGTAACTAATTTGTATGCTGTCTCGAGGCCTGGAATCAAAGCTTACACTATTTTAATGCTATCTCCCTTGTGTGAGCCTCCCTCACTCCCTTTAGCAGTTCAACCAAAAAACAGCTGCAAGAAACAAAGGAAAATGTTTACACAGTGGATGTTCTCTGTAGAAAGGACTGCAGCTACACTGCTCTGACATCTCTCTCTGTTTAATGGAGTGCCCTTGCTTTCTAAAAACAGAATCAGGGCAAAAGCAGGGAGTACGAGGGAATACAAGCTGGGGAAATACACCAGTACAGAAAAAATCCAGCACTGGTAATGAGGTTTGTAGCATTTTAATTAGGAAATTCAGCCTGTCAGGGCTTCAAGCTAAATGCACTCATTCAAGAGTGCAAATAATTTTTAAATGCTTAAAGTCTGCAACAAAGCTAGGCTTCAAAACATCAAGAACTCAAAAGATTTCTAGTGATGTTAGTGTATCCATTACTTCCCATGTGCCTCCACAGAGATTAGATGCTAATTACTGAAAGTTAATAGGCTCCTTGTGGTTACAGACCTTCCTCTTAGCACTTTCACTGACACTGCAGAATCTGTCTTCCCTTTTAAATATGACTGATCCAAATAGCTTATTATAAGATAAATTCTTTAACTACAGCAGCATGAAACCTTTTATTCTGGATTTTGAAATATACATATCATTAAACATTTTTTCTCCTTTCTCTTTGAAGTAAAATATGACCTTAACAACCCTGCAAAACATGGAAAGCTGAATTTCCTCAACAACCTTGCAACTGGACTAGTATTCATTATAGTAGTTGTGAATATTTTTATCACTGCCTTTGGAGTGCAGAAACCAGTTGCTGAGTCAGCATCAAGACAGTAAGGACCAGGTGAGTATGGTCTCCTGCAGCATGAGGCAGCAGGGCACGGCATCCAGGAATGCAGGGCACGCTGGGGCACCTTAGGAACAGCCACAGGCTCCAAGTTCTTGCAAATACCTTAGTCCACTTGCCGTTAGTGCAAAAGCAGAAGCTGCTGGAAACTGGTAAGTTACTACAGTGTGTTTGTGAATGTGGAGTTCAAAAGTTGATGGCAGCATGTGTCACCCATAGGAAGTGTAAGGAAATGTCCTGGCCTAGCCACTCCTTTTCCTTACTGCTGACTGAGACAATAAGGGAAATAATGTTGTTCTGCTTTCTCCAAATGCCTCTCCTTTTTTAAGGAAGGTTTGCATCCAGTCTGTTACTTAACACTGAAGACAATCTGTTTCCAAGTAGCTAGGGCTGTGAAATCTGACATGTAACACTACACATGCTGGAGCCTCTCAGTTTCTGTGCTGGCTACAGATGGTGTGGCTCCTGTGTCCTCCACAGGAGAGAGCTTTGCTCCATGGGAGACTCAGCCCACAAAGATGAGCACTATCACTTCACACATGGCCATTTAGGACAATGTTGTTCCTCTACCAGCACTTTCAACTTCGTTCTTTACTTACACAGTAGGATAAATATAGGAATTGTGGGGATCAATCTGGGTATCTTCCTAGCATCGTGGCTATGATGAGCAGTTTGGGAGGAGATAAACCTAAATTGTAGGCTTGTAACGCAAGAAGCACCATGGTCAACATCTGCCTTTAAAATAGCACTGCTGAGTCTGTGTGTGCTAACATTGCTCTGGTTCTTGGTCTCCCAGATCTCAGCCCAGGGTCAGAGACCTGCTGAAGAAAGAGTGACTGGGCTGACAGTGCACTCTGTGCTACCTAGACAGCCTGTGCATGTAATGTAGACTTTCTGCAGACTTCTGCAGGAAACCCTTTCTCCATGAAAAAGAAGATACAAGGCCTTTAAGCCATTAATCTGTAAATGAATGGTGTAACAAGAAAGGGAGTAAACCCCGAATTTTTCGTCAGTCAAAACAGCATGGGGGGAAATCAGTGCAAAAAACTATTAGGAAGATGAAGAAATACATTAATTTATCTCAGGTGGAATTTTCTGCTTTAACTAAAACCTGTGAAATTCTGGCAGTGAAACAAGATAGTTTTATTGCATTTTCTGGCCACAGTTGCTACAAACAGACTAATAATTATTTAATTTTAACAGTGAAGGGCACATAGATTATCTGAGCTAGTATCAGAAATACAGGTAGAATGTTGATTTCAGCAGTACATGTTAAGCAGTACTGAAGCACTAACCCCAAAATTACACTTGCAAAGCCAAGACAGCTCCATGAAGGAATATTTGAATTTTAGCTGCCTTCATGGGACAAAACACACACAATACCAGTGACAGAGGCAGAGGCAAGGATCTGAAATATGCACAAGGAAGCTCAGAACAGAACCAGCAGTTGTGGGCTCCTGCTTCCATGCTTTCACACATGCAGTTTCCTAATTAAACAGCCAAATGTGGTGTCCAGAACCAATTTTTTTTTTGCTGCAGACTTGTTAAATGTGAAAGTTCTGTATTGCTTTGGAACATTACAGCTGTTGTTTGCTCGTTTGTACCCGTTACCCTTGCTAAAAACATCTGGTCATCTGACTGTAACTTGAAAAATAAGTGTTTTTTAGTTTGTTTCTTCAGTCTCCTCAAAACCCTGAGAAAAGTGGGTGACCACCATTTTCTGGGTTCACCTTTACTATTATGCACCCTTTTCCACAGAAAACTTAATTCCCCATTAAAAACAAATGTGTCATTTACTATAATTCCTGTGTCACTAAAATATCAATATCTTTGTGTTTCAGAGAGCTGGAGCATTCATTTTAGATGCTATTTGCAGTTGAGCCAGCTACACTGGACACAGTGGGGAAGGAAAAATAATTTGAAGAAGGTGGACACACCAAGCAGCTTTCTCAAGCTTCAAACACACTTGTATACCTGAAATTTTTCCATGTGTTAATATTTAAACTGTTTGGCATCTAAGAAAAGGTTGATTTTGCCCTAAGGACGCTGTTTTTCTGCAATATTGGCATTTTGATTTCTGAAGAAACTTTTTTTTTTTCAGAGAAGTGACCTAAACTCATGAAACAAGGAAATATCATCTGGTAGCACTTTACAGGACTTTTCTTCTTACATGCCTTTGGATTTTGTGGCAATTTGTCATTTCCACCATGTCAGGTGGAAATGTCAGGCCTTTGATTCTAGCGTGGTCACAGTGTCCTTTATTTCACAGCTTGGCACCAAGCCCATGTACTCTGTAGCACAGCAGGGCTCTTCCTCTGCAGCGTGCAAAGGTAGCTATGCCTTGTTTTCCTTTTGTTCCACTCTAGCTAAAGCAAAGATGAGACAAACAGAAACAAGCAGCATGCTTTTGTCCAGTTTTGTTCACGGGTAATCATTTGTATTGTTTCTTCTGGACACACTTAAAATTTCTTGTCCTTCATGCACAGACACAAATAACCAAATTGTTAATGGTTTCTTACCATGAACAGCTATTCTGTATATTCTGTGCATTATATGTATTTATTTTAATCATAGAGTGGTTTGGATTCAAGGGACCTGTAAAGGTCATCCAGTCCCACCCCTGCCATGGCAGGGACACCTCTCACTGTCCCAGGCTGCTCTGCCCCAATGTCCAGCCTGGCCTGGGACACTGCTGGGGATCCAGGGGCAGCCACAGCTGCTCTGGGTGCCCTGTGCCAGGGCCTGCCCACCCTCATTCTAAAAGGTTCTTTATCATATCAAATTTCTGGAAACTTTGTTAGGAGTGCCAGCTTTTCTAGCCTCAACTGGTAAACTGGAGGATCCAGGGTGAACTTTACCTACTGAACTGGTACCAAATGACTGTCAGCTGAAACTCAAATGGCAAAATGAACTGAGTTGTTCTCTCTACTTTCCTCTTTCTCTTCCCGTCGTTGATTGCTGCAGTTTTGTTCCTTATATGAGTTTACGGCTAAAAGCTAAACAAATCCTTAATTTTTTAAAAATATATAGAGAGAATTAAAAATATCTTCTAGGCCCTTTCCTGCTGGCTCAGGGACTTGCACTTTTTCTACATACACTATTGCTAGTGGATTTCTTGAACAAAAACTTTTAGTAATTTTATTTTATATGTATCATACCTGCAATCAGAAAAATCTGAGTTTTCTAGGTTGTACTTATATGTAGATGCAGATTTGTATTAATCAATTTTCTTAGCATCAATTTTCAAATGCTCCATTTTACATAAGAATAGAAGTTTGACTTCGTATATCTCATCTCATTTACAGTTTTTATTACTGACCTTTGTCTTTGATATGTCTCAAAGCCCATGGATGTACCAGACTTTCATGTATATGTTCAGTAAGAATTACTAGCAGAAAACAAATCAAACTTGTGTGATTAGTAATGGAATAGACATTCTTTTTTATTTTCTAATTTGTCTTTCGTTGCTTCATTTCCATTGTAATATGTATTTAATCAGTATCCAGCAGGCAGTGATTTATTGTGTGTGCTGTACTAATTTAAACATAGCTCAGAACAAGTTCTGAATGAGGCACACAGGTCAGCTTCCTGTGTTTATTTTTTATAAACCACCAACTGCTGTAGCTCTTGTGGCTGTCACACCTCTGGTGCTGCTTCCCATGTCTTTTATTGTGATTAAGTAAGATTTGCAAAACATTCTCAGACATGAAATCTGTATTTTAAGTCTCTGAAGCCTTTGGAGTTCATGTATGTTTTAGCAAACAGAAGGATCTGCAAGTTGGTTTCAAGTATAAATAATTTAATCACAGGGTTATTATTCTTTTAAGTCAGGTGCTGCTATAAAATCCTGGCAAGTATCTCTGAGGGGTAGGAAACAAATACATAGGTTTGACTCATTCTTGGACTCGTTCTTTGGTTTGCTGTGCTTTTTCTTGGTTGGAGGCAAATATCTCTTTTAAAAAGAGGTCATCAATAATGAAGCAAGATGAATTTTCCAAGCTGTGTGGGGAGCAGTTCGTGCCAGGTCAGCCGTTTGCTCCTGTTTCATAAGCTCTGGGCAGGGTGAGCACTGCTCATGGTCTCTCATTAGTCCCTTCAGCATCCAGAACAACCTGGGCTGGGATTCTCAGTGTAGCTGTACTTACTGAAGCAGGTGACACCAACCATATTTACTGGAACTGACTCTAAGTATTTGTCTTCTAAACCAGGTCACTGCTGAGCTTATTCTGTTGCTGACTCTTGCCTAAAATAGGCTGAAGAAAAAAACACCATCCTGGTTTCTGTATCCCCTCAACTGCCATTCGGGTGTTTTCATTTAACAACTTCTTTACCCTCAGTGAGTTTGCAGATGACATTATAGTTGCTGGGAGTATTGATCTGCTGTCGGGCAGGAAATCTCCACAGTTTTATCTGGAGAGGCTGGATGTGAGGCCAATGGTCTGAGGTAGAACAAAGCCAAGTTCCAGGTCCTGTCCTTGGGTCACAACAGCCCCTGCAGCTCCAGGCTGAGCCAGAGGGGCTGCAAAGGGCCCGGCAGGAAAGGCCCTGGGGGTGCTGGTGGCAGCAGCTGAACAGGAGCCCAGGTGGGCAAGAAGGACCAGGGCACTTGGGCCTGTTCCAGCCCTGGGGTGGCAGCAGGACCAGGGCAGTGACCATCCCCTGTGCTGGCACTGCTGAGGCCCCACCTCCAATCCTGGGGTCACTTTGGAGCCCCTCACAACAAGAGAGAGCTCGAGGGTCTGGAGTGTGTCCAGACAAGCTGGGGACAGGGCTGAGGGAGCTGGGAAAGGGGCTCAGCCTGGAGAAAAGGAGGCTCAGGAGGGGCCTCCTGGCTCTGCTCTCCTGACAGGAGAGGACATCTGGGGGGGTTGGGCTCTGCTCCCAGGGAACAGGGACAGGAGGAGATGGAGCAGCTCAGGCTGGGCCAGGGGAGGCCCAGGTTGGACATCAGGAGGAGTTCCTGGAGCAGATGGTGTTTCTGATAAGCTCAAGAGGAGCAGAGCCCCATGCATTTCTCAGATTGTGGTGCAGCCTGAAAAGTGGCTGGGGAAGGCACCCCACCACCTAGTGCATGCAGAGGTCCTGCCAGGGCCCTTCAGTATTCACAGGTGATCAACAAAGCCAAACCAGAGACAGAAGACAGAAGCTGAGACATCCCTAGAGAAAGAAGTAAACTGAAATGAATGAGAGAAGGCACTCCAGGAAGAGATAAATAACAGCATGGCCACAGCAGGCCTTAGTTTCCATCAGAGTTTCCATCAGAGGCTGGGTTGCATCCCAGTGCTGAAGGGTGATGTGTCTGTACCCGGAGTTTCACCCCTCTCCCCACATTAATTATTCCCATCCTGACATTTGAACATGTCCAGCAGCACTGGGAGGGTAGAGGGGACAGAAGCATGGGCAGAGCTGACCGAACAGCTCGAGCTGATTGATAGCAGACAGCTCTTGGGCATGTCAGGAAGCAAACGCACTTTGTTGGAAGTACGTCCACAGCAAAGAGACTGACAGGAAAAAATGTGGTATGTCAAGGCTGCAGCTGTTGGCAGGAATTCCTTATTTTCACACTGATCAAATTATTTTCACTGCATGAAATCACAGAGTTACAGAATCACTGAATCATTTAGGTTTGAAGAGATCTCAAAGATCGTTGAGTCCAACCTTTGACTGGCTCTGCCTATAAATGCCCCCACTCATCCTCACTCCTGATGCTCTTAGTCCATGGCCATGCCAGTGGGAGGGTCACGGACATGTCATTGCAGGGTAGGTTGTGAAACACAGAATACAATCTTTTCAAAATAATATCTAACCAACTTCCTAACAGGGTAGTGAAAAAACATTACCTGCCCTCCTATTGGATGCTATCGGTTATTTTGAATTCACTTTTCCTCCACAGTCTGTTGAAGGTCTGTTTTCATGGTTCATTTTACCCCCTTGGGTTCCTACTAACCTGGCTGCCTTCCCAAGAGGAGTACTACAGCTCCCAGCCAGGAACAGAGGCTTATCAATGGCACCTCATCAGGCAAGTCAGGCTTTGTCAGAAATGGAGATGGCAAAAGCTCAGGTTCCTTTTTTGTTCAGCCTCCTTCCTGAGGTTTTCCCCTCCTTTTTTCCAGTCTTCCAGACTAGAAGTTGCCCCACCCCCTTTTTAATGGTACGAGTTTTAACTAGTTGGGAGATGAGTGGTAAATACAGTGCCATGCTAGGAAGCAGCACACCAGGAGTACTGAAACATTGCAAAACATTTTCACTGGTGCCAAAAATATTTGAGAATAAATCAGTTTCATCACCACCCAACATTACCACAGATTTCTGGCATGAAGGATGAAAATAATCTAAACTGTTGGGAAGGCCTTATGTTTAAGATTTGTTTTGGACTCGTGGAAGATATGGAGGGAGACAGCTATGTGTCTTTACCCTGAAATAGGAGTTATTTTTTTCTGTGTCAGAAAACATGATTCACCAGGCATGCCAGGGACAGCATCTCTCAGGAAAAAAAATGACTGTATCCCCTCAGGCCTCCCCATCCCTTGTAGAGTTTCAAATCCTGGGAACGTGACTTGGGAGTGTGACTGAGCTTCACAAACTGTGTGAAGTGCACTAACTGGGCCACAATGCGCCAGTGTGGGTCAGTGTTCTCCTTCATACTCCACAACAATGTAGCAAAGTAGCCATGATAAATTGACTGAGTCAGCTCCAGAGGCACGGGTGAAGCAAAATCCAGCTGTATGCAACCATTATGGATCAGGAATATTTAAGAGGCATAGGCATCCTCTTTCCAACCTCCACTTGGGCCTTTTAAAATTAATTAGCTCAGAGCCCATAGAGGAAAAATACATAATCTGTCTCAGTTTCTGCTGTTGCTGCAGAGCATGGAGCAGGGAGCGGCCACGGGGGCCTGGCAGCGCTGCCCTCCCGGGGGCTTGGAGCAGCTTCCAGACAGCCCCGCAGGGCTGCAGCATCGGGACACCCCCAGGGGAGCTAAAACCGGGGCTTAAAAGGGGAGGGAAAAAAAAAAAAAAGCCATCTGAGTGTGATGAAATATTTTGCTGTGGAAAATAAAGGAATTGCTGTAAATTGTGCCATGAGAATATGTCTCGCTTGTGATTTATCCAAGGTCAGTCGCACTGGCACTGGCTGCCGGCACCCGACTTCACGTTACCAGTTCACGAAGCACAGACGGAGTCTGAAAGGTTTTTGCTTTACTAGACACAATGTTATTAAAGATTTATCAACAGCACCTGGCAGAAAGCTTTTACTTGTGACCAGAGTGTATAGTGGCCTGTGCTCCAAAATAGAAAGGGCAGCTGAGGATTCACCCAAAATGCTCTTTTATGCCAAAGCAATGGTACTGCATTAACTGGAGCAGTGTTGCCACGTATCTGTATCATCTCCTGCCTCTGATTTCTTTCCATTTGGCTCTAATAACATCCCTATGAACTGGGCGAGATAAAGACAGAAAGAAAATTACCCCCTCCCCATAATTATATAGTTTTGTAGTTTCATCAGGGTCTTGTTTCAGTCATATCCAAAGCTTGGTGATGCCCCTGATGCTCTGCTCTGGTCCTTTCACCTGGCACAAGGCTGCCCCAGCTGAGGCAGAGGGTTGGGGTATGCTGTCAAGCACAGGCACCAGCACAAGCACAAGCCTCCCACTAACACAGCTGCTCCTCTCCCCAAAGGGCCACAAAACAGTGGGAAAGTGCGGGGAGTCCCGTTCCCACTCATCAGGGAGTCAGTCCACAGAAGGGCACAGCATGAAGAGGGTATCTCCTCCTGATGAAGTTGTCCCAGAGATCCTCCTCCAGGACTACGCAGGCCCTGTTCAACAGAATCCAATGCCAAGCTCTGGGGCTCCTCTTGTCCCCAGACTAGTGCAGCAGTAGATGTAATCCTGGCTGTGGGTTAGTGACTCCACCTAAGGTTTCAAGTTGTGTCAGTGGAGATTTAGATTTGATATTAGGAAATATTTCTTCGTGGAAAGGGCTGTCCAGCCCTGGCAGAGGCTGCCCAGGGCAGTGGTGAAATCACCATTCCTGGAAGTGTTTAAAAAACATGGATGTGGCACTCCAGGACCTTAACAATTCTGTGATCCCATAATTCTCCTGCTACAGCAACAAGTTCCGTTGGTGGGATTCTTAACACTGCTCATAGATGCACCCAGGCCAGCAGTTCCCCCTTATCCAAAGGAACAAGCCAGTAACAAAACTGTCTGCATTGTTTTCCTTACATGAAGTCCCTTTTTAGGTGGTCAAAGTAGCACTTATTTTAACTGTGTGGCAAAATCCCTTTACAGCAAGCACCAGTGTGCCTCCAGCATTTCATGGGCAGTGACCCCCGAACTCCCAAAATGACACAAAATCAAGGATTAACCCAGACACCCAGTCTTTGAACTGATGAGTCCTGTTTAAGTCCAGATCCCTAAACAAGCAAAGCAGAAAAACTGCAATTTTGAAATCAGGTGAAAATGTTAAAAATCCTGGTGCAAACACCCAGAAAAATGTAACCATGAGAGGCCAGCGCCCAGGAGGGGTCGATCAGCAGCAATGGGAGGGCAACAACCAAGGGGCGCTTCTGCAAGGAAAAGCAGTGCATTAACTACAAGAATAACAGCAGCGTTCTTCTCTCAGATTTTATTTCAATTTAATTGCCAGCTTCACCTCATTAGAAAAAGAAATCAATTATTTTCTATAGGGATTACTACAGGACACAGGCCCTCTGAAGTGCAGCAAACTGATTCTTGGCTGCACAGCCAAAGCATGGCATAATACGAAGTAGCATCTGCGCACACAGAATGGCAGGGAAAAGCACCCACAACAGCACATTTTGAACAAATGTGTTTTCAATTTATTACAGTATGAGAAAAATAACAACAAATGAAAGAAACAAAAGGAATAACTTTGCCTCAGTAAAGGCACTTTTAACTGCAAACTCCATCCAGCAGCTGTAAAGCAGCCCAGTGCATCCCAGAATGAATCATTGTTTCATTCCCACTCCAGCTCATCAGGCACATCATCCTTCACCAAGTCCTTTAAATAGCAGTCTGGCTTTAAACAGAATTGTGCAAATTCTTTGTAGGATCTATCACTCCCAGCTTCCCAGCTCTCTGCACAGACAGTACCGTCACTTGGCCTGAAGCATTTCCATGGCTCAGGCCCTGACCTCCTTAGCTCCTGTACAATTCCTGCCTGTGGCATGGGAGCCACAGTGTTCACAAGGATGGCCTTCACCCTCAGCATGGAACCACCTACAACCCAGCCAGGACAACTTCCCTGCACCAAGAGTGAAGCATGCTTATAAATCATTACCAGCAGTTTCAGCAGCAAAGGCTGAGCTATTCTTGACTTTCCAGAGAAACCAGAATTCTGCAGTTCAACAGCTTCATCCGATTTATTCACAAGTCTGTAACATTGTTTGCCCAGAAGGATCTGCCTCCCATGCAGGGTCCACATGTGCTTCCTCCAGGAGCTGAAAATGGAATTATCACTGTCCCTATGTGCTGCATAGATGTGCTTGCAGAGAAGCAAGCCCCTGAAAGAAAAATATTCCAAGAAAAAGACTGTCTCCCAGCCTATGCACATGCCAATTTTATAGGCAGCCTGACATTCACCAGCACTAATGAAGGAACAGATTGTTTTTTATTCTTTGCTGTTAGGTCCTTTAACACTAGGATGAACTAAGACTCACTCTTTATCTCTCCTTCCAGCTCTAATCTTTGGCATAGCTCATTTTGGATCATTTTTTTTCCCTGAGAGGCATCTTCATCTCAAGCAATCTCAGGAAGGGAGGAAATAGAGCCCTTGCCATAATAAACTTTCCTGTACCATACTGGGAAAGAATTCTTCCCCCAGTCCTGCCACAGGTTGCCCAGAGAAGCTGTTGCTGCCCCATCCCTGGAAGTGTCCTTTGGAAGCTCTCTAGTAGTTTAATATCTTTCTTTTATTGTGGTGCCCAAACTTCCCCCAGCTCTCGAGATGGGGCCACCCCAGCGCAGAGCAGGGTGGGACAATCCCATCCCTGGCCCCACTGGCCATGCTGGGCCTGGTGCCCCCCAGGAGAGGGACATCCTGCCTGACTGCCAGGGCAGTGCTGACTCAATTACAATTTTCCATCCACCAGGATTCCCAGGTCCCTTTGCACGGTGCTGATTTCCAGCACCTCATTCCCCAGCCTGCCCCTACATGCAGGGTTGTCTCACCCCAGGTGCAGAACCCAGCAGTTTCCTTTGTTGAACTTCACTGGGCTGGTGATTGCCTGGCCCTCCAATTTGTCCAGGTCTCTCTGCAGAGCCTCCATTCACTTCACTGGGAAAGGGAAAGCTAAATTAATCTGGAACATTTTCTTGGTAGTCTGAAGTGCTTCAGGTCAGACGTTCCACTCCCTGGAATACTACCCCATGGCCTGGGAACCAGCCTGGACCAGCTCCAGGGCATTCAAACCAGGGCCAGCAGCTGAGTGTGCCTGGGAACAAGGCAGGCTGGGATGCAGCACCAATAGGGAGTCAGAAGACACACTGAATACAAGGCACACATAAAGGGAACGGGCCCCCATAAACTTTTCACAGGTGCCAGTGCCCACCGGAGCTTAGGCAGTGACTATAAAGGATCTAGACAAAACAGACAGTTCTGAGACGGAGATCCATTTCTTAGTAAGGCTTTGAGTGCATGTGTTTAAGTTCTTTTCTTAAATTAATTCTCACAAAAGACAGGCCAGAGTTCTCCAAACAGTTGAGATCCTTCATTCCAGTATAGAAAGCACATATGCAAACATGGCTTCAGACCCATGTTCACTTAAGAGCTATTTTAAAGCTTGTAATAAAAATATTTTTATACAAACGATAAATACTTTAAGCATTACAAAAATAAACGGTCCATTCCCATAAAGAAGGACATTTATAGCTGAAATTCCAAATACATCTGGAGGCAAGGCAATTGATGAAGCTAGTTAATAAAATCTTTGGTATGAGTACAGGACATGTTTATGCACCGCTAGCATCCTTTGGCCGGTGTACTGTACAGACAAGTGAAAAGCTTGTCCTTAATTTCTTGACATGTCTTCCAAATACAACATACAAATATTCCTAACATGTCTTCCTATGATAATAGGAGAAAAGCCCAAGATTCTCCTGGCTCTTCCTATGACTTGCGTTTCTAAAACAGATGAGAGGAAAAAGAGAAAGTGAACACAGTTAAATTTCATTTTAGCTAGGAAGCAGCATCTGCAAAATACAAAAAACAATGGAAAATAACTCTAGAGGAAAGCACATTTCCTTCAATTTGTAGAAATTAACTGCCAAGAGAGGCGAACAAGGAATCTGTTCAGATTCATCGCTGCAAGTTCAGACAGGGAGACTGGTCACTTAGGGAAGGGGGCAGCTTCACACCTGAGTACAGCACTGGATGGTGTGGAGCAGGTGACTGTCAGGTGGCAGGTAGAGCCAACACCCAGGGGCAGCAGCATGGGGACAGCGGGAGCTGCTGGGACTCAGCAAATCCAGCCATCATCCCCCAGCCCTGGCACTGGCAGGGCTTCCACCAGCTCCCAAGGGGTGTGGGAGCCAGAAGGTCTGTCTCATGGTTGCTGGGGATCATGACCCATTGTTCCTAGAGCAACAGGAGCTCAAATAACTACCATCTTTAAAAAGAGCCCCTATTTTTGGCATCCTCTGTAGGCAAAATATCCATTATTTATACCTCAGCATGTCTGCTGTGCAATTTTTATTGGGAGCTCATTAATGAATGATGACACCTTGACCCACCCTGTCATATGAGGAGCCCAGCTTGTTCACACCTGCTGAGTGAAGGCAGCCAGGAAAAGCCCCTGAGCAGCTCACCTGAGTTACAGCAGTACCAGAACAGGGCCAGTCCTGCAGCCATGCTGAAACACGCCAGGAAGAACACCGGGCCTACAGAAAATGGCAAGGAAACACTGAGACAGAACAGGGCAGCAGAAGTTTAGTTCTGTTCATAAATCACTAATTGCTATCAGTATGCATAATTAAGCATATTCAAATGAAACTAACATATTCACAATTCTGTATGTTCTATAGCAAATGTACTGCAAAGCACATTTACTAGACTGCAATTAAGTTTTACTACAGTTGCTTTGCACCATATCCTGTTCCCCTCTGCTCATCTAGCTACAGCTTATGGTATTAGGGAAGCTTCCAAAGCAAATCTCCTGGAAACTGCCTGCCTGGAATTACACACGGTTTAATGGTGATGGTCAGTACTGATATTCAATAAGACCTTTCTAATTCATATTTATCCATTGACAAAACAGCATAGATAAATACAATTAAGCTACAGCTACCAATTTAAGGACAAATGTCCTTAAAAACTGCCTCAACAAATTCCTGGAGCTGACTGCATGGACAAGGACACTGAAGAAACAACAAAGGAGCAAGGATTTGGTTGCTCCTCAGCATGTAACCTCCCAAGGAGGGTGGTTAGTGGCCAATCTCTAGTCTGCGACCAGCTCAGAAAAACAAACCAAAAAGTAGTAAATAAAAATAAAATAAAGCATTATTTCAATTTCTCATTTCCAAGCATTTTCTCTGTTCATCCTGTACTGTTATGCTGCAGACAGCAACAGCAATGTGGAAAGTCTGAACAGCAATTTGGTTCAATATTCAGAGAAACACCACCACCACAGACAAAAATATACATCGAGTTAAACAGTGTCTCTGCTACTTATTTCAGTTTTCTCTTAGGAAACTGCAAAAAAGGCGTAATTCGTAGAATGCCTGTTTTGAATCTCTCATTACTGTATCTAAATCTCTAAATAAAATACTGAACTTAAATTATACAATATTTCATTATAAATTAATTGTGTGATTTCTTCATCTTTATTTCAGATTTTCCTTTTCAAAATATCCTACTGTGAAAAAAATATCTGCCCTCTGTAATCTGGCATTGAACAGAGGAAGGTGAAAATAATTAATATGTTTTCCTAAGGAAAATATACTTAAGCTTTTCCTTCTTTTGTCATTGCTTTCAAACAATTTGTAGTTAAAATGAGAGCTTAAAAAATTGAAAAAAAAATGCAAATCAGATCAAAAAGTTATTGATGGCCTTATGCAAAATGAATAGACCTTACTGTTCAGACATTGAAGAAATCACAGGAAATTAAGAGTTTAGCAGTAATAGTGTAAGTAATACCACTGTAAATATTGATTAAACTCTACAGTCTCTTCAATTTCCTGGCACTGGTTTCCTTAACAGTAGCTCAGTATATTACTTGTGACAGTAAACGCATCATGAGCCAAAGTAGTTGTTATATGAAGTGCAAATTACATGATATAATAAATTGCATCATAATCTGCAAAGCCATTCCATCCGGTGACACTGTATGATTTATTTACCCCTGTCATTTAGCATATATTGCTCCTTGTCAGTGTCTATCTCTGTGGGATCTGGGGTTTCTAGAAATAAAAGCAATACATGAAAAGTTAGTACTCAGCTCAAGCAAACATACATAATCAGCACAGGCAAAACAACACATTTCAGAAAAATATCCAATATTGAAATACTGACATTAAGCATTAACCCCTCCAATGATAAATCACTGCTAGAGTTAAAGCTGGACTGACCAAAAGACATAGGCACAGGCTCATCTGAATGCAACTACAGAGAGCTGCAGCCCCACCTCTGATCTGCTTAAGCACTGACCACATAAATAACATTACATTTGTTTCCCAGGTTAGGAAAGCAGGAGATAATCCTTCACAATACCAGCAATTTTCATTGTAATACATACAAATTCTTCATTAATAGATGCACTAATCCCAAAACACCTCTATAATTTAACGTATCACCATTCTTTGTTCTTGAGCAATTCTCTGAGCAAATAATTGATGTATTTAGAAGGTAATGCACATAGAAAAAACTTCTTGGTGCAGATTATTTACTAAATGCAGGTCTCAGCTGAAGACATGCCCAGCTTCTTTAAAACTCTGTAGGTTCTACAGGCTAACATTTGGCACAAGGAATTCTGGCCTCCATCTTTCCCCAAATTCTAGTAGAAAAGGAGGTTGGCTTAGGACAAGGTGTTCAGTAGTTTCCAGTCTGGGCAGAAAAACCCTTTCAGAGCTGCCTTTGCTACACAGATGTGGAGATCACACTGCCTGCAGAAGGGGCATGCACAGCTGTCACTATGGCAGAGGAATGACCTTCCATAACACATCACCCATCTGCAACACTGTTTTAGCCAAACCTTTCTGTAGTCATAGAATCACAGAGTAATAAAGGTTGGAAAAGACCTCTATGATCACCTAGTCCAACTGTCAAAGAGTTAGAAGGGTTAAAAAAGGAAAGGAAAAAAAGTAAGAGCTCTGAATCTGGCTGTCAATAGGGAAGAATTTAAGACTGATTGGTTTTAACTGCTCTCCTTCTTTTACATGACACCAAGATCTAGGAGAGATGCCTTGAAAACTGCCCTGTCCACCCAGGCAGCAACAGGGGAACATCCATCTCCCCTGCTAAGGTTCTCTCTCCCTGTGGGAGGACAGGGCATGGCGTTGGAGCAGGACAGAAGCATCTGGAGCCCTTTGCTGTGAAGCCTGAGAGCCACCAGAGCAGCAAGGATTGTTGCAAAGCTTCTGTGAGCATGGTGTGCCCCTAGCAGCTTCACCCTGCCTGCCCCTTTGAGGGGCTCATGTCCTCCCCAGGAATTCTAGCTAGGGAATCCTCACACTGCACAGGAGAGCACAGACAAATCTCTGCCACTTCTATTGCTGCGTGGGGTTGATCTGAGCCTTTGGCCTTTTAGTCTATGACAGCACGGAAAGAAATAAAACCATTTTCTGAGTCCCTTGGAAACTCCTGTTTGCTTCAACAGTTCTGAGGCTGCCCACACTGTGTGCCTTACCCCCCCTCTAGTGGGAATGTTCAGACATTACCAGACACTTCACTGGCAATTTACACTTCTGGCAAAGAAATTCTGTTCTAGCACGAACTTTAAAGCTGTCTTAAAAATGAAAAATAGTATTTGAAAGGATTTCCTCTGTTGAAAAAATATGTCCTACGTATAGCTACATGTAATCTATTACAGAACTCCATCCTGGCCGTGGTTCATCCATGTCCTCATCAATAATTTCTCCAGCTGTTTGTAATGCTGCTAGTTTCAGCTCAGCCTGCATTTAGAAGAAAATCCCCATATTAGGGGTTCTCCTTTTTCTTCACATTCACAAATTCTAGTGGCAATTCTGTAAATGCTTCGGCAAAATTTAACACCTCCTGCTAAGAGCATTATAGAATGACAGCATGGTTTGCGTTGGAAGGGACCCTGAGGAGCATCCAGTTCCATGTGCCATGGGCAGGGCCACCCTCCACTGACCAGGGTGCTCAGGACCCCACAGCTCTTGGCCTTGAACGCTCCTTGAGCACTTCCCAGGAGTAACATTCAAGTAACAAATTGTGCGTTTTGGACTTCTGAGGGATAATGCCTTTAATACTCAAAATGTCCAAGTTCACTTAAATGAGAAGTTACTTCTCATGTTGATAAAGGAGCTTTTCCTGAAGCACAAAAGGGTTTGGGGTTTTAGCTTAAAAAGCTGCACAGATATTTCTTGACTATTCAATTCAGAATGCAGACATTTGTTTTAATTACAGAACTCTAAGAAGCAGCAAGCATATTAACACAACCATCTCAATATTTATTTCTTCAGTTAAGAGGAAGAAACTGCCAAACCTCAGCACACAGTAATGTTTTAACTCAGTTCTTTAAATTATCCTCATCCTTCTGGGGATGGTAACATAAGAGTGTACCAAGATAACAGAGAATTTAATGACTTTTGATGGTTAGTGAAGTCAGCAGTTTACAGCAGCAGAACACAGTTTTCGGGTGCCACAAGGAGCTGTACATTTAACATGAAGCTCTTCTAGCACAGGTATTTGCTATGCAAAGTCCGAACATGAGAAACGCAAACTCTGCCTACTCATGGCTACCTGAGGAAAGCTCAGAGTCACCACACAGATCACGTGCAAGGATGAACACGTTTCTCCTCTAAAAGTGAAAACATCCCACAAACCCTATCCAAGTCTCCTTGTAAAGATATATTATCAAAAATGGCTTGTAGAATGTGCTACTGAACCTTAAAAATGCTTCAACTCTTAAACGTCAAAACAGTCCTAAAATTTTATTCTTAGTGACTACACCAACACTTTTCAAACTGCTCTTAATTCATAAAGGCTGTCTGCTAACTGCTAGTCATCCTGGCAGAAAAACCTGTTTCTTGAGCTCTACCCAAGTAAAATTGATAGATCCAAGCCAATTTGATTGAAGAGCCTGTACCCCAAAGTGCACAATTTCTGCAAGGTGAACATCAGATCAAAGCATTGCCTTCAAGCTGCTGTGAGGCTCAGTCAGTTGGGATTGGGGCTCATCTGAGCTTCTGAGGCAGGATGGGCCCAGACTTCCCCAGTTCAGAGGGGTTCAGGTATGGATGTGGAGTAACTCTACAGCCTCCCTGTACAGGCAAGAAAATGGTCTTCCACCAGTTTGTGCTGGGTAGATACAAATTGCTTCTTTCAAAATGAAAGACAAAATTAAGGTAAAATTAAGTAACTTGTTTATTTATATTATTTATAACCTGTTTAGTTGTCTAAATGACCTACACAGCATCTGAAATGGGGTTTTGTAATACACTGGTGAGGAAGTCCACAACTCAGTCAACTTACAAGTCAACTTACTCAAGATTTTCCTGCTTGGCAGGTCATTAAACAGCTGTTCAGCATTGATCTGCAGAGCCCTGTAAAACTCCTGACAGTGTCTGTCTCCTTTCTTTTGGAGGTGTTTTAACAGATCTGAGAGTCTTGTATGGAGTGATGCCTTTGGGTTCCTGAACTGTAAGAGAAAAGAACTCATCAGAAAAGAGATTATAACAGAATAGAGATTAAAAGATCAATTTTATATCACTATGCCAGGGAACAAAGTTAAGGAGCTTCTTTGGTATTTACTAAAAGAATGGGCCAAAAAGGGAAACCTAAAAAGGACATACATGCACAGCACTGAGCTCCATGTGGTCAGCACTGTCTGATGTAGAGCATATTATCTCTACCTCTCCTGCTTTTTTCTGTCCCAATCAAGTGAAAGACACTCTGCATTTGATGTCTTCTCTGCATCCAAGCTGACACAGTACTTGCTACTCTACAGTTTAATTCTGACAGCTGTAGACAGAATATTTCAGCAAATCTTATAATTTGAAATAAGGTCTGATGCTTTCAAGTTTGCCCTTAGCTGCCAGTAATGATCCCTGAAAAGCCATTTTATACTGCTTATCCTAGTCCCAATACTGGAGTTTTCATTATCCTAAGATTTTGTATTTCATTGTTTTTTACTGTTTGCAGCACAATTAACTGCTGTGTACGCACTTCAACAGGCACAAATTCCCATTACTCAGGTTGGCAAACAGCTGCAGATGAAAATACATTTTTCCTGAAGTGCCTATGCGATGAGTATTAAGAGACCTTATAAAGAGAAGAGAAATGCAACCCTAGCCTTACACGTAAAACTGATTTCAGTTTATTTGGAAAAAATCCAAAGCCATTCTCAGCAAAGCATCATATTTCATAGCAGCACAGTGGATAACCTTTGGAGCATACTGAGTTAGGAACAACTGCTGCTCAAGGGGGCAGGAATGCCACAGATCTTGTACAACACTCCTTATTCTGACAAAATTCCCACAGGGTCTAGCAGATACAGCTGATATTATAGGCTTCCTAAACACTCAATAGAGTTGAGTGTAAACTTGTCTGGACCCATAAAAAAGCAGTTCATTTCTGCCTAAGTGCAGAATTCACAAATTATGTTTAAGATTCTTTATGGATTTATTTGGAAGCTCTTGAGGGAAGTGGCAAGACTGGCTCAGTAAATATGATCAAGCTCTGCTCTACACCACAAACACTAACTGTCCCCATGGAGTTTGATTATGCCAGAATTGAAGCTATTTTTCCCCATGTTAAAATACTGATACACCAAAACCCTATGCAGACATGAAGCCAGCAGAGGGCAAGTACAAACTATTATAAGTAGGACTGTGGAAGCTCTTAGATGACTTTAGTTTTGTCTCCATACAAGAACAGAAGCTTTTTCTCCCTTAAAAGCTTTCCCTTTTGAAAGCTTCATGTCTGTGAGGGTGGCCTTCCTCCATACATGGTGGTACCAGTGCAAGATATTAACTCCATCCACTTCCCACAGTCCCACACTACCCAGTGGAACTAACACCCCCTCAAGTCTCTACCAATACTTAAAATTATTAACTGGTTACCAAAAGTGATTGAGCTAATATAGATGATTTTGTGGGCAGAGATAGATGCAGCACAGATGACCTGATGTGCCACACCACACCACCTCACGTGAGGAGACAGTCACCCCGGGCATGTGGTCACAGGACAGGTGCCCTCCTGCCCATGGACTGGCTGCACTACTGCATGCTCCTGATCACGGCAGGGATCGTGGCATTAAACTGCTGCTGAGGAGAGCATTCTCTCTCATGACCACTTGGCACAGGGAACATGCCAGCCCTGTCACTGCTCCTCTTACATGAGATGCCAGATACAACTGGTCAGCAAGCAGGAGGTGAGGCAGACTGGCTGCATGTGGCACGAAGAGTTGTGTCAGGAAGAGGGCAGCTGGGCTAGTGACCCGCAAAAGCTACACAACAGCCAAGAGACACAGCAAAACTCCTCAAATTACCTTTTCTGCTTCTTCATTGGTAAGAATTTGGGGATAAACTCTGTTAAGCTGAAGAACAATTTTGTCAACCACTTGCTCATTCAGACGGCTAGTGCTTGTAAGGAAATACATGTCATGCTGCAGCCGATGACAATACGACTGATCTAGAGACAAAATAACACAGAACAAAGCACACCAGTTAATTAATAAGCCATTTTTAAATTCCATAAATTTCATTTTCCCACCTTTGATTAAATAGCTAAAAAAATTATCACCACCACCTAATATTAGAAAGCTGAACTATCTGTTAGGGAAACACAACACTGCCATGTGCTTTCAAAGACCCATCCACTTGAAATTACACAAATCCAAACTTCTGGCTGGTCACTCCTACTGCCTCTCCCTTTCCAAAGGGAGAAGGCTCTAAATCATTTAGAAGTCAAGCTCTGATGGATATTTAATCAAATTGAGACCTAAAGTTAACAAATCACTGACGATAAATTCTCTATCACATACGAAGTCAGATGATGACATTTAAGGCACCTTCAAGATGCTTCTCCCATCCAATGGATGCTCTGATTCTGCTCTTGGAAATAACAAAGCTCATAAAAAAACTTAACATACATGACCATAAGGTGCCAGACTGTCTACTACAGCACCTGCAGAAAAAACATCAGGGACACCCTTTAAGTTCTTCCCGATTTGATAGCAGAGTGTTCACAGGGAGTTTGTCAGACACAATTCCTAGCCTAGGCAGGGACATGCCAGGATGTTGGACAAACCCTTGCACTTCTGCTCCATATGCCTGTGGTGAGGTGTGTGGTCTCTGAAAGCTTACCCTACATTAGCCACTGGCACAACACAAAACAGAACTTTCAGGTTATATTGGTTCCCAAAAAACCCTTCATAATTTGTTTCTGTATAACTATTCTTAGCATAAGAAACCTCATGTTGCTTTCTGTACAAGAAACATCAAACAGGATTTTGTTTGTCACAATCCCCTGCATACATTTCTCCATGATCTACTTTCACTGCCCTTCTGGATAAAGCCACAAGGCCTTAAGGAGCTGCACTGCCACTTCATATTTATCACAGTAAATTAATAAATACAGCTGCATTTCAAATTTGTAAGCTGAGACCAGCCCTTCCTTGCCACACTGCAACATGCAAGCACTTTCATCCACACCTGGGCCCTGGGAGCATAAATGCTGCCAACCATCTTTAGTCAGGCAGGTACACATTCCCAATTAACAAGTCCACTAATATTTACATAAGGACTCTGGACACCATCTCTGACACCACTGCATCTTTATTATGGTTTCATCTTTATTTGCTTTCCCCTTAAAAGCCTTCTTAAGTTTATCAAGCAAACAAACAGGATCATTAAGGAGATAAATTTAAATACAACAGACACAAAACCCAATGAGCTCTCTGACATTCTCTGTAAAACACAGAACTTGCAAACATCCATTCCAGAAACCTCAGTGGTGTCTGCTGCACAGTGAAAACGTGAGCTGCTACTGCCTGTAAAACTCCTGGGTGATTTTCATAAACATGATACAGGAAAGCTGGCAACCAAAACCTGGAAGGTTTGGATCTGATGATCAAACCATTTGTACGTGTCCGTGACAACTCCTTTCAGAAGCATCTCAGGAAAGAGAGGACAAAGTCTCTCTCAAAAAAATGTTAGCTTAACAGTAATTTAGTTTTGGCTTTTCCTTTTCAAGAGCCCAAGAAAGGGATGCCAAGGATTTAAGAAGGAGACTGGCTGCAGAGAAATAGTCTGAGATGATGATATGGCACTGGTCACCAAATGCACCTGCGAAAAGCAACTGGTCTGCTCCTCTGGGCTGGAAAGATGACACAGAGGTGAACAACAAGATGCCACCCTCCCCTGCTACTCCCACCCACTGCCATGTGCTATTGGCAAGTTACCAGAAGTCAAGAGTCTCTGACAGCAAGTCAAGAGATTCACAGAATCATTTATGCTGGAAAAGAACTTAAAAAATATTGAGTCCAACCATCAATCCAGCATCACCATGTTCAGCTCTAAAGCTGGAGTGCCACATCCATGTGTTTTTTGTATGTTTCCAGAGGTGGTGACTACCACTGCCCTGAGCAGCCTGTATCAGGCCTGGGCAACCCTTTCAATTAACAAATTTTCCTTAATATCCAACCTAAACCTCCCCTGAGGCTGTTACCTCTCATCTTGGTGCTTGGGAGGAGACTGACATCCACCTGGCTACACCCACCTGTCTAGGAATTGTAGACTTCAGTAAACCATTTTCGCTTGAAATATTTTTTAAAAGAGGAAAACGTAGCGAAACTGCAGCGAGCAAAATACTAAAAAGCATTTGACGCTAGTGTGCAACATTACACGCAATTTCAGTCCTCCAAGCTCCATAAGATGGCTAAAATAACCGGGGCCCCGAGTTACCAGGATAACCCATGCGCTCCGAAGGTGTAGAGGCACAGTCCCAGCGAGCTGGATGGAGGCTGGCCGTAAACAGATTTCGCTGCCACACAACACGCAGCCAGCGTGTCCTGGTGTGAAACGTGGCACTGCCCGGCTCCACTGGAGACACCAGCCTGGGGCTCCGCACGCTCCGGCTGCCCCGAGCGCAGCCCCGCCCGCGCTGTCACAGCGGCCC
>WEIU01012863.1:233415-246919 GCA_013389925.1 Aegithalos caudatus | reverse complement strand
CGAGCCCGGAGGCGGCGGGGCGAGCGCGGGGCCGGGGAAACCGAGCGCGGGGCAGGGGCGGGCCCCCTCTGAGCCCCCTGAGCCCACACCGGGGTTCCCATTGCCTTGAGCTTCGAGATAAAACAGTTCTTCAAATGTTTGTGCTCTCCAGGCTGTCCCGTGTAGAAGCATGAATTTACACTTGCACAGCCACGAGTTGTTAAACAATTAATGCATGATCAGTAAAGCCGTGATTTCCTTTTCCAATAGTAATTACACTGTCCAAAATACCATGTCTACATCTTCACAGCATCCATGTAGAATTTATATTTTCCTTTTGCTGCAGAACAATGTGTGTTTAAGTGCAGTTGGACACGTAAGGTACATTGGGCAGGCAGTGACTCAAGCCCAAGGAGGAGGGACTACTCTCATAAAAAAGGTTGCAGTGAAGCATCTAATTAATTGGGATGTTTAACTTCGTGAGGGAAAAGGTACAAGCAAATTTGTGAATGTAAAACTTGTCGTTTGCACTAAATTTCATCAGCAATTAATTACCTAGCAAGGGATGGAAAAGAATATGCCTTGCTGGGGATAAATGCTTCAGAGGATTGAAGCATTGTCAAATGCTGTGACATTCATGGTGCATATCCTTGAGAAAATGAGTAGAGTATAGAGTATGAAGTCCTGAGTTTATACTGTTTACCCTCTGGAATCCAGATCTTCCTAACAGCATGAAAATATATATATATATATATTTTTTTTTTTTTTTTTTAATTATTATCATTGCACATGGAGACCTTGATCACACCTGTATTGGTGTGATTTTGGCAATGTATTTTAGTTAAGAAACAGCAAATTTGTGAAAAGGAACTTGGAATTTTGTAATTCCTTTTGTCATATATTTTTGAGACTATTTTTGGATGGGGCTGAGCTACCTCGTGCAGTGGAAAATGTCCTTTCCTACCCATGGCAAGGGTTTGGAACAAGATGATCTTTGAGGTCTCTTCCAACCCAAACCATTCTTGTATTTTACAATTCCCTTCCATATGTATATTAAAACATTACAGCAAGAGGTGTTGCCTAATACTAAGAAGCAGTGGGAGAATGCCATGCTAAGGATTTGTTTTATGTGATTCCTTTATACCTCTGTGAATTCATTGCATTTTATGATCTGCTAAAATGTTTCCTTGAAAACTTTTAGAAATTTTAGAAATTTTACATTTAAAAGTTTTAGAACTTTTTAAACTACTGGAATCTAAACCACTAAAGAGAAACCCTGGTCAACTTAGTGTGACATGGACTGAAATCTCTAATATAAATCTAAATGGGTTTCAGCACACAGTGATTGAAGTGGAAGCGAAAACCAACCCCTCGGGAATGCTGCCATGTACAGTGCCACATTGCCTGGGGATATTTTTGTCCTGCATACTCAGATAAATACACAAGAAGCAGAGGTTAAACACGCCGGTGGCAGCAGGATCGCTGTCAGGTTCGCCTTGCACAGACAGATAGATCCGTGCGGAGCCGCACGCCGCAGCAGAGGCCGCCCCGGGAGGGAAGCACCGGGCCGGGGCTGGTCCCGACCGCCCTCCCGTGGTGACAGTGACATCCCGTGACAGTCACAGCGCACAGCCGCATGGGGAAGCCGCCTCCCGGCGAGGGACGCGGACAGCGAGGTGAGAAAAGCGCACCTCAAACCGCTCCGGGGCGAGAGGCACGCTGCCAGCCCCCGCTTCCTGACAGAGCCCAGCGCCCTTCCAAAATTCTGCTTCATTTCAGAGTTCTGCCTCCGAATTTAGTGGCCATGCGAAGTGACCTGCACAACAACGTTTTATTTCCCAGCAGACTGATTTCCTGCTTAGCTAATCTCAAAAGCCGGCACTGTTTCCTCCCGCTAAACCGACCGATTTGTTTATTTGAGTGAATTATTTGACTTACTAAATATCACCCATGTCCTGGCAACATCATCATGTTGTGCTTTGTTTTATCCGTTAACTGTTGAATCACAATACGCTTTGTTATTTTCCCACCGCCAGAGGACTGAATCTCTTTAGCAACAAAATGAATCCAAATAGCCCAAGCAGTTCCTCTAACAGTCTTTCTTTGTGCTTAAGAAAATACAATAAGGTATTTCTTAAAAGGTCACATTGCGCACTAGACTCCCTTCAGCAAGTTTTAGTCAATAATTTACAAAAACAAGCTCTAAGAAGGGGAAAAAATGTGAAGGCATTGACGGGCTGACCACTCCCGTCAGAGCCACTGCCCCTTTGGCTCTGAAGTCCTGTTCCCACAGATTTGCACCTTTCAGACCGTTGTTTTGCCCAAATTCCTCGTTACAAACGTGCACTTACAGCTTCTGTAGAGCATCATCCATGGATTTCAGGGTGAGTGTGTGCCGTGCCCGGCACACCTCCCACCCGGGGCGGCCGCGGTGCAATTCTCCTTGCCGGGATAAGCAGAGGTCACGGACAGTTGGAGAAGCGAAAGTAAACAGGGAGGGAGTGAGTCCGGCTGTGACAGCCGGCAGAGCCCCGCCGGCAGCGATGGGCGGCTGCTTCTCTGCGCCTGGGAGTCGGCAGCAATTTACCGGTGAATTTTGGTAGGGTTACTTTGTTGGTTAGAAGGAGATGAAGAAAAAAAATTCTTTAATCCCAAACACAAAAGCAGAAGCTGTGCTGCAAATTCCCAGTTCTTTATTCCCAACTAGTTAAGCCAAACTGTGAAATGGGAACAGAACTGACTTGAATGAAATAATTTTCCCCCAGAGGGTGCTGGGCGCTGCCCAGGCTCCCCGGGGAATGGGCACGGCCCTGAGGCCGCCAGAGCGTTGGGACAGCGTTTCCAGAGATGCACAGGGTGGGATTGTTGGGGAGTCTGGGCAAGGACAGGGGTTGGACTCCATGATCCCTCAGGGTCCATTTCAGCATTCTATGATTGCCTGGAACATCCACAGGTCTGGAAACCTCTGGTCAGTTTTAATTTCCTGTGTATTCACCTTGTACCTGGTGAATTACACATACCTGATGCTGCACTATGATACCCTATCCTTGGAAATTTTAACAGTAAAAGTTAGTAAAACAAGAAGATGATGCAGATGATGCAGATAATAGAAAAAAATCTCTTGTTCCTGGCACACGGGAAGAATGGGCATGTAGAATGGGTCCATGGACACTGATCACAAATAGTCCTGGCAAATATTGCAGAGATTCTGGAGAATGAACAGCCAGCTTCACAAATATGTTCAATACTGCACTTGGCTCCTTATCTTATCCCTTGTAAAGCACAAATCAAATTGTACACATGAGAAAAAATACTCAACTAATTATTTTTAAAAACCCCCAAACAATAGAATTCTTTGAAGACAGGAAGCAAATAAAGCTGTTAGAGCATCCTCCCCTTAAAATAGGTGTGTAAATAAACTGTTGACAGATTTGGCAAAGTGACATTCTGCAGAGCTGTGGGAAGGGAACAAAGCCACTTTGGGCACGTGGCCTCACATGAAAGTCATCCCTGTGCCAGTTCCAGGCCTCATCTGACCCCCAGAGCCAGGAATGATGGAGAGGATGGTGTGCAGCCAGCATGGAATCCACAGCACTTGTGAAGTAAAGGCCAGTACTCGGCATGGGTCAGAAGCCACTGCAGATTCCAGCTCATGGATACAACTGTCTTGGGTTGTATTATGTAACCAAAAAATGTGTATTCTATTTGCCATCTGTTGAAACTGTTTGGGGAGGTGTTTTTCTTTATCTCTTGTATAACCCATCCGTCATAACTCCAGGGGGGAGGAGTGGGTGCCTTCTGCTAATGGGCCAGCTGTTAAACCAGGTGGGGCAGTGTTCTTTATCCCTTCCAGGACCCATCCTCTCTCCAGGGGATATCTGCTGTTAATAGCAATTAAGGCTCACTACGTGACTGATAAAATTACATCATCCCATTGAGAGATGTTCCATCCAGGGAGGAGCAATCCAAGCATTTCCACCTGGATAAAAGCTGAGATTCAGAAGAGCAGAGCCGAGTAGTCTGTTTTTCCACTGGATTCCCAGAGGAAGACTAGACTCATCTTGCTGCCATCGGACCTTTCTACGGGATCATCTCTACTCCAACAGAACCACATCTTTCACTGCAGGAGAACTTGATTGGACTACTAACCAACACCCTGACCAACACAGTCGTATCCTGACTCTGTCAGTGGCTCTAGGGGTTTGTTTACTTGTGTTTTTTTTGTACCACTAAATTTGTATTTTTAATATTCCTAGTAAAGAACTGTTATTCCTAGTCCCATATCTTTGCCTGAAAACCCCCTTAATTTCAAAATTAAAATAATTTGGAGGGAGGGGGGTTGCATTCTCCATTCCAAGGGAGGCTCTGGCTTTCCCTGGCAGACACCTGTCTTTCCAAACCAGGACAACAACATGTGCCTGTGGGAAACTGTTCTGTGAGCAGTCTGCAAGCCATCATTTTCATAAAATACACAAGGAAATGCAAGCGTTCTTTAGCAGAAATAGGAGCTTGAATCCAGCTGGAACCACTGGCCAGCAAACATTTAAGGGTTACAAGGTTTAGAGAGACTCTATTTTAGAGTCTCAGCTGCTTTCATCTCCTTCCTGCACAGAACTTATTTCCCTTCTGACAATAAATTATGTTTGCACGAGCAATAAAGCTAACTCCAGGGGGTGCAGCCATCAGAACTAAGCACAGTCCCAGAGGGAGCAGAGCCACAAATCTTACACAAACAGTTTGGCTGTTGCTTCCTTATCTCGGTGTATGTTTGCTGCCTCTTGTATTAGCTGCCCAAATAAATGACAGTCATGTACTACTCTGGCACAGGGACAGTGAATTTACCTGCCTTCTGGAGTGCTTCCCATGGCTGCCAGCATCCCTGGCAGCTCAAGGGTGCACTTTGTCCCATCCAACATTGCTCAGTTTTGCCTCATGCAGAACAGGAACCAGGCTGTCTGCTCACACAATCTGCTGACCCAAACATCCCAACAGGGAATTTATTTCACTTGAAGTAATATTATTGCATTTTAAAGCCACATAATAAAATTAAAACACCAGGAAACTAAATCATGGAATTCAGTGAACAAAAGTATAGAGATGGGAAAAGGAAGGAAATTCAAAGGAGCTGCAGAGAGGCAGGGTCAAGGATATCTTGGCCACCCTTCACATGTGTATCTTAATGATATTGCCAGTAGGACAGATCATCTCCTTCCTGTTATAAATGCACATTATAAAGTTGTTTTTTTGCAAATATTGAAATGAATACTATATGTATAATATGGGATGGTTCTTCTGTATTTTGTTATTATTAACAGAAGTTTAGAAATGTGATGAATGTATCTTTTTTTGGAGTTGTAACAGTGTTAAAAGTAAAGACTTTTTTTTGTAACATCTAAAAAAACCAGTCTAACCAGAAGGTACAGGGGGGGATCCTCCTGCATTCCTGAATTAACTAAGATGAAGGTAGTGGTGAACCAAAAGCAACAAGAAGGAATTTATTGATCTCCTGGTATCAGAAGAATGAGGCATGGAACAAAGAACTTTATCTACAAGAAGTAATAAAATGTTAATTTGGTGAAATGGGGGGGGGGGTGTCGAAATGGGAACATCTGGACTCAAAGGAATGTTTGAATAATGCATTAAGGTCTATTGAATATGTAATATACTGATCCTTATAAACAAGGGATGAGGAGGTAAGGGTGCTCTCGCATGGTTTACCAGGCACCCTCAGATGAGAACTTTTGCTTTCTGTCTCCTAGTTGTCTTTCTTTTCCTTTTATTAAACTTATAAATTTTTCTAAGAAAGTGAACCTCATTTTTCACACTCCCATGCCTATAACTCTCTTTAATCCTAGGTTGAGATGTGTCTTCTTTGTAAAGGAACTGTTTAACCATTTGTTCTACACTTCTGGGGACCAGAGAAACCCTTCCATTCTGGTACTCTTCTCTCCCCTTACTAAAGTTAGATTTGTCCTTCTCCATTTTCTAAGGGCCAGGCCCTCACCACCCTCACAGCCAAGAATTTCTTTCCTGTATCTCATCTAACCCTCTGGCAGTGGGAAGCCATTCTCCCTTGTTCCCAGTCCCTCTCCACCTCTACTGGAGCCCCTTTAGGCCCTGCAAGGGGCTCTGAGCTCTCCCTGGAGCCTTCTCTTCTCCAGGTGAGCACCCCCATCTCTCGCAGACAGTTGGCTCCAGAAGGGCTCCAGCCCTGTGAGCACCTCTGGGGCCTCCTCTTGATCACTCCAGCAGCTCCAGGTCCTTCCCATTCTGGGGCCCCAGAGTTGGACACAAAGGTGAGATACTACCAGAGCAGAGCAGAGGGACAGAACCACCTCCCCTGACCTGCTGCCCACACTGATGGGTACAGAAGCTGTAAGGTCTGACGGGGGCTAAAAACTGCAGGCAAAATAGTTCACAGCACAACTATGTCCTGAAAAACACTGGCTAGTATTAATTGGATGAATTGAGAACTTAATTGGGTGGAGTGATGGGAAGTACATCCATTCTCCATTTTGCACTTTGTAGCAAGAAGCATGTTGCAGGGTGCACTTTGGTGTATTGTACAGCAAAACTGATCTTATTAGAAATAAGAAAAAAGCTCTTTCACTGCAACTGCCACGTTATTGAATTTCAAGCACGTGGTTTTGATATCTGCAGAGTATGGTCAGGACAGAAGAAGACATTTGCCAGCAAGCTACAGTAATTTGAATTTCAAAACTGAAGCTTCAGAACTGCAGGTCATGAGAGGATACCTGACTCATACCAAGGGAATACCATAAAACAACTACTGCAGCTTGCTATAAGGTCATGTTTCTACCCAGGAGAGGGATGTTATAATACCCATTAAACAGCTGATGACAGTATTAAGTAAAGCTTCAACTTGAACAGAAATAACTATACTGTAAGTAGGATATTTAGCTATTTGCATATAAACAGTAGAAAAAGTTACTTAACTATTCAAAAGAGACAAAACAACAGAAAAACCCCACCTTGTTTCCTCACATGCTGAGATTACCAATAGGAAAAGAAGGCAGGCTTTCAAAAGCTACCTCAGCCCTTTATTTAGAGAGCTGTCCCAGGGACAATGCTGCAGCAATCCCGAGCTAGCTGCGCCTCTGTCTCCACCTGCACACCAGCTGCTCTCGCACTGGGACACCTGTAGAAGCTACAGGAGGTCACTGGTGGGGGCCAAGGTGTGCCACAGCATAACACCCCATCCCTCCATGTGCCATCTCCTCTCCCACAGAGGGGCAGACCTGCAGATGGGCCTTTGCTGCACATGGTCTCTAAACACAGAGCAGATGAATTAAGGACCTTCCTGATACAAAACAATGGGGCATTTAATTAAAATTAATTTTTTGTAGTTCTATCATACTACTTTGTAAAAATATGGGGGACTACCTTTCTGAAATTCTTACAAAACCCACTGTTTCAGAGAAGAGTGGAATCTGAGGGGTGTGTAATTATTATCAGCAACTTCATATGAGGCAAATATACAAACTGGGTTCCACCTCTCTAGCTGTGCAGAAGGACATTATGCTTTTGCCATGGTCACATTGCACAGCACACCGCAGAGAACAGCTCTGGATTGCCAGACCAAACATTCATATCTTTATTTCTATCAGACCTTGGAAGCATTTCTGTTAAATAACCATCTTGGAATATAGAAAACTAACAATTCTGTGAATAATGAACTTTCTGTGTTGTCTTTAAGGCACATATTTCTATCAAAATTTCTTTTTGGTCCAGAGAAGCAGTTGCATTTCAGACACCAGCTATCCAGGTATCTGGCACGTTGGTTTGTTGTAACTATCCTTATGACTGTAGACTTCAACAACGTGTATGGAGTTCACCATCTGCAGCACAGTGTTGAGTCTGGGCACCTCCTGTGTCCCAGCTGCACCACTGCTCTTGGCTGCCTTCAGCAGGTGACTGTTGTCTTTGCAACACCCAGGAACTACGGCATCCTGAATCCACTCTTCCTGGGACCTGGAAGCACAAAGGGAAAAGTTATTCCTGTTTCATTAATTCTGGTGATGGCACAGAATTTGTGCATTTTATTGGCACGTCAAACATTTTGCAACTGACTTCTGCTGTAACATAAAGAATTGCTTCTCCCAGCACCAAAACCAGTTGGTAGCAGTGAGGCAAATAACTGTCTCTGTAAAAGCTTCAGCAAGACCTCAAGTACCTTTTTGCTGGATACCAACTGAGCACCGCTGTGACCTGCCATCAGGGAACAGAAGCTAGATGGTGTAATGGTGCATACCTCACTGTCAAAAGAAAATCTTCTGAGATACTGGCTCTTGTGCATTTATTTACTTTCTTTCTAGTATAAGGGACTCAGTTCCATCTTCTTGAAGTGCTAGTCACAAGCCAAAATGAAAATGAAATCAAAGCAGCACATACACAGAGGACTGGAATAAAGTTTTGCATAGGCCAGCAAAATAGACTTTTTTTGAAAAAAAGTCTTTGCAAATTGTCCTGCCAGGATTATAGCTCAAGTCTAGGTATTCTGGTTATAGAGCAATAATTACAGCTCACTGAGGCAGAAGTCATCCCACTCTGATGTTTTCCTCTATAAAGCTCATGTTGTGAAACACTGCAATTACCCATAGTCCATGACCAACTCAGGAACCCAAAGTGGCTAAGACTGAACTTGGAGAGGAAACGTACTCCTGCCTTAGCAACCCATTCCTCCCATTTCAGGAACTTTTAAGGTTTCATTGACATCTGGTGGCACAGGGTGCCCAGAGCAGCTGTGGCTGCCTCTGGATCCCTGGCAGTGTCCAAGGCCAGGTTGAACATTGGGCTTGGAGCAGCCTGGGACAGTGGAAGGTGTCCCTGCCCATGGCAAGAGTTGGAATGGGATAATCTTTAAGACTCCTTTCTGTTGTGACAGATAGAAGAATTATAAAAGAAAGGCCTCATAAAATCAGGCCTGCTCTATTAAATTAATAGGTAGCTTGTCATCTCTTCTAAGTGTAGTTAAGCAATTTGCAGGTTCCCATGTGAAAACAGTCTTGGTATGAAAGGCTGGTTAACATAACAGCCTATTCTTGGATTGAAAAATAAGTGCATCTGTGTAAACAGTAAGATCTGTTCCATGAGAACCCATAAAGGAAAAATTAAAACAAGCTGAATCTTAGCATGTATGCACAAATCACTTTCTGACCAATAAATGTAGTAAGAAAACTACCAGCCAATAGGTGTTGCAAACGAGGCGTGTGAAAACTGTATAAACTAAGTTATGTGAATAAAGAATTGGCTTTTCCCGCATGAAGAAAATGGAGTTTCGGTTAACTTATTACAGTATCGGATTACCCGAGGCGGTCGCGGGAGGCGACGGCCGAACCCGCCGCGGAAAAGGACACGGGCCCTGCCAGACGGACTCGAGAGACGGAGTACACAAAGTCAGGAACGAACAGCTCGCAGCCAAACGAAATTCAAGTAGCGAATACACCAAGCAGCGAAGGCTTCGGCTACAGCCGGCCGCGCAAAACACACAAAGACAAGAAGCGGGCAGCGGAAGGGGACCCAAGCGGGGAGCGCACGGGGCCGCGGACGGCGCGGAACGCACAGAAACAGAGAAACGAACGCAGCAACAATCAAGAGAAACAAACAGAGAAGCACAGAAAGAAAGAAGCACAGAAAGAAGCACAGCTCCCGGGAAGGCGCCGCCCGGGGGGTGAGCATGGACCGAAAATATGTTACGGCCACTGAGCCGTGGGGAGACAGCGGTGTCAAAAACTGTGGGAAGTGTAGGGTCAGAACCAGAGATGTGGGAGACGCGATCCCGAATCGTGGGAGAGCACGGCCCTGAGCTGCGGGGAACGGGCAATAGATTGCGTGCGAGGACATGCGGGGCACGGGCTGGAGAACGGTGGAAATACAAGGTGGAAATACGACGAAGCGAGCCGCGGAGACGCGATCGAGAATCGTGGGAGAACTACGGCCTTGAGCCGGGGAGACAGCGGCCAAAAAGTTGTGAAAAATACGCTGTGGGAGATTCGTGCCACGGAGCGTAACACACGCGAAAGTACGCACGTAAGCCGCGGGGTAAGGTCCAGAGTGAGGGTTTAAAAAAGGGATAAAATACAGGAAATCTTTGATCACGAAATTCAGGTGACGAAAAAGCCGTAATTCGTGTGTGGGCGCTTATATTGCACAAACGCAGGATAAAATAGGATAAAAAGAAATAGTGAACTTTATTGCTACGGCGTAGAAAACGATGTGAGAGCAGATGTACAAAATGCCTTTTCTATCGAAAGGTGGGGCGACTTGGGGCAGTTTTCGTGGACAGCGGCCATTGAGGAAGATATGGTAGCCACAAAATCGTTGTCTACATGGTATTTTTATAGAAATTGGCTCAAAAATGACAATCTACGGAAGGGACTGCAGCTGCTGCAACAGCCCCTCCGCAGGCTCCAAAGACCTCTCGGTATCTCCTGTGTCTGCAGGTCCGTTTCCGTTCCCTCTACCCACAAACGATGGATAAGTTACCTTTTAATTCCGTTTTCAATGTTGAAAAGACGATTAAAAATGTTATAGGCACTTTGAAACTGCTTTCAGTCTAAGCCATGTGCAGACGCCGCGTGGGGACTACACAAATAACCGGAAGACGGAAGTTGCGAGCGCGCGCCCCTGCAAAATGGCTCCGGCGGGACACAGTGTCCCCAGGCAGCGCGAAGTGGCTGGCTCCCGCTCCGCGGGAAGCCGCGGTGGCTCCGCGCGGTGAGTTTTATCCTCCAGAAACCCCCGAGCCCCGATCGGTCCGCAGTTCCGTACCGGTTCGCGCAAGCTCTGCAGACGGCAGGAATCGGACATCATTTCCTGCAACACAACTCATCCCCAGATCTGATAGTTCCAATGCCGTTCCCTCCTGGTGTCCATCTGAGGGCTCTCCAACAGCCCCAGCGGCTCTGCCGGGCTGGCCCTGCATCGGCGGCTCCTTCCCGGATGCCATTCCCTCCCGGTCTCGCTTTCCAACAGTCCCGGCGGCTCTGCCGGGCCGGCCCCTCCATCGCCGCCCTTCTCTGCGGAGCTCCGCGGGCTCCGGGGCGGGAGGTGGGAGCCACAAGCGCTGTGTGCCTTTTTAACCTTCTCTGTATTTGTTTTCGGTATTTCCCCTCTTCTGCTGCCTGCGGTCTTCAGATGGGTTTTTTTTTTTTTTTGTGTGTGTTGCTTTTTTCCCTCCGCTTTTCTCCCGCGGTTGTTTGGGGGAGGCGGGGATGCAGCAGCCCCGGGGACTGCGCCGGGTCCGCACGGTTCCCACCGCCCCCAGGCACTGCCGAGCTAAGGATCCAACCCCGAGGGATGTGAGCACATCGCGGCGGCGGTGGTTCCCTTTGCCCCGCAACAGCTGCAAGGCGGCAGCGGCCACCGGAACAAGAATAGCGGAGTTCTCTTTCTCTTCCCCTCCTTCTCCTTTTTCCCTGCCGGCAGCACAGCCACACCGCTCCAGCGCGGAGTGGGTTCTAACTACCTCTGTCTAATGAAGCTTTACGCGTTGTGTTTGTATGTCTTGAAATCGTGTTGATATGGGGGCTTTTAAGTTACTTTCGTTTTCTGACTGAATTCCAGTTTTTTAAAGTTCTACGGTTGCTGGAGAGATAGAAAGCAGTAAAAGCAGTGCCTTATTATCAAAATTTTCAACGTAGTCTGATTTCTTTAACAAGAATGTTAACAAATATGCCAGATGAAATGACACAAAAGTACAATCACGAGAAGCTACTCAGCTGTTCAGCAGTCTGCCAAATTACACGTTATTGTATTTTCTTTCAGTAATCCTGCACTCTAAAAGTCTTACTAAATGTCTGTTTCTGTGAAATTTGCAGTTGCCATGGGTTTTTCTCATAGCTAAATCACTTCGAAGTTTAATATGCTTGTTGAGACTTTTATCCCTCCCATCATGCTGTTATTTCTCCTACGGATTGTTCACTTTTTCTGTTAATAACTAGAATAAGCTACATGTTGTCATATCTATAACTTTTAAAGATAATAATTTGCAGTTATTGCACATCAACTTTCCTTAACTCCAGTTCCCAGCTGGGCTACTTCAAAACATCATAGCAAGAGTATCAGAACCCTTCTCTGCACCCTTACTTGGCAATATAAACCTGTCCTGAGTGCTGCATCAGCCAAGTGCATGATGCATTTGACAAGGACAGCCTTTATCTGACAGATAAAATTTGGAGGTCCCATCAGGGGAGAAGAATAGCCATCACAGCATTTGTCAGTGGGATTTAGAGGATTCACAAGAATATTTTTCTGTGCGACTTGAGAGCTGTTCCTTGCTGGAGGAAAAATACTGTTAATGGGACATCCGAGATGTGTGAGAACAGCCACAAAGCTGCCTGGTGCTGGCACTGCCTCTCAAAACAGCTTTTATACTAGAGGAGGGGAGGGGATTTTTTTTTGTTGCTGTATGCCTGGTGGCTTTGTACAAGACCCTGGGGTAATCAGGAAAGCATTATGAAAACAATAATAGCAGCTCTATTGAAAGCACATGTTGCTTTCATGCCCCCTTCCTGCTCTTAAGATTGAAAGTCACAAATGGGTGTAACTTAAAAGCCAGTTTATCCTACCCTTCTAACAGGGCCCCAAGATGAAACCACAGCTCACTTCCCCTGTTTCAGCTTTCTTTGAAACCTGCATGTCAAATGGTACTGGGGAGATCTGAGCCTCCAAAAGGTGGTAGTGGGGAACACAAAGCACAGGAAAAACAAGAGGAAAAAAGAGAGCAACTCCATGAACAGAAGCTCAAGGCTGGACTAGTCATGGATAAAAGTGGGGAAAAGCAGGGAAGGGAAATCTGCCCCTCTCCTATGCTGGGACTCCTCCTCTTCAATCCTTGGTACCATGCAATCAAATATTTCCTGTAGGGAACTGTATCAATTCCGTAAATTTTTGTGAGAATGACAAGGTCATTTGCCCTTTGCAGCCCTTTCTGAGTGCTCTATGTGATGCAGTATTAAATCCTACAGTGATGCTAAAAATGCTGAGCTGTCTCTCCTAATAGCATGCTGGCTTTGGGATTTTCTACAAAACCATTTAAGTTGGAATTTTTTGTGGTTGCATTGCCCTATTTGCTTTTTGCGAGGTACAATGGTAAAGCATCTTGTAGTCAGAAAGGGCTCTGGTACCAAAATTTCAGCTACTAAAATATTTTCTGTTGGAGAACATAGCAGCCTGCTTCTTTGCAGAAGGATTATTTCTTCTCGGTAATATGCTCCAGCTGTGTGAATAACTGAAAGGAGGACTTCAGGCCTACTGAGACATGGTCTCTTCCATTTCACTTGCTCCTGCAGTCAGATCAACTACTTCATAGAGAATGTTTTATAACTTGACTTAGAACTGTGAAAAACAATTCACCTCTGAACAGTCCAAATTTGGAATGCCCAACTTCTTCCAAATGCTTCCACACTAGACAAAAAAAACACACAAAATTTCTTTGATTTTCTTTAGATTGCATTTTTGAGCTGGACTACTTTTTTTTTTTTTTTTTTTTTTTGTTTATTTT
>WEIU01012863.1:210929-233382 GCA_013389925.1 Aegithalos caudatus | reverse complement strand
ACCCAAAATTTCTTTGTTTTTTTTAAGATTGCATTTTTGAGCTGGACTTCTTTTTTTTTTTTTTTTTCTGGTTGTCATCTTAGATGACAGAGAATGAATAGGAGTTAGTGTACAGCTACATTCAGTTCTCCTGAGTGTGGAAAATGCTGGATCATCAATCCTTCCTTATGAAAAATCAGCACATCCTTTCAATCAAGGGAGCATCTGTTCCAGGACAGGTTACAGGACTTTTACACTGAAAAGCAAAGCAACAGAGCCAAGGTGTGGCTATTTCTGACCATCATCAGGAAGCTGATGCAAACTGAAATGGGCTCTCTCAGCGTTTTCTTTACACTGACTATCTGTGCTGCTCCTGGGATAGTATCTTCTAGACATGCTGATATATAAATAGGTTCCAAAAGAAGAGTGCCTGGTTCTTTAACGTCTCTTCATGCCAGAAGGGTTTGCTGTTTGCTCTCACTATGTTACTCTAGGTTGTGCGTATTTTGCCAGACCAGAAGTGGTTCCAATTGGATTCAGGCTCCCATTTCTGGCACAGAACACTTGCATTTCCTTGTGGTTTTTTTTTATGGAACTGATGGCTTCACTTACAGAATAAGTGAAAATGCTACAAACTACTTAAACAAGCACAAGACAACCCCCTCTCTGCATGGATCCTTAAAATTTAATTGATGTACATTACAGCAGGACAGAATGATTCTTTACAGATTTAAAAACCAGCAGTGATGTTTATCAGAGAAATTGCTTATTTGCATTTCCTCACCCTGTATTTTAAACCTGTTTTCCTAGAGCAGCATCTCTGCTGAGGCTGTTGCACTAGTTTGCTGTGAAGCTTTGCCTGCTTGCTGAAAACTGAAGGCACTTTTTAAGCTCTGTCAGTTTGGGGGAGGTTTAGGTTGGATACTGGGAAAAAAACCACTTTACGGCAAGAGTTGTCAATCCCTGGAACACCTTCACCTGGGGTGCAGTAGGTGGGTAGCAGTGGTGGGTGAGTATAGCCCCTGCTGGCATTAAGCTGACCCCACTCTTCTTTTGGACACCCATTTCTCTAACATGTCTCAATGACCTTCACCTCCATCTCTCAAACATTACCAGCAGCTGGCACAGCCAAAGGACAGCTGCCATTAAGTATCTCTTTACTGATATTTTACCCTGTGCCTGTCATGGGGCAGAGGACAACCAGCCTTCTCCAGCAGCTGCCTGATCCTTGCTCCCCACGTGGCTGCTTGCTGGGATGGCAGAGGACGGCTTGTCTCAGGTGGTGGGTGCCCAAGCAAGTGCTCCAGAGAAGAGTTACTGCAGGATCAGATATTCTTCTTCTTCAGAAAATAACTGACTCAAAAATAAGACATCCTGGTACATTTTGCAGTCAGGCTGTGAGAGCCATTCCCAACACACTGACAAGCCCTCTGCCCAGCAGTCCTCCTGGGGACTGCTTTGGAGGCTCATGGACATTGTTTTTTTTCTAACTATGTGGCCCAGGGCAGCAGCTAATCTCCCTTCCCTAGACACAGACCCTTATTTTCAGCTAATCTGGCTCAAACCTCTGCACCACAGAGAAAACTGGTATCTCTGCTGCTCTGAACTTCTGAGAAGTAACACGGGAAACACCTCCCTCCCAGCAGCACCATAATCTATAACTTGTTTTTCTCTGCTCAACATTATTTAGTGTTTTCAATAATATAAGAGGGCAAATATGCTGTAAATACTTGCAGATCATGCACATAAGACCTTCTGCTAAAAATTGGTATGTTCATTCTCATTATGATTCTTTACATCCAAATGAAAGAGGTGGCATCTGGAGTGACTGCACTCTGGAGTTAATGATCCCAGATATTTGTACATGTATTTATTACCATTTTAAAGCAAATTCTTCAACCAGCAAAGCAGTCAGAATGAGGCTTATTATAATTAAAGCAGTTGCCACTAAAATTCAGTGTTCCCCTGCAAAACTACATATTCATGTTTGTTCTATGCTTCAAGCATGAGGGGTAGAAGTTCTCATTTTGTGGCAGCCAGGTCCAGAACAGTACCAGGAGGCCCTGCTATCACACAGCTGGGCTTCTCTGTTATTTATAACTTCTACATATCAGCATTCTGCACCCACATTGTGTCACCTCATTGCAGCATTATTTGCAAAATTATCTCGTCAGGATACCAAGGCATGGCTTTAACTGATTAGAGTGGTTTAATCCTAAATTTGTCTGTAAACTTTAACAAATACCTTACCTGCCTGAAAGAATTGAATTTTTATTTTATATTGCCTTACCTGAAAGAATTGGCTTTTTATTTTCTCTCTCTTACAGTATTTTGATCCTAAAGCACTGAATCAAAATGTTAAATCTCTAAATCCATTCAATTAAGTCTGAAAAGTAGTACAACCTACATGCTTTTCTAGTCAAAAATAAATTAAGATATACTCAAGAGAATCTTCTTCAAGGGTGGAGGGGTTCTTACTCTTCCAGATACTTCATATGCTACAAGAAGCAGCAGAAGATTTTTCTTTAAGAAAAGAGAAAGCTATCTGAATTTGTCAGGCCTCCACCTGCTCCCTTGTCAGACATGGGCAGCACTTGTCTCAACTTCCCCTTCTAAGTGGGCTGCAGAGCCACTTCCCATGGCTGGGTTGCAGAAAACAGTATGTACCCTAGCCGTGGAAGAGGCAGGGAGGAAAGGACTCATGCCCTATGCTTCTCCAGACAGCTTCTGCCTAGGAAAACCAAGTAGGATAGCTGCTGTGCTCAGAGATCTCATGATGCATTGGGCAATTCCTCCAAATGTCTGAAACCTTAGCACAACTAGAGGATAGGGTAGGATAGGATACAGTAGACTACAGTAGACTAGACTAGACTGAAATATTTCAGTTGGAAGGGACTCTCAAGGATCATTGGGTCCAACTCCCTTCAGGGCTGACCAAAAACTAAAGCTCATTATTAAGGGCATTGTTCAAATGCCCCTGGAGCACTGCCAGTCTCAGTCACCAACACTGACTCCCTCTCCAGGACCCTGTTCCAGGGTCTGACCACCCCCTTGGTACACAAATGCTTACTCATGCCAAGCCTGAACCTTCCCTGAGGAGCCTTGGTTAAATTCTCTGTTGGTTTGTTCTTCACCATGGATATGCAGAATCTTTCCTTTGGGACTGCCTGCCTTCAGTTTTGCTGCTGTTTTCCAACCATGCCACATGCCTGTATTTATTTCTTTGGACAATCAATGCTGTAACAGCTTCACCACTGCAGCAAAACCCACAGGTTTAGAGATTTCCTCCAGGCACAGGTTGCCAACATTCCCAGCTCAGACTGGAGGGGAAACAGTACCACAGCAATCACACAGACAGGGAATGTGTCCTTTCATGCTGGTCCTCCCAGCACAGCCCAGCTTCATGTCTGCACCTCCCCAGTGCCTGCACTATCCTCCAGTTCACAGTAAGCCAGATGAACACAGGATAAGGAAACAGCCTACTTTTACACACACACACAAAAAAGTCTTGCAAGTGAAATACAAAACTGACAGACCATTTTTTGTCTTCATAAAATCTCTTAGCAGAATTCTCGTATCTCACCTTGCATGTCTATTCATTTTACAAAATTGAAGAATAGAACTCAGTGTCTTTTACTAATTACTTGATTAAACAGCTCTTAATTGAGTAGAAAAAAGGGAACAAGGTAGGGTCACATATGTTCCAAGAGCAGTTCCAGGACACTTTTATTCAGAATCACCTTTAATGACACTTTCATCTCTGATTAGAAGCAGTGCCCACTCTCCATATGCAAAACAGCCAGACTTTTGGCTAAGGGTGCACAGGCTGATATAAATGTCTCATAGATGATCTTAGCTCTGGGTTAGTGATTAGCCAGGATCTCATCACCTCATTCAAACCTATTTTAACAGCCTTACCTGTAAAAGCCTTGGTTATCATATGTCATGTTAGTCACGTCGCCAAATACAGATGTATTCCTGAGTTTCTTATTGTTGTTGTTATTGTTTCTTCCCTTAAAACCAAAGTAAGCAGCTTGCATGTGCTCTAGTTCTTCAGTCCTGAGCTGGTACCACAGCTGCATTTCTCTGTGAATATATCAAGCAGCAGAAACAATACTATGATCCATGGCTGTACAGCTGAGCTGTTATCTCACCACAGACCTGACTCTCTAGAGTTTCAATCTCATTCCAGGTTTTATGAAAAAAGCACTTAAACACATGCTAAACTTCATGTGTAATCCAAACTTGTAGAGATTTAAATAACATCCTAAGATAGGGAGTTCTTCAATAGCATAATTGTTATTTTGTAAAATATTGCTATTTTAAGAACTGTCCAGCAGGCCTCAAAAACAATCAAACAAAATGAGAGCAATTTTCGTATGAGCAACAGGTAATAAGAAAAGTCATATAAGGTGGGATGATGTGTCAGTGTTCTCATGGACCTTCACCAGTGACCTCAGGCCACATCCTGCTGTGTGTGAAAAGACTTCAGATTATCTCAATTTTATGGGATAAATTATTTCAGAAAAAAAAAATATTTTCTGTGACTTTTTGCATCACTGCTATTCTTAAGGTTTCCAGAGTCACCAGGCAGGTTGAAAAGATACTGACTTAAAAATGGAGGAGACAGGTAATGTTGCCTTTGTTAAACATACGGCATATTCCCTCACTGTCAGAATTCTCTTCTGGAAACGCCCGAGGCAGTTTTCATGCTGCTCTCCACAACTCTTAGGCAAGGAAAAACAATCCACAATTTCTTTTCTTGTTTTTAAAAGAAGTCTAAGATTCACAGAATTACAGACACTCTCACTGGCTGATGGGACAAGATCTAATTGTGAGAACAGGTGACAATCACTGATTTTGGTGACATTTCTGTCTTGGGACACAATCCTGCTCTTTCCAAATAAAACAGCAGCCATGCTCCTTCAGTGGGACAAGATCTGCAAGAAGGCTGAATGGTGTGAGGACTTTCAGCAGCTTTTGTCCCTTTTCTCTTCAAAACCCATGTGGATGTGGCAGTTTAGTTGTGAACATGGTGGTAGTGCTGTTGTTGACAGTTCAGCTTAAGGTTATTTTCCAATCCTAATGATTCTATGATTCTATTAAACACAAGATGGCACTTCAAAGACCATTAGACTCTGTGCAAGGCAGGTCTGCAGGCAGAGGTGATCTCTCAGGTGACCAACTAAGAGCCAAAAGAAGCAGACAGGTGGACTTCAGAGCTACTGGCAAGGTGAGGACATCCTCTCTGCTCTACAGGTACAGATTACCTCGTCTTTCAGATGTGGTCTAAGAAACACTTATTTCACTATTTTCCCCCCAAGAATTCTCATTCTGTATTAAGTTATCAAGCCTGCAGCTTTTTGTCAGATTAATTCTTTGTGCATCCAGAAGTTGAATCACTTTTCCACCAACAGAGATGCCAACACTGCACCTGACAAGTTTCATGCAGGATTATGTTACTTTTTCTCCCATGACATGGACAGTATGTACATGACTTCAGTTCTTTCTGACAGAAGGGATAAGACACACAATGCCTGCAGTGCACTTGGGTTTCTCCTTGGAGTTAGGCTGTGTTGCCAATGGGATGGAGCAGCTCCTTCAGGAGACAGGGAAAGGAGCACAGGGACAGCAGGGAATGGAGAAGGTCTCAGCAAAAGGAATAATTTTACAGCCTGATGACAGAATCAGGTCATAATGTCCAGTGTGAAGGGCTTTTCTTTTGTAAGAGGAAAAATATCAAGTCATCACAATAATGGGAAAGAATAGTTTTTACAAAACTTAATTTAAAATAAATGAAAAACAAGGAGTATTACATGAATTGTCTTATCAAACAGGAAAGTGGCAATTCCAATAATTAACCTTTCATTTCAAAGCAACTTGTTTCATGCTACCAGTACCTGATATTATGACTGACACTAAGGACTTTCATTTTTTGACACAAAAAATCTTTCAAGAGAAACAGAAAATCTCCATTTTGGCCTGGTGGGAATAACCAGCAAGAAAAGTAAGAGGGAAACCAAGTTCTCATGGAAAACTTTCTGCAGCAGTGACTGCAGGTGGATGCTCTCATGAACAACAGTAGCTTGGCTCCAGCCTACAGGCAAATATACTCCTCCTGACACTATCCACACTGAGTTTTTATAATGGACTGGATTGAAATTGTGACTTCTTCCTATTCCTATTTATAATCCATCAATTTGTGGTCCAAGCCAGAAAAAAAAAGTCCTCCATCCCTCCAGCCATGCTGGGACAGTTTTGAGGATGCTCTGTAGATGGTGAGGGCTTGGATGGTTCTGACACATGGAGATTCCGTTTCCCAGACGTGTTCAAAGAGAGAAAGGATAAAAAGGAAAGAAACAGAGAAGAAGGGGAAACATTGCAAATCTTCAATTACTTAAGGAGAGAAATGCTGTGCCAGAAAATAAGACTTGTGTGTTCAGCTTCTGCATAATCCTGGGCAAATCCACATCAGTCCAGGCCTGTTGAGGTTACCTGATAGCAACAGGCATCAGATATTTAAATACTCTGGAATTCCAAGTCTTTCTATGCCTAAAGCCTACAAATTAAGTATTTTAAGTAATTAACATCATTGCAGTGCTGCAAACAGCAAATCCTTTGAAGCAGTTGTTATCACAGCAATGGGGTCCATATGATGTACTCTCTTACGCTGTATTAAAACTGTATTCTTGACATACCTTTGAGTTCTTCTCCTCTCACTTTTCTTCACACACTTGATCAGACAGCAAGTTAGGAAAGCCATGGACATCAGCAGAATGACAGCACAGCTCACAATGGAGGCAATCACTGCGACCTTAAAGCCAAAAGTCTCGTATTTTGATATGGCTGCAGCAAAGCAAACACAGAAACATTTCAAAGATCAATCCACAATTTTATCTTTTACATTTTCATTAAACCATGCTGAAACCTACTTGCTTCACACTTCTGCTCAGTAAGGACTTTCACATCACTGTGTCAAGATACCTGAGTATCTTGGCTTCAGCCTATACCTATGCAAGCCTCAAACTGGACTATGTAAAAATCTCCTGTTTACAAGTTACTAATGAATTGTTCATAAGCATTCACCACTGCAATTAATTGAACACAGTGCTCTTAGCACTGCAGCAGCTTAAAAGCACAATCCTGTCAGGAGATCAAATGCAGATGAGCTGCAGTCTCTATTTACACTGAAGGACTGAAGCTGCTAAAACCAATACTAAGGGTAAATGGGCTTAAAGAAGCCATTAAGAGCGAGGACAGTTCCATGTAATTACATCCTCTTTGGGAGGCAGCAAACAACAGGTCTGTTTGGGGAAGGATGCAGGATGGAAGAAGTGACCTGCAGGGCTGAATGTTCACAGGGATCTGATGCTGGAAGTGAGTTTTCCAGACAAAAGGAGGAGTGGGAATGTGGTGTGGCACAGCTAACGCAGACCTCTGCCAACTCACTTGGAGCAGTAAGCATGCCTTGCTTCAAAATACCTAGTTCTCCCAATGTCACAATGACCAGCATTACAAATCGTTCATCTGAGCTCCACATGAAGCATTATATTTCTGCAGCCTCTGGAGGGAAGGATTTCTCTCATTTTTTCTTTTATGGGACCTCCAAACAAGAGGTAAGAATGGCTGAGTGTGTGAGAGAGAATGAAGTGTCTGTAAGAGCAATGTAAGAGCAACTGGGGATTTGAAATGACCTGAGGTTTGAGGCACTTCAAAACTCAGAGGTACCAAAGTTTTGCTTGGGTCTACTTCTGGTCAAACTAGTAATAACCTCATAATAATCAAGCTGGAACACAGTTAAAAGATAGTTAATGTTGTTGCCATTCAGACACTCTTTCTCTGTATGGTAACTTTCCCATGCAGCTGCCCACAGGCAACAACCAAGAATTGTTCAAAAATATCACTGTGTTTCTTTAACAGCAAAAACGTTGTCAGAAAAGACTGCTAGGAGATGAGATATTCACAAATATGCTTGCACATCAGTCGGTCATTCCCAAAGTGTTGGGGTGATTTATGATGATGATGATCTATTTCCTGATCCTCTGCTTTTTGCCCCAAAAAATGGTTGTTGTACCTTTACGGTGGATCTGGGGGAAAGGGGAGCCTTGGGGCCCTTTGCTGGGGTTTTCAAAGCCTCACTGCCCCGGCATCCAGGAGTGTGCTGCAGTCAGGGTTCTGCCTGGCAGGCTTGGGGGTTTTCGTTAGCCCATGTGAAAATTTGGGGGGTTTTTTATTTTCTTTTTCCTTTCCTGGGCTTGGAGAGGCTGCAGCAGCAATCCTTCAGCGGCTTTTCGAGGTGAATTGGACGGTTTGGGTCTGGTCCGAGATCAGAGAGAACAAGTGGCAGGAGCAGAACCAGCGGGAGAGAGGGGCTGCTCCGTTTCAGCCCCAGGCCTTGGACAAACCACAAGTCTGGAAGGGAAAGCACTCCTGTTTCACCTGCTGTGGACTGGGGACCAACACCAGAGATTCACCAGAGATTCCCACCTGTTTGCCTGAGCTGCTTTATGAACCATTTGGTATTTTCCCTGAGACAGGAGCCATCCTTTTCCCCACTGTGGTGGTTTGTTTTTTTTTTAATTTTTTAATTTTTTTTTTTTAAATTTTAATTTTTTTGTTGTTGTTTTTGTCATTGTTTGTTTTTGTTGGTTTGGTTTGGTTTTTTGGGGGGGGGTTGTTGTTGTTTTGGTGTTTGTTTTTTTTACAGGGGATGGTGGGGTATTTTAAGGTTTGACAGTTCAATATCTAGCATTTATTTACCTTTTCTCCCATGCTGTGTGGGCAGTCTGTCTGTCAATAAACAGTTGGTTTTTTTCACTTTCATCCACTAGTATTTATTTCTTATTGGTGGAAAGGGATTGTTGGAACCCTTTTTTTTTAGAGGAAACACTCATTCCAGAGTGTCTTTCTCCTAAACTTGTCTTTAAACCAAGACACCCATACATTCTCTAAAGAAGTATACAGCTTTAGCTAGAGCCACAGTTATTCCAAGTGCTACCAGTTGAGATCTGGGATGAATCCAACAGAGTCTTTTCTGTGTCTGGATAATGGCATGTCGGAACACATATGGAGTGGAATTACCTTCAGTGGGGCAACTATGAAGAAAATCGATTCTGCCCTTTTCTTTGCACAGGTATCTAGAACGAATCCTAACGCCGCAGGACAGGCAGGGCAAAGGGAAAGCACCGCAGGGCAAAGAGAGGGGCAGGTTTGGGAAGAACCTTACGCTTGCAGGAGGGCACTGCAGCTGTCCACTGCGTGCTGGTCCCGTTCCAAACGCAGGTGACGATGCCCGCTCCCTCCAGCTGGTGATGGGCCGAGCACTGGAACGTGACCACAGTTCCCACATCGGTGCCGCTGCCCTGAAGGACCCGCAGCGAGCCGAGCCGGGGCGGGAGCAGGCGGCCGCACTGCCCTGCAGAGCAAACACACGCACCATGCAGCGCCGCCAACAACAGTGCGGCTCCGCTGGGGGTTTACTGACACCAGACTGTAAATCGGTCACAGTTAATGGTTAAAAAAAAAACACCAGACCTCGGCGTGGCCGATGCTGGCTGCTCTGCCGAGCGCCAGCCCACGGCCACCCTCCATCCGTGCCGTTCAACAGCTCCTCTGCCCTCACCCCCGGCACAAACTGATGTCGTGACATTACCTGCTCAGACTGGTACATGTTGAACACTAGAAAAAGTTATTTCTGAGTGACACGGTCCCCTACGGATCCCTGTGTTGTTGGATTCTGGTTAATTTTTTACTCAGGCTGTCTGGGAGTATTCATTACACATGAAATGCAAATTTCCAAGATCTGCTGGACTGATCGTGCAGTTTAGGCCTACTTGGCATCTTGGCATGATCTGACTCAAACTTCTTACCTTTACAAGAACTGCATCTCTGTTTGGCTTGGCTGAAAGGGGCCGAGGGGGTCAAAACCACAAAGAGGAGCATAGAAAGACATATACATACCACTCATCTCCCTTTTCAAGAGACAAACTCTGCTTTACAGTAAATAATTAATTTTTAATACATTTTTATTCATTCTGCTCTTCTATTACTTTGTTGTTTATATAGCTGCTCTTTGAGCTGTGGAGATGTTCTCCCCTTGGCCACCTAATGTCAGCCACTAACTTCATACACTAAGTTTTATTGTCATAACATTCCTTGTTCACAGTAATTTTAAACAAAACTTTCAATGTCAAGTTATTAAGACAACACATAAAATCTAGATAACTTCAAAGGTAACAAATATTTTTTCTGGGTCTGTACACGTGCATTGACAGAATCTAGAAACTCATTTACTTTAACATTTACAAAATACCAGCACTGCTTCTGCATCAGAGTCCAAGTTCCCTATTTTTCCACCAGATTTCCAAATGACTTGAGAAAACACAGAGGCATAGTGCTGCAAGTGCTATGATGACACACACAAAAATATTAAAAGACGGAAAATATATTTTCCACACCTACAGCCGAAAAGAAATTAAAGCCTCCATGAAAACATCCTGACAGAACCACATTGTTAGCAAATCTACCTTATTTTTAATGCTAAAACTCCCCCCATATGATTATTTGTTGTTAAGCCCCCACATTGTACCACAGCAGGCAGGCATCCCACCTATCTATCTCTAATTCATGCTCTTAAACTCCCTGTCCCTGGAAAACAAACCCAAAGGAATCTCAACAAAAGACTAAACAGAAGTCCCAGTGACAATTCCTGGGCTAATCTACTGAGTAAATATGCACCAAGCTTTTAGAACCACAACTCTTTAACACGTGCAGATTATTTGTTTGTTTTGCCACTTCTTTCAGCCACTTACTATGGCAGCAACTGGCCTCAATGAGAGCAAATATTTTCTATACAACTGGTTTCTCCTCACCTCTTGTCCTCCCACCCACATCCCCTTCCTGGAACACACAGGATGTATTGGGCAATTTTCCTCCTCTCTCCAGATGAGTGTTATCAGTTTGGGCTTTTCTTTTTATTTTAATCGCTCTGCGGCTTACCATGAGAAAACATTGTCCTAAACTGCAAAATAAAGATTTTACATATAGATATGATTTTTTTTTTCATTTTACAATTTCAAGGCTATTTTTAGAGATTGGAGCACATTCTTAGAGTTCACATTGGTGACTCTTGTAGCTGCACAAGATGTAAAAAGTAATTAGAGCTGAATTGTACTTGATGCACACCTGCTGGGCCACCACATACAGCCTCAGCAGAGGCATTCAGTACACCTCTCAGTTTACCTGGACTCATTGTTCACTCTTTGTTTTCCAAAGAACAAATAATTTGGCACCAGATCCTTTCTTTCAAGATATATTTCATTTGATCTGGAATTGACCATCCTGAGTAACACATGCAGCTGTAGCTGCTGTTTTGAACCGTCCCTGCTGGTCCTTGCCGACGATGGTGCCTGCCAAGTGGTTAAACCTCTGAATGGCAGTGATCTTGTCAGCACCATTCCTCAGCAATGAGGTTTAAAGTATTTTTTCTCCACTTGAGCTCTACAGAAATGTCTACTAGCCAGCAACCCCTGAAAATGTACGCATTCCCATGCTTTGCCCTGGGCTGCAACAGCATCACAGATCATGACCAGAGGATCATTCCCATATGAATGTAACTGGGGCTGGAGCCACAGTGGTGCCTTTCAATGAGAGCTACATGTCCAAAACCTTCTATACCTGAGCTGAAAGTTCATCAAAAACTTTGTATATCTGCACTTGTGCAGAGGAGAAACACTGTTCTCCTTTTAGGAGTTTCTCAACACCATTTCTTCCCACTAAAGTAAAAAACTTAAATGTGTCACTGCTTTTTGCTTTTCACAAGTGCCTTTATTGAAATGCCCAGATGGAGTTTTGCCAGAATGATTTTTTGACTTTCAATCAAGCTGAGATTTAGCTTCTCTGCATAAAATTTGCCCTAATTTTCATCATCAATTGTCTCCTAAAAACACATTTGGAAAACCTTCCTACAAGTTCTAGCGTCCTTCACTATTAGCTACCTGTAAGGTTTTCGTAGTTATCCACGGCATTCACTTTTCTGCTGGGTTAATTTTACCCTTACATCTCCAAAGAATCATGTTTAAGTAAGCTTCCATCCTTATACTTACATAAACAGATGTTCCATTTAGACTTCTTTTTTGAATACTCTTCAGGCATGTTTATCAAACTAAATCTACTACAATCAAGAATTTAATTATTGTTTTTATTGATATAATTAATTTTATTTTTGTTTTCAACTGAGACTGGTCTCTGGCTTCATTGATGCCTGTTAAAACACAACCATGTGTGCTGGCCAGATTTACATTTTGATTTGTATTTCTTTTGTAAATATCTAGAAGTTTGCATAACTGTTGGCACAAAGAAATGTAAAAATGAAAATCTGTAAAATTGAATACATCCCAGAGAAGGCTCTGGGGAGACCTTAGAGCCTTTTCCAGTGCCTAAACGGGCTACAAGAGAGCTGGAGAGGGACTGTGGACAAGGGACAGGACAAGGAGGAATGGCTGAAGCAGGGTAGATTTAGATGGGACATTGGGCAGGAATTGTTCCCTGTGAGGGTGGGCAGGCCCTGGCACAGAGTGCCCAGAGCAGCTGTGGCTGCCCCTGGATCCCTGGCAGTGTCCCAGGCCAGGTTGGACATTGGGGCTTGGAGCAGCCTGGGACAGTGGGAGGTGTCCCTGCCATGGCAGGGGTGGGACTGGACGGACTTTAAGGTTCCTCCCAACCCAAAATCTCCTGTGATTCTACAGTTCTGTGATTCCAGTTTCTGCAGCTATTTCTGCAGGTTTTTTTGTAGAGCAGATTTATACAAATGCAATTCTCAGCTTGGCCTCATGCTGAGAGGATATCCAGTGTTCAGAAAATCTCTGAATCTGATGCTGGCAGTGCAGAATGGCACTGGCTACAACAAATGGGTTACTGCATATGACAAATAACTGTCCTCAAAGTAAAGACAGACATTAAAGCGAAATGTCCTCCATAAACTCTTAATGCACCCCAACCTCTGGGTTCAGAAATAAACAAATACATAATTTCCAGGCAATAAAAAATAGATAGCAATGCAAGAATTAAAATAATCCAAGACATCTCTTCTCGTGTACAGCCAGGATTATCTGTATTGCAAAACTGATTTGTCAAAAAGAGGAACCATATGGTCTCACTGTCCGCAAGTGGGTTTATGTTTTGCTGATAAGAAAAGAAATGAGAGAACAACCTAGGCATGCCTGCCTGGTAAACATTTCCTGTGCTCCTTCTACAGCAAAACAGTGACTAAAAATTGCACAGTACAATTGCAAGTACATTGCATAAGTATCTACCAAAATTATCTAAACTACAAAAGTAATTACCTGGAAGCATATTAGCAAGGCTGCCACTTGTTGTCTGTGCAGAAAGAGAGCGACTCATACCTTCATTATTCCCAGACAATGCTCACGCCTTTGCATTGATTATTGTTGGTGATTTAATATCATTAAAACATGCTGGAATAACTAGATGCCAGAAAGCAAGAGAACACTGGGCTCTATCAACCCTGTAAACACACCAATATTGTAGCTGCAAGTCTCTTTTCCTACAGAAGCACACCTCAGAAATTGGTGTCCCTGAAATCACAGGTCTGTTAAGCATCCACAGCAATCTCACAGAAGAGGTCTGGGAAGAGCTCTTTGTGTTAAAAAGCAAAAGAAAAGTAGCTAGAAGTGAAATATGAAATAAAGCAGATGTAGCAAAGCATCTTGTATAGAGTGAAACTGTCTGGCCCTGGCGTTGGTCTCCTCACCAGCACGCTTTTGCTTCCTTGCAGAGCTGGCCTCGAGCCCTGCCAGGGCTGGGGTTTAAACCAACAAATGGCCACCAGGATCTGATCCTCCCACAAGAAGATCCAGATGCTGGCACGGCTTTTAAAAAAATTAGCGTTAAACATGACACCAGACTTACAGCAAAAGAGCAGGGCAAGACCCAGGCTATAGAAGCTGCAGAGATTAACCGAGGGCCCCAGATGTGCTGCAGCCCCTGGGAAGCTGCTGTGGAGATGCTGGAAAGTTCTTACAGAACTGTCTGCCTTCCAACACACAGGAGTGGCTCTATGAAGTTATTGCTTGGGGGAAGCTTTGGAGGTTCAGGTGCGCACAAACCACGTGCACCAAAACATAACCCTCTGCACACCCATCACTGCAAGGACCACCTCAGAGGCAGGGCCAGGCTTGGCCACCACTGCTCTGGCAGCCTCACACACCAAATTCTGCTGGAGACCTAAAAGAACTGAACAGCAGCCACAGGACTGTTCCTCTCAGGGTCAGTCACACAGAGGAACATCTGAACAACTGCACAGGGTAAAACTTGCAGGTACCTAAGGAACACATCTGTCCCAACACATTACCTGACAAAAGAAATGCAGCTCATTAGTATGTGGTTCTGGCACTTGCCTCATATCAGCATTTCCAAATGAAAACATTCCCCATATAACATATGTTTCTATTGATAATTTTTTTTTTTTAATTGTGATAGAGGGAATCCAGTATCTGATGATTCTTACAGGTCACCATTAAAAATTTGTAAAAATACTTTTTCAGAAAAACTTGTTCTTCCATTAATACATAATTTCCATGCAATTAAGGAGAGCAAAAAGGTATTTGAAGAGAGTTTATTTCTGTGTTTACACATCCATGCTCAAATAAGCTCTCTGATCCCACCTCTATTATAGCAGATATCTCAGGCTCACTCCTACCCACTTTCTTAATTTTCTTCTATGATCTGTTTTGTAGGTAAAACTGATTTTTCAGCACATGTAATTTATAACATGCAAGGATTCAGATGCTGAGACTCCCACATTCATCACATTTTGGGCAGCATTGCTTTAATGGAATTACAGAGTGGTTGGGGTTGGAAGGACCCTTAAAGCTCACCCCATTCCATCCCCTGCCATGGACAGGTACATCTTCCACTAACCCAGGTTGTTTCAGCCCTGTCCAGCCTGGCCTTGGACACTTCCAGGGATCAGGGGCAGCCACAGCTTCTCTGGGCAACCTGTGCCAGGGCCTCACCATTCTCTCAGATCACCATGGGACCTGCAACATGGGAGTCCCAAGGTAAGTGTGCACTTTCTCTCTGTCACCAGGTTCCCCTGTTCTCAGACAGGTTTTGGTGGGCACATCCTTCCTGGTGTCCTTCATTGGGCCAGTGAAGTCTGTATGTTTATAATTTCAACTTTCACCATTATTTTTTCCCAGTACTCAGGAATAATCTCTCATTCATTAAACCTTGTGCAAGCAATTGTAACATTTCTGCAGAGAGTGCAGAGTGATCCACTAGCTGGAAAGCCAGCCACTGGAGAAGCCAGAAGAAAATCCACATGTATTTCCACAGGGAAAGCACATGTCTGTTAGGAGCCATGCACTGAGGAAGGATGAAGGATGCCACACCAGAAAAGAGATTGTGTGCTGCCCCATGGAAAGCCTCCTGCAGCATCCCTGCATGTCCACTGCCCACCCCCAACATGCTCCACTCTTCTTCAGTGCTCTGGATGCTGCAGGACACAGAGCTCAGACTGGCTGCATATTTGCCTTGCCTGGCTCTGGGTAATCTGCCTGCACCAGCTCTTTGATCTGGCTTGTGCACAGCAACATGCACACTCTGGGGTACTGAACAGGGGTGATAAGAGCAGATGTGCCTGCACGATGCAGCCGGTGGCCTCTTGTTTATGCACCACACTTGCCAGACTGGGCCCAACCTCTATTGATTGGCAGAAAACCCCAATGGTGGGGCCACATTGCACTGACCTACCTTGACCAAAAAAGTTCTCAAGGAGGAAGGGTCCAGAGCTGGACAAATAACACTTCAGTCATTAAAAATTCACTCCTAACATGCAATTTTAGGTGGACCAGACCTGCATGCTACTTGATGGTTATATATTAATTTTTTTGCCAAAAAGCTGAAAATGTAGGAATTGCATTTCCACAAAGAATTTATTTGTACAGAATATAGAAACTTTTCAAACTTTGCTTTTTTAAAACACAAGATGGAATACAGGTTTGTTAATTTTCATGGGGAATTTCCAACCACCGTTTAGCAAAACCAGTCTGAATGCTACAGACCTTACCTGCATTCCCTCCCCCTGCCTGACCCACTTTGGCTTCCCTAAGTCTTTCCCAAGAGCAATCTGAAGCTGTTCCTGTCCTTGGTTTGCTGCATTAAGCTGTGAAATGCACACCACAGAGCTGTGACCTGGTATCCACAACTGTCAGCAAGAATTTCTGTGAATAATTGATTTAGACACCAGTCTGAAAAAGTTAGCAATAGCATGCCTTTTATTATGGTGATAGAAGTCATTCATGGGCTGAGAAACCAACAGCCAGATTTAAAACCCTTCTCTGTGGTTTTATCACTTTTTATCTTTCTTCTCTCCTGGCTGGTTCTTTCTCTGTTGGAAAGCTGACAGAGTTTGGCTTTCCTCTTCTGGGCTGCACGCAGCCAGCAGCCTGGCCATGGCCACCAGAGCACCTACAAACTGCTCAGTGAGAGCCATGCAGCATCCTGCCAGAACCTGGCAGAGCAATGATTAACAGCACAGGCCAATAAACACATCTGCTTTCAGCCTCCCTACACACAGGAACTGGTGCAAGATGGCACCAGGATTGACAGGAATGCCAGTATAAGGACGGGGAACAAGGGCATTCTGTTTACTTTTTCCCATTTAAAAACTCAATGATTGCAGGTGAGTTATGCACAGAATGACAAACAGCTCAAGAGAGGACTGGAGACCCATGTCCCGCCCTTTGTACATGGCTAGGGAGCTTAATATGAATGAAAACTTTAGTCTTAATCTAAATTTCTGCACGTCTTCACAATAATGGGCCAAACACCAGAGCTCTCTTGTCTGTGCAAAACTGCCCCTGGTTTTGTGGGACACAGTTTCTTAGAGAAAAGCAGAACCCCTGTGTCCAGTCCAGAGGTCTCTTTTGACCCAAACAGCTAGCAAAAATCTTGAAAATTACTGTGGCTGTAAGCAGAAGACTTACTGGTTGTAATTTAGCTTTTACACAAAGACACAAATTTCTGCTGTTCTGAACAGGAAAAATCAAATTCCAAAACTTGCCTTTTGCACCTCTCTGAGCTCCCGCAGGCCAAATCATCCTCCCACACACTGTTCCCAGCCCACACATATCCTCAGGGAATTTTGTACACCATCCCTTCACCCTACTCAGCTTCTGTCCCTATTTTCACCTCTCCTCAAATCCATTCCTAATCAAAGCTACTCTGCTTAGGAGTCTGGAATACATGAGCAGCACTGTGACTGGCTTTATTTCAACCCAGAAATAATAATGGAATCATCCCTCCCAGGTCTGTTGGAGGAAAGGCAAGCAGTTAACTCATCCCTTTCCCCAACACTGCTTCTACAGCCACTACCACTCCAATTTGGGCTGAGGTAGCTGCGAGCGCTCCCCCCCCCCCCAAGCAGCTACAGACCCCCCTAAAGATGCTGCTGGGCCACAGAGGCTCTGTTCTGCTGCAAAAGCTCATTTGTAACCCAGGCACCAGCTCAACCCTATCCCTGAGACCCTTAGCAGACACAGGAGTTGATTTATTTTGGGGAGCAGTTGCTCATTCTGCAACTTCTGCATTTCTCTCTGTCATCTGACAACCGCAGGAGAGGCAGACATTCATGCAGACTGCAAAATCACCTCTCTACCAATCCTGATCCACTCAGCCCGTCAAAACTGTTCTTTAGAATAACATGCTTGCTCATCTGCAGCTGTGTTTCAAAGACAGCATGTCAATAAAATGCCTAAATGAAAACTGACAATTGTCCTATGTGTTAACTTGTCCCCATCATAATATTGAAGGCAAGACTCTACAGTGCACATAAAAAGTCAATGACAATCACGATTATTAAGCAAAATCATCCCAATTCCAGCATAGTTACAGAGAGTTGCAAAGATTGGGGCTTGGGGATGCTTGGCTTTTCCAGGGGAAAAGTCCAAGATGTCCTGGCTCTGCCACAGTGGGAACAGCAAAACTGGCAGTGGTTTTGCCCTTTAAAATAGACCACAGTGCCCAGAAAATGCTGGGTTAACCACTGTCATTGGGGTGCTTCTGTGTTTTAAGACTGTCTTGTGATTTTTTAAATGTCAATGTTTTGGATCCAAAGCATTCAGCTCACCTCATTCATTAGCTAAAATTCAGAAGTCTACTAATAATCTGCCTCTCTAGCATAGGTAATTTCAGAGTAGCTAGGAGGAAGCATTGAAGAATGTCACAGGGAACAATCTTGCACTGTGGAGGACTCAGAAAACCCAGTAACTCTCTTCTTTCTCTATTTTGTACTGTCCTAGAGCTTTAATGACAAGCACAAAAATCCTTCCCTCAAAGCAGTATCAATGCCTGGTGCAAATGCCTAACCACCCAGATTAACACCTTGCAGTACAGGAGATAAAGCCAATATCAATAAAGCCAATGAGTTGACATTCTGCAGCTGTCCCTTCCTTTACATTACTTCATACAAGTTTTGACTTTGAGCTCATGGGAGAACAAGAAAGGAGAAATGACCCTGGAGAAACTACAAGCCCATATATTCCAGGTTGTATCACTGTCTGCCCTACAGAAATGGAAATTTGGGATCCACGTTTTCTTCTGCAGCCTACAAACTGAAACACATCTGAGGATAAAATTCCATGCATCCATTGTGCAGAGCAGCAGCACTCTTGGCTTTGAAGAACAACTTTGTTTTTGCTGTCCTGGAAGAGAAACCGTAAGTTCTTAGTAATATAATTTCAGTTTCTGCACTGCTAAAGAAACTCCCTTCAGAAAAATAAAGTTGCTCACAACAAAAGAACAGATAGTTTAAGTCACACCAAAGGTACATTCACCCCTGCACTGGCATCCCATCACGGCCACCAACATCCAGGCTACAGCTGAGCCAACACATGCTGCAGCAAACTGCAATTTTTATCTGTTCTAAGCCAGAGACCCCATCCCTTTCTTTCAGTGGTGTCTGCTAGATAATTCCTTCCACAGCTAGGTCTGAACAGAACATTCACTACAGCCTGCAGCACTTCCCACATCATGAAACCTCTCCCCTTCCCTGGTCTGGAAAGTGGAGGGACGAGGCAGAACCACAGCTACAGACAACAGCCCAGCAGTGAGACCTGTTAATTTATAGCCTGTCATAATGAGTGTTTTTGCCAGATCCTGCATTTATTGTCTCTCTGTCTGTGTCTGCACTGATGTGTTTGTCAATGCATGAGCTGCCTGGTCTGAAAGAGCTACAGGAGGGTATTGAGGAATGAGAGGAATCACAGCAAAAAAAAGGTACCACCCTTTATAACCAGAAGGCCAGAGCCTCCTACTACAGCAACACAAGGACTGAAAATAATGATATGTCTTTATGCTACTTCCTCTTTTTCCTGTTCCAAGCAAAAGCCCCCAGAATAACCTGGGCAACTTCAGAAGCACCAGTACCTCAGTGGCATGGGCTGACAACAGCACCCTACTCCATGGCGATCCCCCACGGGGCAGGAGAGTGCTCAGGTTTCCTGACGTCTTTCAGAATCTCAGAGGCTTTTCCAGAGATTTCACTGAGCCTGGCAAGCGCTGGTCGAAGAGTGCCCCCTGAACACTACCGCAGCACGGCAAAAACGCTGTAAATGCTGCTGTCACAGCACTACAGCCACAATACAGAAGGCTTCTTCTCAGCGCCAGACGTTGTGCTCCTTTCCTACCCCATGCTCCTGCCCTGCACATTTGCTAACCTTCCCTCACGGTAAGCCAGGCTCCCACAGCTCCTCAGGGAAGCACCCTGCTGAGCCTCCCCAAATACAGGGTTGGAATCGTTCTCCCTGCTCCTGTCAGTCCTTCAAAAGAAGGCAAGAGCAGGAAAAGCACAGAGTGTTCGAATCTCCCAGCTGTGTCTTAGGAAGCTCTAAGACCCTCTAAGTATTACATGCCATCAGGGCTGTACTAAGGGACTTCCTTTAATTTCTCTCTCATTCATGCATTAATTCAAATGGAAATCCTGCCACATTTTTTTTTTTTCATCCTCTCAAAAGGAACATGTGAGGGAGTTTATCTGTGCAAATCGTTATTACCATCTTATTGCTCATGAGCTGAAATAATGTAAGGGGGCACTCAGCATCAAAAAGGATCACCAATAAGGACACGATGCAATGAAAGATACTGTATAAGTGCTGTACAACAATTGGCAGCAAACACTGATGTACAAAAACATGGTTGCACTTAAATGAACAAGAGTTTAATTAAAAATTATACAGGTAGCCATAATTTTAGCTATATAAACTGCTTAGGGCTGCCAGCAATATGTCCACCTGTCTCAATATATTCATAGTTCCAAATGGGTGTCCATGAAGGTGGAATTGCACCATGGCAAAGCCCCATGAACTAGCAGTGGGGATGAAGAGCACAAAGAGCATGAAGAGCAGACACCCAGCTGAGGTCTGGCAAAGCCCTGTGTACTCAAGCACCACTGCTGGTCCTTACAGCAGCTCTGTGCAGCACAGCCAAGCCCTGACCCAGAGTGTTCCAGTTTAGCACCTTACTGAGAACTCCTGCTCCACAGTTTTGGTGTAGTTGGCTTGGAAAAAATGGTCTTTGTTGCTCAGGCTGGAGACATGGCTGAGTGGAGTCAGGTCTATAGATATCCAAGGGATTAACTGAGGGTGGATTTCTAATTTGAACACCAAATGTGTTTTGGCAGATTGGCATTTCTAGGTGTTTTGCCACAGATCTACACAGAGCAAGATTAACCTATACAGAACCAGAAAGGCTGAGTGTAACACAGGACATGCCACTTCCAAAACTCCTTTTAGTGTGGGCAAACCCAGCCCCACAAGACTTCGATACAACATATAAAAGCAGCCAAATATACATGGTTTTAAAAGAGTGAAAAGTCAATAATTAGCAACACTGTCAGGCTAGAGCAACAGGGTCTATACTTGGGTTTGAGTTAATTCTCTAAGCAGGTTTTCCAGAACTTGTTTTTAATTTTCAAAGTAACTGCTCTATTAAATTCAAATTAAACAGTCAAGCACATTCAGAGGATACAACTTCAAGCATTGCTATGCTAATATACAAAATACATTTGCCAGTTTCTGTAGGCACAACAAAATCAGGTCATTAATAAAGTCTGTTAGAACTTCATGAGCCAAATAAGTAACAAGGATGTGAGAGGACAGGCTGTACATGAGAAGGAGGTCCTTGGATTTCAGGAGCACTCAGCCCTGCTTGCACTGAAGCCAGGGAAAAGCCCATCTTCCCTGTGATCTGAAGAACAGAGGAAGAAACCCCGGCACACAGTAAGTCACTGCAGCTGCACGAAGCTTCAGCATCCTTCCATCTCACCTTGCTCCCGGACTCCAGAGGTGGCTGTGGTTGGGAACAAGCATCTCCTGCTGCCTGGGCCAGTGGGTCCAGACCATGGCTCTGCTCCCTCCAGGCCCAGACACCCACCAAAACCACAGCCCTGCACAATGGACGTGTCCCACCAGTTCAGACCCTCTGTCACCTCACATTACCCACAAATTATTGAACCCACTTAAGCCAAAGAGGTTTTGAAAGGATGTTATGGTCTATGCAATCGAATTGAGTAACAAAACTCAAGGGAAGAGAAAGATAAAAAGGAAAAAACTTTGGTTTCGCATTCTGTCCCTCAATGTATTACCATATTCCATTGGAACGCTGATATCTTCATTTCCTTCCCAGCCCGGTGACATGTGCCCAGGAGTGATGTCTCTGAGAACCAGCACCTTCCATCCTTTCCAGACACTCCCCTCAGCCCCATGCCCCCTGTGCCCGCGGCCATCCCAGCGACTGAACCCCAAACTTCTATCAATCATTTAATCGCAGCGCTTCCTCTCCGGGAGTAATCACCCCCCTCCCCCCGCAGGGCTCCAGCAGCCTCCCGGGTGAGGCGCTCAGACGGCTCCGGAGTGGGGTTGTTCTGCCCCCCGCCCGACCCGCACTCCAGGACCGGCCCCGCTCGGCGCCCCGAGTGCAGCCCCAGCAGAGCTGTCCCAGGGTGGCCGGGATCCTCCCCGTACCCGGGGTGGCTCCGGGACGGCTCCGGGACACCCGTCCCGAGGCGCTGCGTGCCCGAGAACTTCAGGATGTGGACCATTGTCCCCTCGGCGCTCTGCGGCTGTAGGGACCGGCCGGAGGCAGCACGGAGCGGGACGGGAGGGGCCCCTGCCCGGCGAGAGGGTCCGGAGCTGGGTGGGATGGTAACGCAGCCCCGGCCGGGGCCTCTCGCGCCCCTTCCCGGGGGACATGCAGCGCCTCTGTTCGGGGGTACCGCAACCCGCCCCGGTCACCCCGCATCCCTACCCGGGGTCTGGCGCTACCCCCGTTGGCATCCTTCCTCCCCTCCGATGCGACGCAGGAGGGAACTTGAGCGAGGAGCGATGCGGGGCCAAGCTCGTACCTTTGTATCCGTGGGGGCCTCCGCTGTCTCGCCCTAGCGAGGGGGTGCGCG
>WEIU01012863.1:114579-210809 GCA_013389925.1 Aegithalos caudatus | reverse complement strand
TAGGGGCTGCCTGTGCTCTGCTGTCCTCGTCTACTTGCCTGCTGTCAGTCCCCGAGGCAGCCAGGCTGGTACTCACAGCCTGCAGAGCCTCAGGTACCCCGGTTTGGTTCTCATAGGTCTGGTCTTGCAAACACAGTCTACTGCTCTTCATGCCGTTATATTCCAGGAGCAGAATTTCTCACGTGTCCAGTTTATGGTCTACAAAGTTGTGTTTCTTTTCACTGGGATCTGCAGCTAAACCTACCAGATGGTTCCCAGATCCATCATCGTATCTGAAGCTGGGTGGCATACACCAATATGCACAGGCTACTAGGTGAAAGCCAAGTGCCTTGCACAATACTGCGTGTGTCATTTTGTGCTTATCACATCCTGGTGATGTCATCCCCTGCCACTTACTTCCCTGGCAGCATTACCACAGTGAGTCTGGGTCTCAGCAGTGTTTGTTGAGATCCTCAACTTGCTGACACTGGCAGTGGATCCAAAATAGGTCTCTAATGGTCTGCACCATATGTCCACAGAAAACAAAACTGGCTCTGCTGAAGTTCTGTGTGTTGGTGCTGCACCTACAGTCTGGGGCCCACACCAAGCATTGCAGCTATTAACACCCTCTCCACTTGTTATTCTCTCTCATTATTTTTTTCACCTGGATTTAGAAGGAAAAAGTAGTCTGCAGGAGCAGATTAGAGAGATGAAATTCCAAGGGGCACCAAACCCAAATAGACTGAAAAAACCCTTAAGGCTCTTCTGGAAACATCAAATGGAGCAGGATCATGCCCACATGTAATGATGACACACCACACACCTCAGTGTGCTGCTGGCCATAGCACTCTCCTCTGAGCTTATCTGGCAGGGAGGCCTCAGGAATATTGCAGATATAAGGGACTGCTATTTCCATCTCTACAACAAAACCACATTCAAAAAGCAATGCTTGGTCACATTATAGCAAAACCTCAGCATTTTTGAAAATGTTGCAGCTTATGAATTAGGTTTGTATTTCCGGTAATGCCAAACATTAATCAATCTAATTAAAATCAACAAGGAACTCCTGCTCCTTCAGTCAAGTCCAGTGAAACCAGAGTTTATATAATAAATACCAAAGACAGAGGAGTAGTTTTTTCTGTAAACCACTACCCTTGCAGCTGCTGTTATGCAATTCAAGTTGAACACAAGTGTGTTACAAGTCAAATCTTTCCTTACAGGCACTCCCAGAAGCAAATTATGCAGCAGCACCTGAATTCCACTCACCTCATGGATTTGCTTTGTAAGGGAATGTATAACCTACAGCAGTGATTTTGCACCACGTGTCCTGGAATCACAGGCAGCCCTGTTGTGTGACCCCTGAGAATGTCACTCACCTCCCTGGCTGCAGGTGAGTGCTTCCATCATTTTTAAGGCCCCTGGTTTTACCTTCAGCATCAGGGGAAACCATGCAGCCCCAGCCAGACACTTCCTGCTTTTGCTTAGGGATTGACTAACTGTTGGATTTCACTAAGCTGTCCTAAGGCATTGCCTTTCTTTTAATCCTATTAGAGCTGGCTCTAGGCATGCCAAGGGCACAAGACTGCTGAAGTGACAGTCCCCAGCAAAGCTGGCTGGGCAGCTGCAGGGCTTGTCTGGCCACAAGCAGGGACATGCTCCCAAGTCCCAGCCCTGGCCATGGCAGCTTTCCAGCCCTCCAGCAGCAGCAAGCTACTCCTCCTTCTCCTCTCCTGGCCAGCTCTGCTTCTTCCCTGAGCCTCAGGAGCAGAGGCTGGGTCAGCTGAGCATCAGCCACTCAGCCCCAGGCAGTGGTGACTCTTGTACAGTACCAAAGGCTCAAACATAGGTGGAGAAGATGTAGGTGGATCAACTGGATCCAGATAACTTCTGGAATGCTGTGTCTCTCTGAGTCATAGTTTTGTGTTGTTCCTCATCCTGATCACCACACTTGCTCACCACCTGCAAAATGAGCCACCCACCAACATGCATCCCACCTCTAGGAAGGAAATAAATAATTGGAGACTGTCCCCATCCTTCTGCTCTGTCACTGCCTTTTCCCCTTGCCCTTGCCAGTTCTTTGTATTTTATGCCTTTGCCAGCTCTTCTGAGGGCATAACACCACATTTTAACAGAATAGGAAAATTAATAAATAAGAACTCAGAATGAAAAATGTGTGGGAATGAGATTAAGCACAGCTAATTGATTTGTTAATGAAATGTTCCTGAAACAAATCCAGGGTTGTTCAAACCCTTAATCTGTGATTCAACTTACAGAAAAGAAATAAAGAAAAAAAATGACACATCAGTTTAATTCAGGCAAGAGATGATGGGCACTTTGGAGAGAGACAGCAGCTCCTGGAGAAGCAAAGGAAAGGTTTGTCCAGCTGTTGACGGGAAAGACCAGGCAAGCTCTCACAGATTTGTGAGGTTCAGCTCCCAAACACAGCAGGTGATCCTGCAGTACCAGAGAGCCCAGAGCACCACAGCCTACTTTAATTCAAAGTAGAATTAAAAGTGGAGAGGATTTGCTGGTGCAGCTCCAGACCTAGCATGTTTTACTTCATGGTTGCAAGCAACAAAGTGGAGAGGATTTGTTGGTGCAGCTCCACAAGCCACATCCCTCATCCACAGAGAAGGTTCTTGGCTTATTGTGAGATTTTGGCATCTCTTCTGAAATGTGCTGATGTCAGGACCCCACAGCTATGGGTATTGTATTCTTAATCCCCACTTCATCAAAATTCAGTCCCCTGGTTGAACTTAATTGCTGCTGCCACGTTTAAATTTTTTTCTCTGGTCTTATCATGGCCGGCATATACAATTCAGTTCTATGCAGAGCTAGAAAGGGGCTATTAGTAGCTTAAATCTTATTTATGCACTAATATGAGGGCATAAGTAGGATTTATGGGATGCTTAATCCCTGTGCTAACCCTCTGCACAGAAGCAGGCTGCACTTAGAAGAAGAGCTTTTATGACAAAAGAATGTCTAATGCTTACAGCTTTTATGAAAAATAGTGTCAGCAATGCCTATTTCTTCAGCTTTGTGAGTTCCCACTTCCTTCCAAAAGAGAGAAGGTGAGGAAGGAGAATGAAACAAAGGTCCTAAGCCTCCAAGCCTTTGATCTGTACAAGATTAGATCCTGTTTAAATTTAAGACAAGCCTTCAGAGACATGTAGTGATTTCTCAGAGGATTTGATTGTGACTTCACAGCAGCACTGTATTCTAGGATCTTGTGCTGGTCAGTCAGTGCAGACCAAGAGAGACTCTCCTGGGACAATGTTCTGCAGCCTGAGGCTGTTCTCTGAGGATGCTTTGCTCTTGGATTACTGCCTGTTGGTTTGTTAATGTGTTCATTAAGCACATTTCCCTTGGTTTGCCTAGAATCATAGAATGAATGTTAACAGAAACAAACAAACAAAAACCCCACCTCCAAACCAGAAATTATACTAAATGAGTAAATTTTCAGGGCAAGCGCACTACATCATTATATTTTCAAGGAAGCTTGGGAGAAGAAATAACTTACACTGGAAAGAATTCATTTTCATAGGAAAAGCTACTCTTCAAGATATTGTTTGTGTAGACTGTTGGGAGAGGTTGGGTAGAGAGGAGAGGAAAGATGCAAGTCTCAAGAAAATTTTCCAGTAAATAATCAAATACATGGTCTCTAATTTTTTATCATCATGGACTTCAGATATATGATTTATTCACCAATGTAAAAAAAAACCCCAAAAACCAAAACCAAAACAAACAAACAAAAAACCCCAAACCCCAAACAAGGATAAGTCCTTTTCTGTAGGTCCAAAAAATACTCACTGATGCAGATCACTAATTTTCCACAATCTTAAAACTCTCTGTATGGAGCATTTCTTCCTCTCTATAAATATCAGAAAATATAGAAGGCTGAAGAGGAAACAAAAGTTAAACCAAACCATTTAAAAATACAGTACTGTGACAGATTTTATTTGATTTTGATTGATACTACATGCTTACTACCACTAGGAACAGACATGCTTTTTTTTTTTTGGCTTGTTTTGGATTTTTATATATTTTTTAACCTACATTAAATGTTGACCTAAACTTTGCTATGCCTTGGAAATCTGGCTCAGGAGTTAACTGCAGGAATTTTTATTTAAATAGATAAGCATTTATGTTTGAAAATAAGACAAAAACAGGTGAACAAGAAAATTAAATTATAAATTCACTTCATACAAATACCTCTTACACTATGCACTAAATCCTGTTAATTAGCTGAGGTATTTTAAATTTTTTTAAAATACTTATGAAACATTATTTACAAATTATATAAATAAAATCTAGGCCACTTAACCAATACAACAAAAAAAGTCACCTTTTTGTATGGTGTGTACTAAAAATGTTCTTGTTTATTGATCATAACCCAGTTTGCAGTATAAAAATGTTTGTTCACTTACATCAAAATGTATTCCAATAGAAGGAAGAAAAGTATTGGTTCCAGAAGAAAGCAATCAATATAATAAATGCTTAAAATCAATGAGGCTTCTTAATGTTCTGTTCTGCACCATTTGCAGAATATTTGCAGTAATTTTTAGAAGTCCCTTCTACAGTATTTGTAATTTGAACAGTCCATCTCAAAATAGCAGAGACATTGCTTTAGCAACGGGAAGATACTCAGTACATTGCTCACACATCACAAAGACCTTACCAGGAGGGCGAGGCAGAGAATGGAATGTCAGTGGCCAGCACAAGCCTTTACAACACTTAACTTAAAGGCAGCATTTATAGAACTAATCACAGACTATACACATCCTGCACTCAACAGCAATCAAAAGGACTGGAAAATATACATTTAGGAAAACAAAAGACTGATGGTTCTCCATTACCTTTGTTAAAATTAATGCTTTGCTCCTTGTCTTTTGTTTTAAAAACAGCATTGACACCCTTCTTAACTATAACTACTTTTTCTTTAACATAATATATGGCAGGTAGCTACTGTATGTGAAAAATGTACAATAAAAGGTGAGAAACCACTGAATTTCCTATGCAGACACATGAAAATATAAAGCCATACAGATTCCAAAGTGCCATGAATACAAACTTCAAGTGATGGTTTATAGCACGTAGGAAAGGAACTAAATGAAACTTGCTCTATGGGTTGCTGAGCCCTTCAGCTGTATCCTCAGTCTCCCCTTTGGCAGCTTTGGTGAGAATTTCCATCCATTTCATCTGCAGCTCTTCATCTTCTGCACTGAAATAGAGAGTTTGATGGGACTGGCAAAGCTTAAAAACATGCTTCACTTCAAACTTCTCACCAGATCCTGGTAAACTGACTTCGTAGCCGGGCAGAGGGATAGGACGTGGGCTTCGTCCATCCTAAAGGAGAGAGAACAAATGTAAGAATGGAGGAGCAAAGGGGGTGTGAGGTGGGAGGGGCGGGCACACTGCACAGAGCCGGCAGGCAGACACTGCGGGAAGCACATGGACAGATGCAGCCCTGGGCTCCTTGCTCAGCACTGCAGCGTAGGAAGCGGGGACGAGGCAGTACCCACTGCTCAGCTTAAACCAGCAAAAAGCAATGACTTACTGGTGCTTTATTCTTACTTCACTGATTCCCTTTCACAGCAAATATGGTCAGGTATTTTCATATCATTTCATGTAACTTACGCACATGTCTTTTAAAAAATTTCCTCTGCATTAGGTACAGGCAATGGGATCCAGCTGAGAAGAGTTTGGTGTTGTCCCTTTTGAACATCATGGGATATTTTGCAGGATTGGTTAAAAGGAGGCAAATAAGCAAAGCTGGACCCTCAGAGACACCAAGACAACCAAAGGGCAAGGGAAAAGCCTTTGAAAGAAAAGACAGTTTTTGATTTTCAGTAATTTATAATGCCTCTGAGAGTTGTCAAGGAAGCCAATGCTCAAATTCCTGACCATCTTTTAAAAGCCAGATTGACTCAAAGATCTAAGGAGCAATACAGCTCTTTAACTGTCACATCTTGAGCATCAACCAGCTCCTTTCCTAAGCCCTCAAGAAAGACATATACTAGCAAGGCAGGGTGTGCCACAGCCAAGCAACCTCTTCAGTTGTTCCTGGCAGAGTGTTTCTAAAGATGAGTCCCCAAACTGAAGTCTGAATCACACAGGCATCAAGCATCTGTACAAAGCTGTCACCTTCTGTAGCAACTGCGTGTGTTGCAGCTCCATACCAAAGCTAATGAAGCATCCTACAGAGAAGTGGCAAAGTTATTCTTTTGTTAGCCCATACCAAATGCAGATGATTAGTAAACCTTGAAGAGGACCAAAACTCTGAGAACAATGGCCAAAAAAAAGCCTATTTTTCTAACACTTTGTCTAAAGTAATTCAAGTGTCAAAACTGCTCACATCAATGCAAACACATACATTAACTAAATGGGAAAGAAATAGTCAAAAATGCATCACAGGTTATTAAATCAATACAGGTTTCTTGATTTATTCATCTATCGCTTGTTATTGTCATGCAAAAATGCCAGAGTCCATCTGCTTTTTAAGACCAAGCACTATTCAACAAGATTTAAGGCAGCTTTAGGCCAAACAGTAAAGTTACACTCAGTTTCCATTTGAGTGTAACTAGTTGTCCTAAATACAGCACAGTTTCTATTCCCTGACACCACAGCCACATCCCTATAAAGAGGAAGGTCTTGCCCATGCAGAAGTACAGAGCAGCTCCTGCACATGTGGCACTGCTCAAGCAAGCAAACATTGGACTGATGAACACAAATGCACAAGAGCACATGCAAGCTCAACCATGCCTGTTTCACTGGTCTTGGTTTGGAAGAGTGGACATTTAGACTTGTCAAATGGAAAATTCTAGGTTGCCCATGACAATGACAAATGATGTTGTTTGTAGCCACAAAGTGCACTGTAAGAGCAAATTGATGTTTGAGTTGTATGTGTTGCACCTACCCAACATGTGCAGACACAGGCAAATTAAGCAGTCTGCCTTTGGTCTTGCATCCTCCCTTAATATGCTGCCTTTGGCACTTTGTCTGTACCTGCCTGATCCAAAAGGAAGGGATTTACATTATCTTTGAAAAGCTGTACTACAGGAAAAGGTGAAGCACTTGGCCTTGAGAAATACCCCACCCCCAATCCAGATTTATATTTTGGACCAGCAGCATCTGTGGGTGTTCTTTGCCACTGAGCCCTTCCCTCCTGCCTGAAGCCCAGCAAATCCAGGGGCCATTATGCACCCGTGAGGAATTCCAGCCCTATACTGAGCATGTAAGTAGGATTTACAGGCCTTACAAGAGAGATGAAATCCATGGTTTAGTTTTAGGAGCCTACTGGATTTGGCTGCTTGGACTGTTTTATATATACATGTATATATATTTTTTTAAATTTTTTAAAAAATATTTCTGCATGCAACATAGTACAACTGCATGATACTGGTATTTCATCAAACCCGGTGCTTAAAGAGCTTCACTTTAGGGCTGATTACAATGATTTTCCTCATATAGTGAGTGTTAGATAAAAATCTAGTGGATGTGTAATACTGTAGCAATCACAAGCACTGTGCACACATCCTAAATCTCAGCAGCACAACACAAATGGGTGATTTATCTAGGTCATTACAGCAGCATGTATTTATTGCTCTGTTGCAGCCATTGCAACACCCAGGGTATAAGATTTGGGAACAGAAAACTCAGTTCCACCGCACAGGCAGTTCTGTTTCAGGCACCCCTGCATACATACAGACACGCCTCTTGCACTGCACAGATCTTTGCAGTGTATAAGGTCTCTCAGACAACAGTGACCCACCAATGACATTTTCCCCCTCCTTCTTCTGAGTTGGATTAGAAAATCCTTTTTTTTCTACCCAAACTCCACTCTTTATCCACTCATGATCTAGCCCCAACCTTACAAAAGACATTGAGAGACTCCTGTGGTGCAAAGATATTCAGAACCAAAAAAGGGCAGGCAGAGTTTCTTGCAGGGCCATGTAAAGCTTCTACTAAACAGGATGAACAGGCAAGCAAAAAAAAACCCCAGAACTTCTCAAAAACCCTGAGCTCAATTTCTAACCCAACTATACCATTATTTTTTAAAAGTAAATCACATTTACATGATGAGTGGAAGATTTTTCTTCTTTATAAAGCAAGATTTTTTCTTGGATCAAGCTTGATCTGATATGTACATAAATATACTAGCTCTAGCTATACTAGTTTTACCTTCCATATTTCTCCAAAATCCATTACTATTCCAGCTAGCCTGGAAGCCCAAACTTTGCACGTCTCACTCAGGTAAGTTCATGTCAGAGCTTTGCAAGTAGCTGTGCATTTTACAAGGCCAACAGGGGCAGAAAGTCCAGGTAGAGCCCTTGAAAAGACAAGACTAATTTATCTTAAAGCTGCTGCTCCTCATACTTGAAGTGGTCTTTGCTTATAAGTAAACTTATAATTTCACTGAGATAAACATGACAAACAGCTGTACAAATTGTGACTCAATTTGAGGACAAATCAAATTGGTATGATTCCCAAACCTAAACAACCTGTGAATCCTCATGCATAAAGTTTTATGCAAGATTTGAACTGCAAACACTCAGGGGATTAATTCATTCTCCTGGAACAAGGGTCAAAAGCAAAAGAGCAGTTTTCTTGCTATTCTGAATCTGTGACTTGTGTCTCCTCCCGCACTAGCATCCTTTCTTTGGCATGAGGGCCAGAGGTGCAGAGGAAGAAGCCTTCACTGCATCCAGAGCTCCAGATCCAGCTTGGTTTGCTCCTTCTTCCCAAGAGGCAGCTATTCTTTCTGTTCTTCTTAACAATAATCCCCCAACTTTCAAATTTCTACAGTCATGCTTTAGCCTATATTTCAAGACCTTTAACACTATTGTTAGCAATATTCTTCCCAAAAGACACATCTCAGACACTGAAATGCTTCTTTGCAGGTCTAAAGAGGTCTGTGAGATCCACAGAGGTAGTGGTGCAAAACAGAACTATGCCTGGGAAAAGAGTATTTAAGCACGAGTGGCTCCCAACTGATTCAAGACATTCAGACACCACTAATGAAGCTCGGAAGAGATTTTCCTCAGAAGTTAGTGTATCCTATGTAAACCTGAATTAACAAGAATGTTGGATTAATGTCAAGAAATAGGACTTGCTTCCTAATTTTTTTTCCTGCAAATTGAAGTATATGGGAATAGCAGGCCTTTGAAGAAAGAAATTACTTTTGTTGTTTATAGTCTCATTCCTGACAGCAGATCCTAGTTTTGAAATGTAAGATAAAATGTAAGATAAAAGCCTGTCCTTTTGCTTTCTAGACACTTTATTGGGAGATTTATTTCACCCCTGAAATAGGGGGTGACTAACCACTGATTTTAACTGTCACAATATTGACAATCAGTGCCAAAGGCATCCTTTTCCCCTAAAAAAAATAGAATCCTATTAATAATATCATAGGAGGCTCAAGATCAAATTTGGCAGGACATGGATAAATACACAGCAACTGCAGCAGAGAAGCTCCTCCAGCTTTCATCTGTGGCTTTGCATGACTGTCAGGTGGGATCTGTAGAATCAAGTGTCATTGAGTTTGCACTGAATGCAGGTGATTTATGTCCATTATTTGTGCTGTACTGCAACAATCAGTTGGGCAGTAGGAGAATTCTCAATCATACTGTGCAAGGGATGTTGTTTCCTCTCAGCTTCTCACCCCTGCTACCTCTTAGATGACACATGTTGTTTCTGTGTGAGGAAGGCCAAAGAATTTAAACTTCTCTCCCTCTGTTCCCACTCTCCTTGCCCAAGTGTCAGACAATCTGGCTTGGTTTGTGTGGATGCAGGGCTTACACTGGCTCTTGGCTGAGGCACAGCTTACACATCAGTTGAAAAGTTCTGTGGGTGAAGCTGTTCTCTCTGCTTAGCTTTTTAAAGCATTGTTCCTTTCCCCAGACCTTGACTCCAGAGAGAGCCAAAGACTGTATTTGTTGCCTTGGTTTCAGTGCCTTGTGTGAGGCTGTTTGCTTTTCCAATGTGTAATTTCAGCCACACATGTCCCACTGACTAGGAGGGAAACCAGGCAGCTTGCTGCCTGCAGGATGAATTGGAGGCTTACCCACGGTGGGGTTGGAACCACAGATGGAGCCAACGGGGCTGAAACTCCAAATTCAAACTTCCAGCCTCTTTGAGCACTATGTTTAAAATATTATACAAACTTATTTAAAGCCAGAGGTGCTCCAGCTGACAAGCTGCAAAATGAACACAGCTCTAACAACAAGTAGTATTTGTTGATCAGATAGAGTGAGCTTTACTCTGAAATGCTTTATAAAATCACAGGGAAAATTGACTTCCTCAACTGTCCCTAGCCACAGACAGATGATAATACAGAGAAAACCTTCTTATCACTACAACTATAGCAGGGTAATTGCTGGCTGAATTCAGTTTCATTCCTTCTTCCATCCCACACAGGAGATAAAACAAAGCTTTGTATAAATGTGTCAAATGCCAAATGCAAAACTGGATATGGGGAATCTCCTTTCAGCATTGTTGCTCTTCAGTGCTAAGGAAGCATGACAGATATTTCTAGTTTGGATATAGATGTTTCTATCCCTTGACTTTCATCACACACAAATGGTAGTTAGCTTCAATAGTGTATTTAGAGACATAAAATTCTTATCAATGTAAGTATTTCAAGTAAAGATAAAACCCCATGATGCTATGACAAGGAGCATTATATTTTTTCAGGCTGAAGAACATCTACATTTTCACAAATTCTTCTATCCCATCAACCCAGAACTAGGTTTTTTAAAAAAAGCTTGAATTGCAATTCCGATAATTGCAGTATCCAACCTCCTTTGTTGTTCTAAATATTTAACAGGAAAGTGCCTTCCCTAATGACAGAGTAATAAAACCCTTGACTACACCTGTCTGAAACCTTAAAAAAGCTAAAGCATAACCTAATTATCCTTGTTTGTCCTCTTCTTTTGCTAAAAATTTGAATGGAAAAGCAATGAGCTTTAACATTTGCTTACAACTTCATCAGCAGTAAGTACAGGTAACAAGGTAGCCTAAAATCTCTCAGGCTTTGTGCCATATCCAGAATAGGAAATTCAGTTCTATTGTTTAAACCAAGCCAAATCCTTTGACCCATTTCTCAGCTTGACATATTTGCACTTATTATTTTCTTTTTCTGTGTGTTAACCCTCGTGAATGCCATCTTACCTGGCTGCTTCCTTGCAGATACAGAACAAGAGGTTCACTCTTGGGGATGGTCACCCACATTTTGTACCAAGTCTTCCCTTTTTCAAGGAACTGGAGGTAGCTGCTGAAGAGACTGTTTTCAGCTGCAACGATGCTTTGCTTCTGGATGAAGGGAAAAAAACCAAACCAAACCAAAACAAAACCAAAACAAAAAACAAACAAAAAAAACCAAAAACACACAAAAAAAAAAAAAAACCCCAACAAAAAAACCCCCAAACAAACAAACAAACAAAAAACAACAACAACAAAAAAAAAGAACACAAAACCCAGAGCTGTTTCCATTTATGTTTAAGTGTGCAAAATACTTAGAATTAAAGATAAAAATTTCAAATGGTGCAGAATCAAATAACACTTGAGGGCAAATGATTGATAGGCCATAACCAAATAAAAAATTAATAACTATTATATACAATTAAGAAATAGCATCATTCCATGTAACAGAGGCAGAGGCTGAACAACCATTCCCACTAGACATGACGCTAAATTCCACTTCCACCCAGTAAATTGAGAACGATAATTAAGATGAGGCACCTCATTTTTTGCTTAGCAAAGTAGGCTGGGAGATTAAATTAATGCAAAAGGTTTATTAACAGATCCTCTTGTGCATGGAAGGAGCCAAATCAGAGTGCAAAAATAGACTGTAAGAAATTGTTGTATTCCGATAGAAAACAAAGAAAATCAAAATTCCTGTTTGCATTAGGATTTACATAGAAGTCTCCTGAAGATTTCTGGCAGCCGCTAATAACATTTGTTAAGTGCCAATTTCCTAAGTTTACTATGAAAGTTTAATGTAAATAGAAGGGAAATAAAAAGCCTGACTTGATCTTTTCTTTCTATATTCTTGCATTTAACCTCATCCTTTGAAGATCTAACAAAAAAAACCAAAACTAGCAGCCTGAGTAGAGGAGAGAAAAATGACACTTCCTGGGATTTTTACAGCTTTTTGCTGTAATCTGCTTTCTGAAGTAAAGCCATGGGTCCCATTTCACTGGTTTGCCTTTTGGCTTTTCAGATTAACAGGGCTCTCTCTTCCCTGTGTAGAGGCTGGTTTGCACCTGAAACTTTTCCTAGTGAAACAGAGCTGCAAAGTTCGTCATGAGATACCACAGACTGTATTGGCACCCATGAGGGGTTCATCATCTGTGGGCACAGCTGGAGCAGAATCACAGAATGGTTTGGGTCAGGAGGGACTGTAAAGACCATCTTGTTCCAACCCCCTGCTATAGAGGGGAATATCTGATACCATATCTGAAGGTTTTGATGGGGTCAGGTTCCAGATCTAGAACTTTCTCTGCACTCTGCAGACTGGCAGCTCAGGACAGAGCAAGGTGGACCTGCAGCTTATCCCACTCCATTGCTGAGATCTTGGACGTGTTTGGGTACAAAGCTGAGAAAGCCCCCATGCAACAGAGTTGCTGCATGGAATTAAAAGTGAAAAAACAGACCTTATTGTTTGAAAAGTTACTGTGCACAGCTCAAGACTGGAAATACACCATAATAAAAAGAAGTTAGAGGGTTTTCCTTCTTTTTTGTAATTTTGGAAGCTGAAGCTCAGCTGCCAAACCTGTTTGCATCCCTGTGTGATCAGCACCCTATGATGAACACTCACCATCTACAAACAGCATCCATGCTGCAGGTGTGTTCAATGGGAGTTATAGGCCAGAGGATTAAATACCATGGTGGGGTAGAAAAGAAAACCAATTTGCTTAGTTTTTAATAAATACACTAAAAAAATAGAGACCTTCACAAAGCTTCTTAGCCAAAGACTGTACCTCTGCAGCTAGTCTTTTCTTCTGTTCCCCAGCTGCTTCCACCCCAGGGCTGCAGGGGCTTGCTGGGAGTTGCAGGAAACACTCCTTACATACTCGATTATGGCGGCTGTTATCTGCAAGTGGCTTAAACTCGGAGCATTTTGCACAGATCACCTGTAACAGACAGATGTTATGGGTGGTGTTTTAAACAGTCAGGTTTATCAAAGAAATTGACTTGTAGAATGGTTTTCAATAAAGCAAAATTCCATGAAAGCTAATGTAAACGTTAAGAGAGACCAGTATAATAGTCGCTATATCTACCTCCATTAATAATTAATGCATTTGTGATCCCATGCCATACATCAAAATACCAAATTATAGAAAACTTATGTCTTTGGGGAAATACTGCATGACTAACATCATGCAAGTTTGCTTTTCTTGTCTTTTTTTGTAAGCTTTTATAAGTCAAAAAGAGCTTAAGATGATGAAGCAAACTAGTGCTTTTTAATGATCTAAGAAGGACTGATTTTCAGAGTGAAAGGGGCTGAAATTCCTCATCAATAAAGGACATCCTGGAGAGCTGAGGAATCTAGAATGCACCAACTATTTCAAGAATATAGTCCAATATATTATCCATTAAAAATTATTTGTCTGCCTCAGCTGCCAAGAGCATGCAGTGGCACATTGGGCCCAAGGAACCAGTGCTTGGAAACAATGCTGGGTCTGCAACTCCAGAACCTGTTTTCATGCTAAATATTTGTCTCTAATACACCTGCTCTGGGGAGAGAAGCTTTCCCCAGTTTGTCAGCCTGATGGACATTCATTCTGCACTTCTGTCCAGTAATAACCACAAACCCACAGCACACAATGTTGTTACATGGTTCACTGTAAGACTTTAATTACTGTATGGTGAGGACTGCCTTAATTCAGGAGGTGCTACCAAAATAAAAGTGAGACAGCATTTTTAGCAACATGATAGTCTTTCCTTGAGACAAAATTAACTTCTTTAATTCGAATGCTATTGCCACACCCCAGGGCATTGCACAACAAAGAATGGTTTAACATTAAATTATTAATAATGTAATTCTTGTTAACTCTCTGTTCCTGGGGGAAAGCCATTATTTCATTTCTTTAGTAACACTGATTTTGCAATGGGATATTTTAAACCCCCAGAAATTTATTTCATTATTAATAAAAACAAACCCAGAAGGTTGAAAATCCCAACTCTAGGGTAAAAATGACTCCTCCACAGCATAAATTGCTGAGACTGAGTTTTCTTTAAATATCTTAACTATACACTTAGGTCTCTCTGCTGCTGAAAATTTATCTCTACTTCAAATGACTAACATTGTTTAAATAACATTACTTTTAGTTACATTAGAAACACTGAATGAGGTTTCAAGTCAGCTTGCAGAAATCCATCTTATCTTGGCCATGGTTATGATTTACAAAAACAAAAAACAAAAAACAAAACAAACAAACAAACAAAAAAAAAAAAAAAAAAGGAATTCAGTCATCAATAAATGGCTTTAGGGGAGGTGGCTAAGGGCCTTTAGTAATCTAGCCTTGCCTTTCTGGGACAGATTCTCTTTGGTTTTTCAAGCAGAAGGGAACCACTTTTGCACATTCTTTCTTTAGGGAAAGAAACGCAGAATCATGGAGTATGCTGAGTGGGAAGGGACTCACAAGGATCACCAAGTCCAGCTCCTGGTCTCACACAGGGCATCCCCACGAATCACACCCTGTGCCTGAGAGTGTTGCCCAAACTCTCCTGGAGCTCTGGCAGGTTTGGTGCTGGGACTGCTTCTCTGGGGAGCCTGTTCCAGTGCCTGACCACTCTCTGGGGGAAGAACCTCTTTCTAATACCCAACCTAAACCTCCCTCAACACAACTTCAGGCCATTCCCTTGGGTCCTAGGAAGGGATCACAGAAAGAGGTCAGAGTCTGCCCCTCCACTTTTCCCTCAGAGGAAATTGTTGACCCCAGTGAGTCTCCTCCAGGCTGAAGAGAAGTAGTGCCCTCAGCTGCTCCTCACATGGCTTCACTTTGCCATCTTTGTTGCTCTACTCTGGATGCTGTTTAATAGCTTAATACCATCTTTAATATTGCATGTTCAGCTGTTCATTTTAGAAGAGCTGCTGTCTGGGTGAAGTGAGGCTGTCTTAAGGCCATTGCTTCTGCAAACAAACTATAAACCCCCTCCCCAGATACACGGCCACTCCCAGGAAAAGCACCACCTTTCTTTCTGTCCACTGAGGCACTGAATTTGTCTTTAAACTAGCACAAACAAGGACCCTTGCACCAGTTTACTTTTTTCACCCCTGATACCCAGAGAGTAAAGCAAGTGGGAAAACCTGCTTTGTCAATGACTTGCTATGAACCAGAATGTGTTTTTGTCCCTGCACTGAAAAAGTAGAAGATTGTCTTCAAAGGTCTCTGCAGAAGAAGCTCAAGAGCTGAGCATGCTGAGATACTTACTGCCCCACACTGCTTACAGTGGTGCCGCCTCTTCGTGATGGAGTTAAAGCTCTCACTGCAGCTCTTACAAGACTGCTTCTCTTTGTCTCGCTTGGATTTGGAAGATTTCCTAGAGGAATCACTCTGAAATTAAAAGTACAAATACAAGTGATTAAAAAATAATCATTTTTAAAAAGGGAAAAATTGTTCATAGAGTTCTACTGACAAAGATCCTCTTTAGGTTTCACAGCATTTTAGGAAAGAACTTGCATGACTCTGCTGCCTGTCTCAGCTGGAGGGTTGGCTCAACCATCAGGGGTCTCGGGGGGACATTATGTGGTCTCAGCCCCTCTGCCCACTCATCTCCTTACAGCCACAGAGCAATCTCCTCTCCCTGTCTGTCAGTGAGGAGGTAGAAGAATGGCCAAGGTGGGCATCTCAAGAAAAGCTTCCCTTCCAGCACTCACCTCTTGCTTTTCAAGGTACATGTTGAGTTTGTGAGTTGTAAACTTCCCTCCCTTACTGGGGAGAAGGTGTGAAGATTTTAGGGAAAATGGCTTGACTGAAGAACTTTGCACCACCCAACTTCAAATGCTTAATTTAGGAGTTTTCTTATGCTCCCTCCCAGCCCAAGATGAAGCATAAAGCTCCTCAGGAAGGCAGGGACACCCACACCAGGGGTCTGCATTGTCTGCTGTCTAGGTGGCCAGGCAAGCTCTAAATCCAAGCTGGCACCTGAAGTCACTCAGCAAATCCTATTGGACAGTTTTGTGATAAACTGAATAGCATTACTGAATCCAGCATAAACTGGACTTCCCATGCCTGGAGGTATTAATGGCCAGGTTGGATTCAGCTCTGAGAAACCTGGTCCAGTGGAAAGTGTCTCTGCTCACGGTGGGGGTTGGAATGAGATGATCTTTAGGGTCCCTTTCATCCCAAACCACTCCATGATTCTATGATTAGGTGAAGCACATGCCAAGGTGCAGATCACACAAATACAAGGTGCTGTATAAAGATCTCTTTAAGCATTTGATGAATGCCAGCAATATTTCACAGTAGTATTTCACTCAACGTCGTATCAATCACATATCGTCAGAATACAGAGAGAACAACAGAGTTTGAAATATTGCTATTGTAGCTGCAGAAAAGATAATAAAAATGAAAAAGTCTTTATTACTTGGCAAATTCCAGTGAGCTACTCTAGAAGAAAGACTTTTTCAATAATATGTCATTTAACTGTTGACACTGAAAAAGAATTTTTAAAAAATTGCTTTCCTTTGATGTGATAACAAGGAGACCTTCTTGCACTAGCAGTGCCCTCATCCCACCCAGTGACGGCTCAGGTGACTTTACCACATACTCTTAACACATCATCTGAACAGACAGGCTTTTGTAGCAAACAAGGATATGCATTGTAACTCACATTGTTCATCACAGATAAATTTAAGTCTTTTTGCAACTGTGTCCTTTATTACACAAGCTACTTTATTTATTGCTAATGCCTTTTAAAAGGGGTGCTAACAGAGCTGCCCTCACTTCAGCATCTTGATACTAATGACCTTGAATAATTGCCATATTTCTCATCTTTCTCAATATACCCAACTCTGTTTTGAAGCTGCTGAGTCTGACAGGAAAAAACATTCACATAAAATCTGTTCAGAGCCAGGATCTACTTCTTCCAGACTAGGCTGTTTTAACTGCTTATTTGCTTTTACTGCATTTAACTCTTTAAATCTTGACAGTTTCATCCAATTTTAAAATTTTGATGGAAAAATAGCATATATCCCAGCATGAGGTAGAACTCATGTGACTGCAAGGTGAAGGCCTGTGAGCAGACATCTGCACTTGGTGACCGTGCAGCCTCCAATTGCTTCTGAAATGCAGGGAAGAATCACCAAAAAGCTGGTAGGGACAGCAAGAAAACCAGTGGGCTTAGGAGACTGCTGTTACCATTATTTAGTACTTGCTATATATTTGGAGAATCATGCAGTCCCAGAATGGTTTGGGCTGGAGAGATATTAGAACCCATCCATTCCCACCCTGCCCTGGGCAGAGACACCTCCCACTGTCCCAGGCTGCTCCAGAGTGCAGCCTGGCCTGGGACACTGCCAGGAATCCAGGGACAGCCACAGCTGCTCTGTGCCAGGTATTTCATTCTGTCTGAGCCAGCAGGTAGAAACTCAGCCCCAATGTTGATCATGTAACTCATAAATACAGTCTGATGAGACTCTTACATGAGCAGACACATGAGCTACCAAGCAGTTTCAACTCTTTTCCTTCTCATGCTCTTACAGGTGCATTTTCCATTTATAAATTAACTACTTGGAGCAGCCCACAATGGGGTAGAACATCAGCAAGTGCTTCTGGAAATGCTTAATGAAAGTGAAAAATAGTTTTGAATTATATAGCAAATCTTGTACTTTGTAATCTTTTAGTTTGTTTCTCTACATGTCCACATTATACATGCAAGAGTATGTGTAAGACATTTTCCACAGGCTCATATTTCCTCCTGCACACAGAAGTCTGAGCATAACCTGCACTAGCAGTGCAGAGCAGCAAGACAATTGAGCAAAGAGGTACCATGATGCTGCAGACAAGCAGATGATCCTTCCTGCAGTAGGATTTCATTGTCTGGTTGTGCAAAGCCTCTCATGCAGGCTGGGGAGGCACAGGAAGGCGCTCCCATATTGCTGGCCACCACTACCACCAAGTGGTTTGCATGTGAAGCTGTTGAGCACACGATTTATTGCTTGTACTCTCACTGAGCTGTTACTAAAGGGATGTCAGAACTAAAAAGACATATTTTCTGAAGCTGGAGCTAACATTTTTATAATTATTCCCATTGATATTATCCATTTTTAGAAAAATTAGAGTCCAGCATCAATACTACACAATTTGGGGTATTTTTAACTTTGTCTTTTTGATAAACTCTATTTTTATGTCTATGTCCAGAATTAAATTTTTCTTTAAATTCATAATTTAAGGAAAACTACTTAACATATCAAGATATTCTATGCAAATCACTGACTCAACTATTTATAATCAACTAAAAAAGATAAAAGTGTTTTATTTAATTACAAATAAAATTTACATTTCCCAAAGATACTTAAGACCAACCAAAATTTCATGTGAGTTTGGGTTTTTTTAATACTATAAAAACATTTCTTTTTCTTAAAGTAGCTCACTAAATACAGCATCTATAACTCAAGGCACAAAATGTTAATACAAAACTGACTATAAATAAAAGAAAATTTGTTAAGCAAAAATATGAAGTGAGAACAAAAAGTAAACAGCAAGGAGCACACTAATCACAAACACTTATAACTTGGTTTTTGTATAGGTCAGGTTGCTGGCTTGTTTAACAGCTTTGCATTGACGCTGTGTACTCTACCAGAAGATTCCAAGCGTGGCCTGAGGTCTGGAGGAGGTGCTAAATGGCTCCTTTGTTACTAAAATCGTCATGCTAATATATAACATCCTACAGCACGAATCTTCTTGCTACAGGTAAGGGTATTTTTGGTGGTTGGTTGTTCTTGTTGAGGCTAATTTTCAAAAGATTCAACTGACCCTGGGCATTTCCTACAAATCTTTTAATCTAGAAGAGAGAGATTAGAATGAAAAAATTAGACCTTATTAAGGACTCAAACCCTTGGGTTTGACTCAGCAGCAGTCATAGCTGTTTTACTGAGCAAAATAAATAATATCTTTGAAAGTATATTTTGCTTTCATGGCACCCAATATTTTACAGGCGGGAGACATACGAAAGTAGTATCATCTCCTCCTCTGCACTAGCAGAAACATGGAAAGTATACTGTGGAAAAAGTGTTACTCAAAATTTGGTTCTCGAGATTAAATCCTGAGTTGCACAATGCACAGCATTTATCAGATAGGTTTCCTGGTACCATTTTGCCCTTCTCCCTTCAAGCAATCAGTGTAGCTGATTGAAACACATACACACAAAACCAAACAAAACCAAACAAAACAAACAAACAAACAAACAGACAAACAAAACAAAAAACAAAAAAAACCAAAAACCAAACCACCACCAAAAATCCCCACAAAATCAAGCAAACAACAAAAGCCCACACAAACCTCCCCCTCTCCAAACCCAGTGCAACAAACTGAAGGAGCCAACTCTGATGCGTGTGCAACATACATCTGCTACAGAACAAGTTCTGTTGCTTTAGGAAGTCTCTGCATGCCTTGAGGAGAAACCCCCATACATCCAGCACTGTTAATGAAGTAAACATCAGCTTTCTAACCCAGTAAATTGGTTGGAGAGTTTATTTCCTGGTTTTTGTGACACATATGAGCAGGATTCAAATTCCCTGATGCTGCAAATGGCAAGTAGCCACGGGCATAACTTAGCCAGGAAATTAATGACAGCACAGCTGAAGCCACAGACAGCAGGATATAAACCCTATAAAACCTATACTGAAGTATGATTATTTTTTCTTGCTACAAAACAAATGTAACCCATCTCCCAATACTGCTCTGACTGAAGTAATAGCTTCAAATTACTCACCCCTCCTAATGCACCACTACCATCTGCTCCTGGCATTGATTCCACTGAGCTGGTGCTGGCTATCTGAGGAGAAACAGAATGACACAGAACAGTTTCAACATGGACATTCTTCCTCAAATATATTAAACACTAAAAAAAAGAGAAAAAAAAGGGTGGGGGATGGAGGAAGAGAAAAGAAAAAGAGTTTAAGTTCAGCTCCTCAACTCTTTGCTTGTGACCACACTTTAATTCATAAAATTAGATTACAATCATAGAATGGTCTGAGTCTGTTCATCTTGTTACAGCCCCCTGTCATGAGCAGGGACAACGTCCACTAGCCCAGGTGCACACGCTGCACGTGTGTTCAGCCACCCTCAAATATGGGGTGGGCTCTGATGTGGATGATTTTACAGATGGCACTGAATTGCCAGCCTGCCTTTGGGTGCAACCTGCGCGTGTCCCCCGCATGCTGAAGAAAGGCAGTGCCATGGTTTGAAGGACATTTCTCTATTGGAGCCTGCCAGCCAGACCAGCAAGGGCTCTGTGAATGCAGAGGGGAACAAAATTAACTCCATTAAAACACCACTCAGTTGAGTTTCTCTCCTTTGCAATACATCTCAATCCCTAAATAATTGTGAAGTGGCATCTCCATTTATTCAATTATAGAGATGTATATGTACTAAATATACATAGATGTTTGTCTGTTTTTTTCCTATAGCGTTCATGTATAATATTCATATGCTATATGTATGCCATACATATAGATATATATACATTCAATAGTATTCAATACATATAGAGGGCAAATAACAACCTTTGTACGTTGAGTACCAAAATCATAGGCTACATTCTAAAAAGAAAAGAAAACCACATTATCTATTAATTTACAGGGAGTTTGCTGGTTTACACAGGGTTCTCAAACTATTGGATTCTTTATGATAAATTCCCCTGTTATTCCCATAGATCATTCTTCCTTTGCCAATCAGACATCTCTTATTTCAAGATTATCCAATTGGCCAGTGCATTTCAGCACTCTGGCTTAATTTCATTTCAAAGCAAGAATGTTTAATCTCTGTTAAAATGGCCAAATTGAAGAGCTATTGATTCTGATGCCTCATTGGATCTATCTATATTTTAATACAATCAATCAACCCTTTAGAACAAGGAAAGAAGCAAATGCATCTCCTGGGGCAAGGGATGTGTCACCCTAGAGCACATCCTTAGGGAATTCGATTGAATGAAGGGAAGCATCACAACTCATCTCTAACCAGCTATTTCTGCCTTTGCAAAAACCCAGTAACCCTAACGTGCTCACATAATCTGTTCCTCAGTCCTCTGCAAAGGGGATTCTTTTCACTGGAATCTTAATCAACACAGGCTTTTACTCTACCTAGTAAAAAGACATGGGATTTGGAAATGAAAATGTGGAGAAAAAACAGGGTTTGAAGAAGAGCTCGAGAAAACCCACAGCAAATTTAGGGAAGAAAGTAAATTTCTCCAGTTACCTGTTCAGATTCCCATGTCTGTTTGTTTATTTGGAATAATGGGCTAAAAATCAAATACCCTCTACTCTTACCTGGAAAATATTTCAAAAGGGCTTCTGCCTGTTATGTCACCATTACCACTCACAGTGTCTCAGATCTGGTAAGAATACAGTTACTGACATGCTTGTCAGAACCACCCCAGATCTATGGGGAAAGAAACAGTGGAGGGAAATAATAATGATTCAGCATCTAACATTCATGATATAACTAGCCGAAGCATTCTCAATCTCAAGTCCTAGGGATGCCACTTCCACAGAGCTCAGCTCTCTGCAGCACTTTTCCTTGCCAGCCTTCCAAGACTACACAAACTGGGTCCATCACCACACCACAAATCTTCAACTCTTCTGAGATGAAGCAGTGGTGAAAGAGGCTCTTTTCCTTAGGAACACTTTTAGATAGCTTTAAAAACACAATTCACATAGCCTGGAAATGCTGCAGATGAAAATGGAGGAACTATACCACAAGGGAACCTGAAAGATTTTTAAAATGACTACTTTAAAAAACTACTGCTACCATTACCCTGCCTGGCACTGATTGGCAATGACACTAGATATTCCCCTCTTGACAAATTAGAGTTCATTAACTGCTGAAGACCTGCACAGGCATAATCTTAAGAGTAGGTCAAATTTCAGCTCTTTGCACCTCCCAGAAACCACAAGCCTTCTCTAGGCAGATTTCAGGCTGACACCAACCCAAAATGCTGGTATGAGCTCATGAGTGTCAGCAGGGAAGCACAAGCATGGTCAGAGTTGCGTGCACTGGTCATGAACTGCTACCAGTCCTAAACACTGTAACAGAGAAAATGTATGGCCAAGGATGGCAAAAAACGATTTGACTCTTTTTTTTACAGGCTAATTTCTAGTAGCTTTTACAGATCCAGCCAGGAATCCATGAGCGCATATCTATTTCTTGACTCGCAAGAGGAAAAAGAAACCTTTTTCCTCTAAAAGTTGCTGCCCAGTATTCCATAGATGATATGTCTGGTGGATGCTACCCAGCACAGTGTATTGCAGTTAGAATGTTCTCAGTATTTGTCCTGTTTTCCTTACAAAAATACTTCCAGCTCGTTTTGACAGCAATTTCTGTCACATTTAGCTCTGACATCAGTTTCAAAGCTGATTATCTAGAGAAGCTAATCTCCTAAAAATGCGGGTTAGTATTCTGGCATTAAAGAAATTACAGTACAGACTGCATTGATATCACAGCCAGGCATAAACCAGACTCCTGCTCTGCTTGGCTTTCATGAAGAGTAGAGTATAAATATATGGCTACACCATGAACACAGAAGCAAAATCATATTGAATTTACAAAGCAAGGTAACAATAATGAACTTGACCAGATGCTGTGTCTTAGTTATATAGAAAGAAGTGTGCTTATTAGTTTGCTTATTAGCAAAAGATTTTTTTCCATCAAAGCATCCTGGCTCTGAATGCAGCCATGAGTTAACTGAAAAATATAGGCATGAATTGATTATTTTCTATTTTTTCCCCAAGTATTTTTAGCTGATGAATAGTTCAGGATAAATAAACTATGCCAGATTCTGAAAATGGCTCTGTCAGTAGCAGGATTCTAGACTCTATGGAATGCTGAGAAGATCTTCACTGTCAATCTGATTATGCTGGGATGAAAGGCATATCCAGCATCTCTCCTGAGGCCCCTGGAAAATCAGGCAGCTAAAAAGTCCAGATTATTGAGTCAGCAAATCAGTCCTGAATCTCCAAGGAGAGATGTCAAAAATAGTTAAGTACCAAAACAAAGCAAACAAACAAACAAACCCAAAAAAACCAAACCAAACCAAAAAAAACCCCACCCAAACAGTTTATGAGGCAGGGGAGGGGAAGATATAAAGCTCCCAAAGTTCAGCCTCTGCAGATGAACCTTCTCTCCCTCTGCTCCAAAATCTGCCACGTCTGAAGTCATAAAGTCACAGGCAGCACTGTATGATATTTCTAAATATTTTGCTCTCCCGGCCCCATTCCTCTTTAATTTGTAGCAAATGCCTGTGGCTAAGGTTATCACTATCATTTTCAAGTTGAATGGAGAGATACTGTCCTGATGTGAATACTTCTAAAACAAAATTCCTATCAACTACAGAGTGATACCTTACGGCTGTAGAGAAACAATACATTTTCAAGACTATTTCACATATTTAGTTGAAGAGTATTTTTCTAAAATATAGTTACTAGTTATAAGACATTATTTTCAGATCCTTTTTAAATGCATATTTTTCCTTCCAAGTCTTTAAAATATTTTAATAATAATAAAATATCAAAGAAATAATCCCAAAATGCATCTCTGATGAGATGGGAAAAAGTAATGAACAAAATCTCCCAAGGACACAAATAACCTTCTAGACAGCTAAGCACTTATAACACTGAGGAATTATGCCTATTCTGCTAAAAAAAGCCACCAGCTTGGAAAACATGCCTAATGGGTCTCTGGCATTGAATTGTCCTGGCTAATTTATTCTGTAGCTGCATGGCTGAGTAACTGTGAATGACACACATTTGAGAGCCAGAGAAATGGAGATGTCTACCCTGTAATGTCATATGAAAAATCCAGAACAAGACTCCACTATTTTAAAGTTAGCTGAGCAGGTCTTAACTGCTGGTAAAACTGTTCTGGCAAAGGAGAATGAAGCACTCGTACTTACTGAGGAATCAGGAAGATGCTCCTCCTCTTGTGAAAAAGAGCTATTGAAAGCTCTGAAGGTCTCACTGTTCTGTTTCTGCTTTTCTATTGTGGCTTGAATGACCTGAGACAAAGATGTCAGCAAAGATGAGAAGTAGCACAAAAAAAAATTCTCTCATAGGAAGATGGGTAGAATTATCATTTGATGAAAAACCCTTACACATATAAATGAAAGGGAAACTTAAAAACCTTAAGTAGCGTTTTTAAACCCATTATTGTGTCAGTTAAAAACTAAGACTGCCATCAGACAGTGTCTCTACAAGTCAAACCTGAAGAATATACAAGGTCTGTTGCTTCAGTCTCTTCTCATACTGAGCTTGAGGAATGCAGGAAAGGGAAGCCCAGCTGGAGCCCCCAGATACTTTCTGGGGCCAGCTGGTCAGCACTGGGACCCTAACTGAGCTCCACACTTCTCCATGAGCAGCTCCACCAGACTGGCCCACCCAGCTTCCCTGCACAGCCACATTAATTCAGAACCCCAAAACGATGATTTCAAATGCGGCCTGCATGGTGATTGCCCTTCTTATCATTGGTGCTTTGTACTAACATGAATCCATTCCATCTTCTCCTCTTCTGTCCTGTTTAAACAAAAGAAAAATAGAGAAAACATCATCATTCTACTTACAGCATTTTCAATAAATTCAATTCACAGCTTCACAGCTTTATATCCATTAGATTTTTAGCTTTGCTATCCATATTTTATAGATATTATTGATAATTATTGACATTAATTATTACCAAATGCCAAAAATACTTGAATTCTTGACACAGTGGATCCTACAGGCACTACTGTAAACACTGTAAGCATTCAATAAAGTCAACCAGCTGACTACAACTTAGGACCAACATTCTTTTACATACTTAAGTTACCCACCTCTGCTGCTCACCTTGCCATTTAAAGCTCTGTCACACTAGCACAGCCTGTAGATCAATTTCTTACACATACTCACAAGCCTTCAAAGTCAGAACGAGTACCATACCTGGCTTGTAGTTCCAATGACCTCTTTTTTCCTGTTATGGAAAATGTATGAGCCACATTTGGCTTGGCAATTTCCTGGACCTGTAAAAAGCACATCAGCTTTTTACTCATTGACCTTGTCTTTCCAACATTTTTAATGACTTACAAATACAGTCATTCTTTGAAATGCTTAGTCGAAAAGATCATTTGGAATAAAGTATAAGGGAGAAAAGATAAGGCAGGAAAAATAAGGGACTGTTTCTATAGTTACCTGTCTTACTACAAAACATATGGGTCTGTGTCACCAACCAGACTCCTACAGCACTAGGGGGAGAACGTGGCTCCTGTGCCAGTCAGGGGACAAGGTAAGGCTCTCAGTCCAAACATGTCACACAGTCATCACTATTCTGCTACCCTTTGAATGATTCTTATAAAAATTTTAAAAACCCAACTGTCAGAGACTAAAATGTTATAATTTATGTCTTAAACATTTTCATGAAAGACTTTTGCAAAGTTATAGCAAAAGTGTACAAAAGCTATGGAGAAAACCACCAAACCCCTGAATGGAGCCCTACACTGCTCATTGATGAGGATAAGATAAAGTTACTCAGGGAGAATACACTCACAGAGGGATCGAGCTTAGCACCTTAGGGTGGAGTATGCAACAGGAGGGTCCAGGAGCCCCCACAGCTCTCAGCTGCAAGGCTCAAACAGACCCTCACACCAAAGGGTGCAGGGGGGAGAGGTTTTGGGTGTGTGATGAAAAAGCCTCTGGTGAGAGGCAGTGAATGCCCATCCTCTGCTGTGCAGAGCTCAGCTGTGAGCCCCTTCACCCTGGGAATAGTCACATCCACGTGAAGGACAGCAGAGTCATGGCCCATAAAAGATCCCCCAAAGGAGTCCCCAGACCCTGCACCAGAGATGATGCAACAGATCCATAGTGTTGCAAGGGACAGTGTCAAACTTGCCCTACCCAGAGGAGGCACTTGGGCATTCCCACCTGGCCCAAGACACTTTATTAACCCACTGGATTCCATTCTTTTCAGCAATGGGTGGCAGGGGGACCCTCACCAACACGAAGAGCAGATGGAGGGGAGAAACAAGATGTTGTTGGGACCATGGGAAGGGTGATATGCTTCCACCTAACCCCTGTTACCCTCTCCCTATCTACCCACTCCTTCCTTCCTTCCTTCCTTCCTTCCTTCCTTCCTTCNCTATTAAATAAAATATATCAAATTTTTTTTGGCACCAGTATCTAATCTTGTTTGGTTTTAATCAAGTTTTGGGATATATTTCAAACCTTTCTGGGTTCAATCCATTTTATTCACAGAGGCTTAGTTTCCTTTGGTCTTCTGTGTTAAAATGGCTTGTAACACCAACCAACCAAAAAAACCCAAAAAGACATAGATTCATTAAGGTTGAAAAACACCTTTAAGATCCTCAAGTCCAACCATCAAAACAGCACCATCACATATACCACAAAACCAAGTTCTCAAGTGCCACATCCACAATGTTTTTGAATACTTCCAGAGACAGTGACTTCACCACTTACCTGGGCAGTCTGTGCTGGGCTGGACAATAATTTCAGTGAAGAAATATTCCCTAATATCCAACCTAAACCTCCCTTGGTGCAACTTGGTGCAACTCCTCTCATCCTGTCACCCATGAGAAGAGGCCAACCCTCACCTGGCTACACCCACTTTCAGGCAGTTGTAGAAAGCTAGGAAGTCCTGCTCCTTATCTCCAGACAGAATTCCCCCAGCTCCCTCATCAGACTTGTGCTCCAGACCCTTCCCCAGCTCTGTTGTGCTTCTCTGGATAAACTCCAGCACTTTAAGGTCTTTCTTGTAGTGGAAAAGCTGCATTGATCCAAGGTGATCCAAAGCCGAATTTTATTTTATTATATTTTTACATTCATATAATGATACGTTTGGATTCAGCAGGGATCCAAAGCAATCAAGATGCATTAAAAAAGGGAAAAGAAGAGATGCAAACCTGCAGTCCTGCAATGTCCATCTTCTCTCGGACACTGAACTTCTGGCCGATCAGCCTCAGTTTTGGCACACAGTACAGCACCATGCTGTTAAACTGCAATGAGGCAAGAGTTTAACTTAGGCGGTTACATGCTGGACACAGCCTGCACTGTGAAAGTTTATGGCTCTGGTGTGTTTTATTCTAAGACATAAGTCTCAAGAAGAGATTTAAGGTGAAATTGAGGTTGATGCATCATTACTGAAAGAAGTGGGCAGACAGAAACATGTCAGCCAGTCACTTCTCCCTTCTGCCCCTCGCTCTGAATTTGACTGCCTTGAAAACATGAGCACTCTTCTTCCAGTGCCAGCGAGAGCTGGCCATCTCCTGCAGCAAGACAGTTTGGCTAGAAACCACCTCCTGTGGTACTCTGCAAAAACTCAGCCTCTGAGGAGGGAGATGGAAAAGACCCCTTTGGGTCTGACAAGGCATCAGAAAAGGCACAGCATGGAAGAAAGAAGGAAATCCTTGAGGAAAAAGCTACAAGAGAAAACTGCTGCTTAAAAGAAGTAGCTGGGCTCAGCTGGTGAATGCTTTTTGTCATTAAGCTTAGGAAAATGGAAATATACCACAGAATCATAGATTCAAAAGATTATTTGGGTTGGAAGAGACCTCAAAGCCTATCTCATTTCACCCCCTGCCATGAGAAGCAACCCTTTCCACTGGACCAGTATGCTCTAAGGCCCATCCAACCTGAGCACAACCCTGAAAATGAAAGAGCAACTAAAACACTCACCAGGAATAAATATCTATCCTGTGCTGTGCCATTCTTTGCTGAAAGTTTCTGAATGTGTCCTTCTTTAATGAGCTCATTGGCTGGGTTAACGATATCCTCTTCACCACCCAGGCGCTCATAGACTTCCAAAAGCTTGTGCATCTTTTCCTGCAGAGACAAACCCCCAGCAATTTAAATTTAAAAAAAAATCCATGCTATTTCCCACTGTTTAATTCTGTGGCAAATGCATGTAAGTTGAAATAAAACAGTCTTTCACTTCTGCTATAGCTTTGCATTTATATTAAAACCTGTTGCATACTCTTCAGTGCTATTCTCCACTCTGGATTACTCATAGTGGATTAGTTATACTTGGATTGTACCGTTTAATGACATTTTGAAATAAACTTATTTGACACTTTTAGACTATTACTATTCAACAATAAATATGTATCATAGAATCATAAAGGCTGAAACAGTCTCTAAGATCATCAAGTCCAAATATTAATCTTTGGAACTTTAGAAGCAACGTCCAATAAAATCAATGGCCAAGTTGGAGACCTGTATATTACCAAATGATGGAAGCACGATTTATTTCTTCTACTGCACCACAACAGGAGTAAGCAGCCAACAATTAATTCAACCATCCACTAACTTCCAGAGATTTTGCTACAGCACTCACTTTCCTTTCAGTCTGGCTTGGACCTCACGCAGCAAAATTATTATAGCAGCCTTTTCCAATGGGTTCTTGTGTACTAACAGAAAAAGCAACCAACACAGAAACCAATGAGCCAACAAGCTGTTTCATATTCCTGATATCTTCAAAGATACTGTACACAGCCCCCAGGAAAAGAGCTGTTAGAGGCCCCAAACCAGAAAATTTTTCACCAAAATATATCTTTATCAAGAGAACATGCCAGACTCAAAAAGAGACAGATGGTTTCCTAACTGTGTTTTCAGACATACTGACAATACACAGACATCAGCTGGCTACTTCCCCATAGCAGCCACAGGAAATGTGGTCTCATGGTGTCCCCACCAGCTGGAGAAAGAAGTAATGGTCTGACAGGGAAGCAGATATAAACCTTGGACCCCCAAATGCTCAATGGGTGCTAAGCCAAATACACAGCATTTCAGATCTGTTTGACACAAAATGTCCTGAAATATCTGGGTGTACCAAAGGGATAACATCTGCAGCTATTAAGCCCATTTACTTCTAAGGTAATACACTAGCTCTTCTATATGTAAAACATGTGCTACTGTCCAAAACCTCCACAGTCTGATTTCCCAGTTTTTGAAGCACAGCTTTCTGAAGCTACTGATGCATGCAAAATGCACATTCGGTGCACTTAAGATAAAGCAAAATCAAATCAAAGCAACCTTCATTCTGTTGAAGAACTGTAGGTCTAAAAAACCAGTGTGAAAATCTGCAAGGACACCTTGTGAATGGGCCTAATTGGAATACTTTCAACACTTTTCAAGGAAAAGCAAATAATGAGTTTTATGAAGACTCCCTTTTTCAACTCATTGGGTCCTTAGGAATGAGGGAAGTAGAATTTAAGCCCAACAAGCCACAGAAAACTGCATTTACAATAAAAAGAACTTAGAGATTCAACCAACACATGTTTAAAGCCTGACTGACAGTCAGATATTCCTCTCCAGTTACCATACTGAGCCTGTTGCAATGGGAGGCCCTCAGTTTATCCAAGTGTTTCAGTCAGATCATAATTCCATTCTAGAATTGCAACTCACCATCTTCCGGATGGCTGCATTGGAATGGTTTGCTGCTGTTGATATCAGCTCCAGTGACTCTGCAATAAAGGTACAAACAGTTATGCATTCACTAGACTATATCTTTTAATAGCACCTTGGGGGATGGGTTCACCTCTCTGAGTATTGCTTTTCCTTCAAAACTGATGATACATAAGGAATTATAGATACAATCACTTCTGCCTTTTCAGCTGATCTATGTTTCACCTTTCTCTCCTAAAAATCAGATGAGCGAAAGCACACAGTGACAAGGAATCCTCACCTTCTAGGAATCACCTATTAAAAGTTAAGTCTCATTTAAGTTTTCCCAACCATATTTTTAAGACTGTTTTCCTAAAACAGGGCTTGCCTGCTTATGGTGATATGGACCCTGTTCTGGTTGAGATCACAAACGTCTCATAATCAAGAGATGTCCATTTCTCCAGTTTCACCATAAAAACAGAGGCTATCTGTCTTTCTTGGCAAGAAATATGCATTTAAATACAATACAAATTTAAAACCATCCCTCCTGTCTCCCTCTGGCTACTGCAAGGATGTCCTCCTGTCTTTGTCCTTAGCCACACAATGCATTAAACAAATGTTAGATGTTCTACTATAGCAAACTTCATATTGTCACTGTTTATTTGCCAAAGCTGCTTTCATTCCTAGAGAAGGAATTCCAACCCTTTTCTTCTCAAATCCAAGAGCACTCAAAAATCCCTTTGTTTGGCAATAATTTGATTAATTCATATCTCCATGTCTACCATAGTCCTCGTTTTAAGTATCTGCACATGTGACGAAAAAAACTCCCAAGATTTTATTGTGCTTTTAGACAGAGAGGAGTTTACACGTACTTTCAGCATCTTTCCTGTCTGGAGATTGTTCTGGAAGTTTCTTTAAGTAGTCCTTCAGGAGAAGCTCATAACGAGGAATCCTTTGCACTGGTTCAAGCATGTGATGTTGTAAAGTCAGGTTTCCACAGACCTCCTGTTTCTGTAATGGAGAGAAAACAACAGGAGGGTTTGTTTTTTCCCGCCTTTGGTGTTTAACAGCAATGAAAAATGACCATTCACATACAGCTGGAGAGTGTACAGGAGCTTCCCAAGCCATCATGGATCAACAAACTCATTGGGTTGGAAAATACCCTTGAGATTATCAAGTCCAAACACAAACATAACCCTGCCAAGGCCACCACTAAATTAAGTCCATAAGTGCCACATCTGCATGTCTTTTAAATCCTTCCAGGGATAGTGATTCCATTACTGCCTTGGGCAGCCTGTGCCTGGGCTGGACAACCCGTTTCATCAAGAAATTTTCCCTAATATGCAATTAAACCTTTGCTGGCCCAGCCTGAGCTGCTCCATCTCCTCCTGTCCCTGTTCCCTGGGAGCAGAGCCCAACCCCCCCAGATGTCCTCTCCTGTCAGGAGAGCAGAGCCAGGAGGCCCCTCCTGAGCCTCCTTTTCTCCAAGGCTGAGCCCCTTTCCCAGCTCCCTCAGCCCTGTCCCCAGCTTGTCTGGACACACTCCAGACCCTCGAGCTCTCTCTTGTTGTGAGGGGCTCCAAAGTGACCCCAGGATTGGAGGTGGGGCCTCAGCAGTGCCAGCACAGGGGATGGTCACTGCCCTGGTCCTGCTGCCACCCCAGGGCTGGAACAGGCCCAAGTGCCCTGGTCCTTCTTGCCCACCTGGGCTCCTGTTCAGCTGCTGCCACCAGCACCCCCAGGGCCTTTCCTGCCGGGCCCTTTGCAGCCCCTCTGGCTCAGCCTGGAGCTGCAGGGGCTGTTGTGACCCAAGGACAGGACCTGGAACTTGGCTTTGTTCTACCTCAGACCATTGGCCTCAGATCCAGCCTCTCCAGATAAAACTGTGGAGATTTCCTGCCCAACAGCAGATATCAGAGCTGGCAGGTTTTATGTGACTCTTCATCCCACGTCCAGCATTTTCTGCTGATATGCAACTATACTCTTTCAGAAGGCTTCCATCCATGGCCCTGGGCAGCACTGTTCTCCCAACTACACAAAATTAGAATGCCCCCACGGATGTATTGCTTGCCACAGCTCATATATGATCAGCAGACACACTGCTTTGAAAGGCAGAGCTCTCTCAAATTCTACTTCTTTTTCACTTGGCCAAGAAGGGGAGGAGGTTTGAGTCTGATTACACTAAATATCATCTGATAAGGCACCAATGTGCTCTTTGTACAATGGCACTGAGTATTGCAGTGTACCTGTTTTCATAGGATCCTGTGAAGCAAAAGAATATTTCTATTTAAAAGAGGAGAGATGAGAATCTCAGTAAGAACCAGTAACTTGCTTTAATACACACAGGAAGTTTCTGCTAGCGATGTAATCTGACTCAACAACAGCACGTTAACCACATACACAGGAGCTCTTCTACACAGTATTATTTTTACATCAGCACACTAATGTGGTCTGTTCTAGTGTAAACAGCCTCTCTACAACCACGTTAATTTCACTGTGCATGAAAGAGAAACGAACTTCTCAGAGGAATGAACTTCTTTCAAGTATCTGCAATTTCTTCATAAATATTCCAGCCCATACCATGCTGCTGACTCGGCTCCATTGTCACAGCAAGGTTGGAGATAATGGAACGAATGTCTGAGAGAAAAATATTAGCTATCCTTCCAGAAATTCAAAGGACTAAACTTGACAAGTCACAGTCATCAGCTTATTCGTAACATTTGTTTTTTGTTTTCTGCTTTCCCTAATTTAACATAATTAGTAACAGTGAATGCCTTAAACTCTATATTATATATACACTATTCCATTAGCAGCTTAGGTAGACAATGCATCCCTGAAGGACCAGAACACGCTTCAACTGGTATGTTGAAAACTATCAGTGGCTTTTGATAGTGCAGAGATATGTCAGATGAATGGACTAAGCATTTTGGGTCCAATCTCTGCCTAAACCTATGATCACTGAGCAAAAGGCGCTGGTTAGGTGTGACTAGATAACCTACAGTGCAATTCTGTCCTCAGTAGGCTTCTGAGGTGCATCTCCTGCCTGCATTGCCAGTGCCCACACTGCCTGGCAAGAGTTATGCTCAAGCAACAGCAGAGCTGCCCATGGTCTGGAACTGGAGCAGACCGACAGGTGACATACATCATTTGTGTTGGAGGCTCGGTGAGAAGAGACAGGTGAATTTTAGGGAAGGGAGTTGCCTGTGCTGTAGGGAAAACAGTCCCAAATGGATTTACCCTGCAGAAAGTAATGGCATGCCACAGGCTGAGGACAGCAAAACATAGTGCTGGTCTGCATGCCCTTAGAGGGAGCAGGATGGGTACAGGCAGAAAAAGGGTAAGAAAAGGCCATGTGGAGCAGCAGCATAGCAGGAAAGGACCTCCCCCAGTTACTTGCTTCTCCAAACTTCTGTCTGAGTCTCTGACACAGCCCTAAACATCCACACAGGGCCTCTCCTCTCCCAGCTTGCTAGGATTCTGGACAGCTGGCCCAGCCTACCATTTAGGGCAGGCAGCTGTGCTCCCTGCTCAGCTTAACCCACTCCTTGCCAGCCCTCCCTTCCCAAAGGACAGTATTCAGCTTTCCCAGGTCTGGCACAGGGATGCTCATATGAGCCTGGTGGAGCCCGCATCCCTTCAGCTGGCTGAGGGGATGAGCAGGATAGAGCAGTTTGATACATCAGCCTAACTGGAGCTCATCCCCTCTCTCTGTGCAGCTTTTTGTACAATTATGAGAAAACATGAAAAATCCATGTTAAGCATCCTCCTGCGGAGCTGTGATCCCAAGAGCTGTGTGCCACTTTGGAAACCTCAGGACAACCAGACAAACAGCAGATGCTCTCAGTGAGATATCCAAACTTAAGCACACCCACTTCAGAATGAAAATGTATTTATTAAAAAAAATTAAAGAAATGAGGAAGACAAATCCAAAAGAATTAGAATTACTGGCCCAAGGGCGATACTGTGACTTCTGATACTCCTCTTAAATCATGGAGTCATGGAGTGGTTTGGATTGGAAGGGACCTTGAAGACCATCCAGTCCAACCCCGTCCACTGTCCCATGTTGCTCCAAGCCTCATTCAGCCTGATCTTGAACACTTCCAAGGATGAGGCAGCCACAGCTTCTCCAGGCAGCCTGTGCATTACCATCCTCCCACCCTCCCAGAGAAGAATTACTTTCCAGTATCCCACCTAACCCTGCCCTCTATCAGTTTAAAGCCATAAAAAAAAAAAAAGAAGAAAAAAAAAAAAGGCAGGTTGAGTGGAAAAAAAGCTGTGTGTGAAATCTCTGTACCAGCAAAATAGAAGAAAGGAATGATACTAAAATTGTGTATTTTTAGTATTAGTGTCTTACTATCTGGACAATGTGTGTCATGAACTTGGAAACAAATAAATACACTGAATTAAGGGAGGATCTCTCACTCCTGGTTCTGGCCAACACTGAGTCAATTTTTTCCAGTAGCCAGAAGGGGGTGTGGCCAGGGCCCCAGTGTTATTGGATAAGAACACCTCAGGCTGGAAGAGAGGGTCTCACTTCAGAGAAGGTTCCTTACAGTGTAGCAAGTGTGGCACCTGGAGCCATTTGAGTGATGCTGGTTCTGACCAGAGGGAGTGGTTTGGGTGACCTGGCTGCAGCTGGATTTAGCTCTGCACTCTCTCTTTAGTACATTTTAAATTTTATTATTAATATTGTTGCTCTTACTGTTTGTTTTCTTATCTCATTGGTGTTTCCAGTAAATTGTTCTTATCTCAATCTATGATTTATGCTTTTTGTGCCTCCAGCTTTCCTCTTCAGATGCTCCAGGGGGAGGGGGAGACAAAAAGGGCAGAGGGGGGATGCAAAAGAGTGGCAGTGTGGTTTTGGAGTCTCTAAACTGGGGAGTATCATTCCTAAACCATTACAATCTCCAAGTTCTATTTATGCCAATTAACAACATACCTGTATATCCTGAACAACATCTTTGAAGGGAGAGGACCGCTGCATACATGTGTTCACTATGTCCATTGCCCTGTCAAAGTTCTTTACATATTCTCCATACATTTTCAGAAAAGGAGCAAGTTTCTGCAGGATATCTCCTAGCCGTGGGTTGACGCTCCTATTGTAAAGAGACAGGTAAGTTCTGAAATCTCTGGAAATCAATGGCATCTTCAGAGAGAAAACACAGCTGTAAGATTTCCACAGTTGTCTCCCACATGCACAAGCACTTACACATACGTGCAATCAAGACAGGCTAAGTTTAGTTTAAGGTAATCTATACAATATCCTAGACAAAACTTCAAACATGAATCCTAATGTACAAGGGATGACATTTCCGCCCTCACTGTCTTAAGTGAAGAGCAGGCTAACTAAGCATCATTAAAGGAACATCTATATATCTCTTCTGCCCAAAACAAAATCTTGTGGGAAACTTTTACCTATCAAAAATAATCTTTTCCAGCACAAACATCTGCATTAGTTTTAATGCACAGAGGTGTTTCAGTTCAGCTGGGTAATCCCTAGGGGCCAGTAACTCCAGGCTGGAGCAGCAGTAGCCACACATCTCTCTCCTCCAGAGTCATGGCCAGGCAGAGAGCCAGCCATTCTTCCCCAGGCCACCTGTACAAGACCCTTTTTGGCCACTTGACAAGCTTCTATCCTGTTCTGACTCCCAGACTCTGCAGTTTCCACTCCCTCCCGCCCCTGCTACCAGCCTTTGTTACAGTTGTCCCTGCAAGTGCAAGTCAGGCACAGAGGTTCTGAGACTCATTTATTCCTTCTGGTCACTGATGAATGTGTGAAGACTGGACTCAGCCAAGAGAGAGGCAAGCCCTGGTCTTGTCTGGGTCAGTCAGGGTACCTGGAAAGGTCAGCACTATCTGCACCTGCCACTGAAGGACACTTTGCAGCCAATGTGTCCCCTCAATTTGGGTTTCCTAGATCTGACTCACAATTAACCTTTCACTATCACTGCATTTCTGCCTTATCTACAACTCACAGAATCACAGAATCATCAGGGTTGGAAAGACCTATAAAATCAACAAGTCCCACCTTCAATTTATTACAGTAGCCAAATTTTAATTGGTATTTGAAAATACTTATTTCAGCTATGGGGCCAAAACAAGCAATTTCATTCCTTCCTAGTACTGTAATTTCATAGTACTTCAGTAATAGGAGAGTGGGAATGCAGTAAGAAAAACAGCTCTGGCAATACTTTGAACTGAAAAAATGCTCACAATGTATTCTAGAAATTTTAAGTGCTCAGGCCTACTCCTTTAGTCAGAAATGGTTGAAAGACTTCACATAAACATATTAAATAACTAACATAACTACTGCATTAAACAATAAATAAAAGGAATTAGACTAGGCCCTATGGTTGCTACAGTTTCTTGAAAATGTATTTTTTAAATAACTGTAATGACAGCTACCTACCATTCTTGTGTAATTCTTGTTTTGAGCTCAGGAAGAAGAAATTGTCCGTGGAAACAATAGATGGAAGAAATATTTGAGAAGATGCCTGTTATCACTTCAGATGAAACCCCTGCTTCAGACAATTTAGTGCAAAAAACCTGCAGAAGGCAACAAGAGAGTAGCAACATTTTTTCCAAAAAAAAAGATTGAAATTACTGAGAAGATATCTCATATTTGGGAGTGCAAGCTGCAAAGAACATCCAGTCCCTGAAAAGCATTTACTGCTATTTACACAAAGCAAAATAAACCATGTGATTGGGTTTTTCTCAGTAGGAAAAATTACACTATATTGAATGAAAGAGAAAGACATTCCCTAGATTTCTATGGTATAGAAACAGTCTCTGTTCATCTAATACAAGCACTGCAAATCTTCCATAGAGCTCCAAGAGTTGTAGGGTGAGGGTTCTTCAAGTTACAGCTTCTGAAAACACTTCTAGCCTGGTGACAGCTTTTTGTTTCTTTTCTTTTTCTACTCATTTTAAAAGGAACTTGGCTAGCAATGTGTCTCATCCTTATTTTTATTTCTTTCCTGCACGTTCATGGATTTCTTCTTTGAGATAATTATAGAAATGACTGAATTGTGTAGCATCAACTCAAAGTCTATGGGTAAGAAAGTTCAGACTAATCACACCAGTTTCACTTCATCCCCATGTGTAAACATGATGGGCAACAATTACAAAACACAGTGGTAAAAAAATAGTTTGCTGTAGGCATGGGGCTGATACACGTGGCCTGATTTTAGTAAAACTTCAACTTCTTGCACATCAAAGAGTAATCACAGATTTCATAATTTCTTAGTGCCTTCATTGTCCCTGTGATTTCATCTCCCCATACACCCAGGGAGGAACCAGATGCTGGCAGTGTCTGTGCCTTTGGCTGCTGCTTTCCCATTTCCCTTTCTGCCATCCCAGCCCTCTGTTTCCTTCTCAGAGAACCCTTTTGCCCAAATCTCACCTCTGGGACCCACGGCACACAGCCTGGCAAGAAAATTCCATCTTCCACCTGCACGCTGCGTTTGTATTAGCTATAGCTGTAGCTTAGGCAATGGACGGGAGACATCACTGCTGTTCACTGAAAAGAAAGAGTTAATTCAAAATGGAATTACCTGATCCAAGAGATGGAGTCTTTTAACATAGGCTTCTTCTGTGTGGAGCAGCTCATTGGCAATGTTGAATAGCTTTTGGGGTTCTGTACACTGAAAAAAAAGTTACAAATTACACAATCCACCTGCACTTCCACCCTTACATTCCACAAACTGTTCTGTCTTTCATTTTGTCAGCGGCCAAAATCCCTACCAGCAGAGGAGCCTGGAATAAAAGAGGTTAACACATTTCAGCATCCACTCCATGTCTCAAAAGATCACTTTGCTCCAGCAACATTTTTAATGCTGTTTTCTGAAAGAGCATTTAGTAATGCAATCAGTGGCTGGTCAGGGCATCACTTGAGTTAATTATGGCTTTATAAAAAGAACCAGAAACATCCTCTAAACCTGGAAATAAGTCAGGTCTACTTACAAAACAAGACAATAGATTGTAAATCAACTGTTCTCCTCTTTAGACTGAGGTCCTGTAACTAAAATGAAAACTAGAAACCAGGTTCTTTGGCCAGATTTCTACCCTTGCCAGCACAGCATTACTCTCTCTGGCATATTTCTAAGATTTTTGGGCAGCTTTAAACACACGCCAATTCCCTGGAAAGAATTTTCAGCAAGGTAACTCAAATCACTCAGTGAAGCCTTTCATTGAGCTCATTAAAAAAAATAAAACCAGAAAGGACTATTTCAAAACTCTAAATACAGTTATAAAGCACTGACTTTAAGCACAGTTCAGCCAAAAGCTACATAGACTCTTTGCTCCCTAAGTGCTTAAAGATACCTGAATTACTAGAATACAAGCTTGAGCTTTCCAAAAACTTTTTAAAGTGTTAGACTTTAAACACTGTGCCTACGTATAATGAAACCAGCCCAGAACAGAGTGTTGGCTGGCTTGTGTTCGCGAATACAACCATGGAAAATGGGCAGCAAGGACGATCAAATGTGGGGAAACGATACTGGGCTGGATCCAGATAAAAAGACAAATGCAATGAAGGTAAGAGGTGCATTAATGATTCCTGGAATGGAGAACACTGACTGGGTGCAATTAATCACTATTTCTATGGGAAAACTGAAGGGCATCAAATAAAATCACCAAGGTGCTGCTTCAGGGGCTGCTTCCTCGAGCAACACTACACAGTCGGCGGTAACCTTCACACAGGTTCACAAAAGAACCAGAAACACCCATAGAGGAAAAACCCAGAAGAACTCTATTAAACACATGGGGAAGTTTTCAGTTCAGGAATCACCTGGGCCTGTCACCAGTAGCATTGCTCCATCCCAAATGCCTGTCTCTGGTGTTTGCCTTTGAGGCAAGGACTTCTAGATATAACCCTGTGGGCCACTACCAGATTGTTGGAAAATATCAAATAAAGGCTCTCTTTAAGCTTCTTCAACATCACCTTGTTTTGTTTCCAAATACGGTTGATGATAATACCCGCCCTCCACACAAGTTCAGACAAACTGTAGTACAAATGAAAACCTCAAAGGCTTTCCAAGGCAAGCTATGAAATCCAAGAAATCAGACCCACAGTTATCCTACACGGAATGAGGTGCCACTTGGCATGAAGTACCCACAGCTCCCTGATGTACGTATTATTGAAGGAAAGTGAATAGCTTTTTTTTTTTTATTTGAAGCAACAGCAGGCTTCCTTTGAAGCAATCCTTCTTTTTCCAGGCACAAATCTGAAGACAGGCAACCATGCCATGAGTGAAGTTTTGACACGGACTCTCTCTGCCCTGTCTCTCAAATTTTTCCAAGTCAATTCTAATATTCTTTTAAGCTCTTTCAACATGCTACACAACATCCTGCTCTGTTCAATATGTATTAATATTTAGGGGAAGAGAAAAAAAATCACAGCACAGTAAGTTTTGAAATTGTTCCAAGCAAATACATCTTATTACAAGTTTACATTGAAGTGCACTACTGGCCAGTCAAACTCAGTAGCTACAAGGATCTCTCACTGAGAAAGAATTTTTGCTGGGCACAAAGGAGCACTCAAATGAAACGCACTGATGTAACCAGCTGGCATGCCAGCCACCAAGAGCATCCTTTGAGTTGTTTGAATTCAGAATTGGAAAAATACTTATTTCCAACCAAATACATTTGCAGTCAGAAGTAAATCTTTACATAGCACAGGAACTTTTTAACCTACTGACCTTCACCATCTGCAATTCAGTTTATATTTCATGAAAACTTGCTGACATCTGCTTAAATACCAAACAAGGGCTGAATAGACAGCTTGAGCTCAGTTTTACAGAGTGACTATCTTCAGTTGCTCTCTCTGCTAGGCAGAGATACAGGCACATTTTTCAGACAAATTTGCAACATATTTGCATTTCAATGGGCCTAACAGTTTAAATGAAATTATAGATTAATTAAATGTGAGGCAGTCCCATTCTTCTAACTTCATTTTGTGCAAGGGAAAACTTGCAGTGCATCACATAAATGCACCTCAGGAAGAAGTGTAATACAAAAAACCCAAAACAAACTGGTTTTCTTCTGGAGATACCTTTCTCATAAATTCACCAGGTGAGTTCCAGAGAATTATGGCCTCATAACTGTGTTCTGTCATCCTTATTTCCTACTATATGAACACTTAACCTAAGGACAAGACTTAAAAACATCCATCAAATCATCGATGTCTTAAAAACATTGGTATTTGTCAACAAAGCACTTCTTAATCATATGGTAAGGTGTTCAGCTCAGGGTTGTCACAGTTGGTTTGATAGAGCACTCATAGTCCAAACTGTAAAATTAATTACCGCATTAAAGTTTTTTTAATGCAACGTATTATTTTCCATGTATTGGACTTTGATGATTGCTATGGGTTCCTTCCAACCCAGGAAATTCCACGATTCTATGGCTTCTGGCTGGCCTGTTGCAACTAATAACATATCTTTTAAATAATATTTCAGTGGCACACATGCACATACATTATGAATATAAAATAATTGAAGTATTTCACTGTGTGTATGTATGTAAACACACTTGTCAAGCTCTGAGGTCCAGAACTTGCATGCAATTTCCATCATTCTTTTATAGTCACCAGATGGTTGACCTAGAAACTTAGAAATGCATTCTTATGTCCACATTTCCCAAGGGACAAGCCCTTGACAGACACAAATCATGATATACTTGGTGATTTCAACAGAATCACCTGATTTGTACAAAGTGAAGTATGGACACTGCACCTCACTAGCTATAGATCATTACCTTCAGCTGCTCATCATATTTTTAAAAACACAAAAATCCCATGTATTAATTTTACTGTCATCATTTGTTGGTAGGAAAAAAACCCTAACAAACCCAAACACCCCCAAATACAAACAAAAAGAGCCACCAAACAAAAAAGTGCAACAAGCGGAACATTTTGCAGATATTTTGGAATATTCTGTTTTGTTTTTCTGGAAAAAATCTAATCCCTTTTAACAGCAGTATTTCTAAAAATACCTGTCTTGATAAGCTGATAATCAAAGGAATCTGTCATTAATCTTACATAGCTGCTGCAAATGCACAACAGCCTGGACTATATTAGTCTGGAATCAAAGAAAAATCTCTTTTCCAGCTACAGTTTCATGAGGAGTAATTTGATGTAACTACCATTAAAACAACTTCTTTGCACTCAAGAAGTGGTCACACCAACAAAAGCACATGCTTTTGTAAGAAAACACTCTAAATTTTGTGTGAGACACGGTTCTGATCCTGCCCATTCTACTCGAACACAAGGTCCTGACCCTGCAAGATGCACTATCCAATTCTCTCTCTGAATAACAGAAAGCTCCATAGAAAACAACATGCTCTAACATGCTGAACCTAGACAAACCCAAACCACAAACACAAGGTGAGAGTCTTGACCTACAAAAGTATTTGAATTTTAACGGCTTACCTCTGGCTGTGATGGATTCTCTTATACGAAACCTTTTAAGGCAAGCTGGGAACCTTTCTAAAAAACTATCTAAGTCAGGAACAAGTTATGACCTGCACAAAGTAGGAAATAATACTGACTATCATGAACCTTTGATGAAAAACTAACCAAACAAGTAATGCAAACAAGGTATGAAAGTGATGCAAGAGACCTCTTGCCAGTGTCAGGAACTGGTTTCTGAGCACTCAATAGCAATGAACTCCCTTACCTTGTTTACATCCAAATACTCTAACTTTGGCACTTCTGCTATCTCTTGCTCCTCACTGCTTCCTTCATCAATGTCACTGTCCTCATCCTGCGTGGAGTCTCTCTTCGGATCCGCAGAGGAAGGTTTGGTGTCCTTTCTGTCAGGTTCCACCTCTCCTGGGTTCCCAGCCATACTGGGCTTCTTCTGCTCTGCCCCATCTTCACTGGGGAATGCTTCCCCAGCCACACTACAAGAAGGACTGTCAATGCCACTGTCTCTGTTGGGAATTTTACCACTCCCATTCAGTTCTGCAGCTGAGTCTTTATTGCCAAGCTCTTCTTGGGGCTCTTTGCTCACAGTCACAGCAGTACAGTTTTCATGGCTTTCATTATCACCTATGCTCAGCTCTTTAATTTTCATTATGTCTGTGTTAGTTAGATCTGTGCTGCACAGTACATTGGGCTCAGCTTCATCCAATTCAGTCTTGTCATTTGTGGAAGAGCCACTGGAAGCCACTGTGTCACAGTCACACAAGCTCGTCTGCTTGGATGAGTCCAGGCCAGGTTCCATCTTAAGAGCTAAATTTAGCTGGTTTCTTTGAAGAATATGTACAGGTTGCCTGTGGGTGAAGAGAAAGCACCACGATCATATTAACACTCAGGTTTTACAAGTGCCCTGGAAGAGAAGGTCTGATTGTCATTTGATTCAAGTTGATTTTTTTGCACCCCACTGACAATCCCAGAAGGCAAGAGTGTGCACATTGCAACAATAATGATCACCCAACAACATCCAGTGAAAGAAACATCACCCCTACATTCTACTGAAATGGCACCACCAGAATACTGGGCCTTTAGTGCTTTCCATGTCACCTTGAAGAACAGTCTTGTCTGAGGGTTTGGAGAAGAAGGAAATGCCTTTAAAAAGAAGCAATTGGTTCTGGGCTCATTTGAACAGGAACTCTCATTCAAAAGAACCAAGCCTTTGTGGCAAGGTATTTTCTGCCAGAGAGGACGTACTGAAGCACGAGAAGGCACTACTTTTCCTTTTTGAAAGACATCAGGGTCACCCAGGTGATAACACTCCAAGGCACAGTACAGTGCCTGTCTCCATCTCCCTCTTTGTGAAAAAAACCTCAACACTTAGCTCCATCAGGCAGATTTGTTCTTCAGGGAAAGATTTCACATGTGTGTAAAATGAGCTGGGTTTACAGCAAAATACATATATTTTATCCACTTTGGTGTCTTTCATACATGAAATTTCAGAACAGCTGCTGTTCTACATGACATTGTTTCACAGTACTCTATACCCTTCCCCACCTCCAAGAAGCAAGATCTGATGTTCATTGTATCATAGACAGAAAACTCAATTATTTCATATCATAACAATCAAGTTCTATGATGCAATTCCCACATCAAGCCAACTTACTGAAAGCAGACTGCAGGCTACTCGCATCTGTTAGAATCTTACCAAATTCAGCAGGTCTTAAGCTCCTTAAGCATAACTGTGTTACAAACAAAAATTCACAGCTTTTATTAAAAAGATACATTGTCCTCAGTGAAGCTTTGCACTTCTAGTAGAAAACCTCCCAAGAGGACTTTTCCATGTGATCATTACAGTTAATGTTTTCTACTATTATATTCTAAGTTAAAAATGCAGAAAAGGGAGAGGAGAGCAGGTCTCACAAAGCCATATTTACCTAATACTTTCAAATTTCTCAATGAGCGTGTTGACTCCTGCTGATACTGATATTTCTTCGTCTCCAGGTGCTAAGCTCCTTGATGACTTGGGATCAGCTGGCAGAGGACGAGATGGTGCAGGAGGAATTCTCTCCTGCCCAGGTTTGAGATGGACAGGCTTAGGAGGTACTAATGAAAGAGAAGGGAAAAAACAGGAGGATAAATCTCTTCTTTAGGATAAATTTCTTTATCCTAAACTGGGAACAAAATCCAGACTGAAAGGTATGCAATCTTTCCTCATTCTTTATAAACAGCACAGGTGTAGTCCTGAAGTATTGCTTACACCAAAGGAAGCTGCTGAAGAAAAATGACACGTTTCTAGTTTATCTTTCTACAGCTGGCTTAGCCGTGCTAACAAAACGAGCAGCTTGCACCACTGCGCTGCTTCCTCATTACCAAACAGGATGCACAGCTTACGCTTCAGTTTGCAAGCTTGCTTGCCATCTCAGTCACACTAATGAGCTTCCCCTTCCATGACTTCTCAAAATTCTGGCACCTCATTGAATCTCTTATATTGGGGAAAAAAAAAAAGGCAGAGGGATGAACCACATGCCAAAATAAACCATCAAAACCCAACCCCAGCATGGATTCCAGGGCCTTGTGTTTGCTTGGTCCAAAATGCCACAGGCTGAACATAGTATCTTTTCTTCCCCTCATTCTCCCTCCCCCCTCTTTTCTGTGGTGTGGTAGTCTTCACAAATTTCCTTCCTCTTTTGGTTCTGTGTTGAGTTGCATATCATATAAATAAAATAAGTATTGTAAGAATACTCACATTCCACTTCAGGACCCACAAGGAGGCCAAAGTACAAAGTTTAACACAGTATTTTTTTTAAAATAGCATTAAAATGTAATGTCATTAAAAAAAATTATTTAGATCTTCTATTGATTGCGAAGTAAATGGTTTATCATACACAGGCAGTAAATCATGGCAACAGGTTCCTATGCTGTCATGGTTTCATATAGGGAAAGCAACTCCCATAGGGAGAACTGACACTGGAAGGCAGGAAAACCGGCTGTGGGATTGTTCCCAAAGCACATATTGCATCCTGAGCTGCATCCTGCCAAGTGTGTCCTCTAATCTAGACTATCAAAGGAGTTGACACATTAAATGAGGAAATTCTAACTACATGTTGTATTAAAAAACATTTTTGAGAACAGTTCCTTTCAACCATTTCTGACTCTGATCATCCATATGGCACATGTGACCAAGACGTGGGCCTTGAGTTAACAACTGTTCTGAATGTAATTCTGGGGTTACTTGCTTTAGGAGGATAAACAGAGGCATATGCACCCAAAAAGTCAATTCCAATTGTTCCTTCCTTGCAGAAGGCTCTGCATCTGTTCTAATATGCACATCAGCCCAGATGTCTGCTCTGCTCCAGTGGATAGGCAACTGCCATAGTAGTCCATAGACAGAAAGTGTCTGAGGTCAGTGATGAAGAGCTGTTACATAATTTTGGAGTTCTGAGTATAGGTCAGGTTTTAAACTTCCTACATTACTGAGTTTATGTCAGTGTGAAAGAACAAAATCAAATTTTCTACGGATCTGAGCTTTAAGAGGATACTTCCTATAAGAAGACTGATTTTCCCAGTCTCCAAAACCATCTGAAATTCCTATCCTAAAATAAAGGTGTGAAAGTCCAATTTTGAAAAGACCTCTGCAAATCCTATCTTATGCAAGAATAACAGGGAAACAGGAAAAGAAAATCTTCTTGCATATAAATGGGATGGTGAAGGTCTATGTTTTGTTCACCAGGTTTTGAAGTGCACACCTTGTGACCAGTGAGTGTCTGGCCATGTTTCTCCTTGTAAAAATAAAAAAACAACCTAAAAACAAGTATCCACATTGCCATCTTGCCCATCTAGCCAAAGACAAACTCTGCACTCTTTACAGAGGATGGATAGTGCAGCAGGCAGGCATGTCAGAACCTACCCCATGTACCCCATCAGGCCTTCAAAGCTGATCCATAACACCCAAGGGTTTTACAATATCAAAGCATTTACACTGGGTCTCACTGCTGCCCACGTAAACATTTGATGTCTTTCCTGTTAGTGGATTCATCTGAATCACCTCAGACAACACGCTCTGCACTGGACCAAAAAGAAGCAGGAAAACACTTGTTAATTCTGAATTTTTAACTGCTAAAGTAATGTTGAGAGATGGAGACATCAGCATGGAGGCAAAGCCACTAACCCTACCAAGGACTAATTAGCAAGCAAAATTTTAGCCATACCAGATGTGGTTCAAGGCCAAGTGCATCTGGGTCAGGGCAATCCCAGATGCAGACTGGTGGAGGATGGAACAAGATTAGCCCTGGGGGTTAACTTTGGGGTGTGCTTGCCAAGATATTTGACATGACCTGACCACATGCACTGACAGCCCAGAAGCTCACCATGTCCTGGACTGCATCCCCACCTGCAGCATGAGCAGCAGGTAAGGCAGATTCTCCCTCTCTGCTCCACTCTGATGAGATCCCCACCTGCAGCTCTGGGGCCCCCAGCACAAGAACAACCTTGAACTGTTGCAACAAATCCAGAGGAGGCCACAGAGGTGCTGCAAGGGCTGGAGCCTCACTGCTCTGGAGATGGGCAGGGTGTTTAGCGTGGGGAAGAGAAGGCTCTGGGAAGAGCTTACAGCCCCGTCCAGCGCCTAAAAGTGCTCTCCAAGAGAGCTGGAGAGGGACTTTGGCCAAGGGCCTGGAATGCCAGGACAAGACAGAATGGCATCCTGACTTAGGGCAGGGTTAAATGGGATATTAGGCATTAATTCTTCCCCATGAGGGTGATGAAGCCCTGGCACAGGTTGCCCAAAGAAGCTGTGACTTCTCTATCCCTGGAAGTGTCCAAGCCAGGTTGGACAGGGCTTGGAGCAACTTGGTCTAGTGGAAGGTGTCCCTTGCCCATGGCAGGGGATGGAACAAGCTAAGTTCTAAGGTTCCTTTCCACCAAAACTGTGATTCTTTGACTCTAATTAAAACTAGAAGTTTGATACATGGAAGATACCAGCATAACAAAGCATTTTCAGGTGCTGCCTGAAGGCTGAAGCCACGTGCTGGAAAGGCATCTCCTCATTCCTCCTTCTCCTGAAGGTTTTACACAGCCACTCATGGCTTTGAATCAAGCTAAGTAGGGTCCCTCCAACTTTCTGAAATACACACATAGAAAAAACAGTCTACATCCTCACTGGAAATCAGTGCCATCAATACAACAGCAAAGTATTTGCACCAGATGAATTCATGCCAGTTCTTACTGAACAGACACTTTTGCTATTCCTTTTTGTTGTCAGTAGTAACAACATTCCTGGAACAATCGCTAATTAAACTTGGGCTACCAAGACCTCTAGGTGAAAAAGCTCCAGAAAGACACAGACCTTGTGAGATGTTTCAAGCATAAAGTAGGATATTAATTTAATGTTTAAGGTTTACTTCCAGAAGCAGAAAATCCAATGCTTTCTATGTTGTTGTTGTTTAAGGCTGAATTGCTTTTGTATAGATATTTTAATTGTAAGGGGGTGGTGGTGCAATGGCTCAGTGTGTACAATGCCAAAATACCTTCTTTTTCAGATGACAATGACCATCTATCACATGGACCCATTTCTTCTAAATATTTTGGCTTATGAACTTAGCATCTTCTTGAGGCTTAGCTTCCTTTGTTCCAAATACCTCTCAAGATCCATGCTTTTTCCATTCCTCAATTCCCTTGGGGCAAGCACCCATTACATACATAAGTGTAATCAATTCTACAAAGCATGGGGTGGTGAGAGTAAGGCTCTTGGCAAAATGGCATTACAAAAAGACACCACACGTCATTTCACTGACAAAGAAACATGAAAACAACTTATACTCTTTCAAGAAATTTCCTCCAGTCTTTTCCATAGAATTCAGAAGCCTAGGGAGAACAGAACAGCAGGAGGCCAGCTGGAACACACTACTTCCTGGCTCCTCTTCCATCATAGTTTGGGACTGCCACCTCTTTGACTATTAGCTGGCAGTTCTGTGGAAGTACCACAGCCCCCAGGTGATTGGTTTAGCTTCTACTTCATATTTTCAAAATACATTTGTTCCATTTAGGCATTTCCTGTTGCCATACACAGTTCTTACAATAAATGGAAAACAAACCATTTTAACAATAAGATATTATTGTACTAAAATGATTCAAAAAAATTTATCAAAAATATAAATAGTATTGTTAAATTCAACTTACACTTCACAGCTGCATGAGGTATAACAACAGGACAAGAAATATAAAGTGACAGGTAAAGTAATTGATTATTGCTGAATCAATTTCTTCTTGAAGGTTTCTCCAAGTGATTAACACTGGAAAATTAAGATAATAAAACCTTACCAGCTATACATTACAATGTAGGAGTAACTGTTTTGCTGTGACTCAAAACAGTAATTTTAAAATACTATACTTCCTGTGCAATAGAAGCTTGTACAATTTCTCGAAGGACAAAGCCACTTGCCTTGGGGTTTCTGTAGAGGATGCATTTTGGCCAGTGCAGCTTTGGTTTTGGGCTTCCTTCCAGCCTGATGGAGACATTGTGCTGAGCTGATGCGCTGCAGCTCCCCACATGCTTCCAACACAGGATTGGAGTCAAGGTGACACTTGATTTGAAAAGGAGAACAAGGGCAACCTGAGGGAGGGAAGGAAGGAAAGAAGTCAGTATTTATTTTGTTCTATTAATCCTGAAGAGAATTTGTGCTACTTCTGGAAGTATATCACTCATCCAAGTTCCTGAGGAAGGGAAGGGGGGAAGGAAAGGGGTGAGCCATTCACTCACAAGTTATTACAACCAAGATACCCAGCCTTAATAATCCTATTAAACTGCCTGACTGATGAAACAGACAAGAGTTTCAACAATCCTGTCTTTAATTATTTACTTCTTTACCACAGACACACAAAATAAAAGAGCAAATGTAAAAGTTAAAAACCATTTCAAAATAATTTCTCCGAACAGAAATATGAGTGCTACAGCATATAATGTTATGCTACTTGATAAAAAAAAAAAAAAACTGTATTAGGATGATTCAGAAATATATTCCATGTGGTGGGAATGGTACAAGTGCCATTTCTTCAGATTTAATCACTCAAGTTGCATTTTATCCTTATTTATTACTCCTCCTTATATAAAATATTAACATGCCTGCAAAAGGCTCCAATTTAGAAGATGCCATTAAGATACAATCCAGTGGTAACACAGAGAGAGAAGTGATAAATATGATTGTTGGTCTTTAGTCTTACATTCTTGATTCACTTCTGTGAAGTCTCAGAAAACAAACCATCATAGACCCTGCAGTATTTGATTTGTAGTTTTTTTGGACTTGTGGCAAACCTATATAAAACCTTCGTGACAGCTTTTCTAGTGTGTGATGAGAAGGTTAAAAAAGAGTTTTAAAAGGAATGTGGTTTAAAGTTGATGCATATGAACATTTATATAGATAGGATTCTGGCAGTACTCAGAAATGAAAAACATCAAATTTAGAAATTTGAACATAAATGCATGTTATAAATGTGTACTATGGAGTTGGCTTTTTGCAAATATTGAGATGAATGCTATATGTATAATGTGGGAAAGTTGTACTATATTTTCTTTTATTAACAGAGTTTAGAAATGTGATGAATGTATATTTTCTGATTGTAACATAGAGCTAACAGTAAAAGACTAGGTTTTTTTCTTTGTAACATCTAAACTGGCCAAACCGGAAGACAGGGAGAGTCATCCTGTATTCCTGCATGGAGATTGATGACCAGAAGCTATGGAACCTCTGTTATCAAGTATCTTATCCAAATGGAGATGACCAAAACCTTGAGAGAAGAGTTTATGGGACCTATGATGGCAGATGGAGCGGAGCCACCCAGATCAATCTACCAGATAAAATAACTGGGGGGAGTTGAAACTGAACAAAGAAAATAATACCCAAAAAGAATGTCTGAATCATGCATTAGGGTCTATTGAATATGTAACACAGAGATCCTTAAAATAAAGGATCTGAAGGGGTAAGGTGTGCTGGCTGGCTTGCTGCCAGGCACCCTTGGCCAGGCACCTTCGGCCGAGAAACTGTTTTTGCTTTATTTGCTGTCTCCCAATTGTCTGTATTTTTTTTATTAAACTTATAAATTTTTCTAAGAAAGTGAACCTCGTTTTTCACAATGCACTAAAAAAGGGAAAAGAAAACATGACAAACATTCTTTCCCTGTTATTGTTTTGAAATGGACTAGCTGAGTTTACCAAAACCTCACCAGAGTGGAGGGTAGCCTGCATCACATAGAAAGGATTCATTCTAAAGGTCTTTGCTTTCTGTGATGTCTTCAACAACATGGCTCTAGCTTCAAAAATGCAATCTGTTTTCAGCCAGATTCTTATTAAGATCAAAAACCTGAAATGAAAAGTCCTCCCATTCACATCAACTAAATTATCCTGGATTTATATTAATGGTATTATATCAGGATGTGACCTTTTGAATAAAGCCCCTGGAGTCTGAGCCATGCAGACTGCAGATTCTGTTGTCAAAAATAGATTCAAATGGCACAAATCTGCTAACTGATCCCTGCCACCCAAATACACAATCCCTGAATTCCCCATATATGTTGTTGCTGGTTGAAGCTTCATGAGCATTTCTACCACAAAAAAACCTTTTTTCAGCAGATTTAAGATCAGCTATTAAAACATCCTTCCAGCTAAAGCCAGGAAATTATAAGTACTAGGTTCTATTCAAATATAATTTCATTTAACAGGAAAATGCAATGAAAACAGTGAAGATTATTAGAGCAGATTAATAGATTACCGCAAGCATATCATCACTGACAGAATTTACGCTGATGGCTTGGCTCTGGGTACCAAAAGCTCCCTGTGACAGCAGCAGTGCTGCCACAGGTCAGCTTTTAAGGGGAAAGACTAGGACTTCATCCTTGTGAACAGTAGCTCAACACAGCCAGAAATTAAAATGGTGCACAAGGGAAAAGCCTGAATTCAAGAAAATTAAAAAGGCAGTGTGTAGAAAACAGAGCCCAGTGTTTCAGCAGGTATTCACCAGCGTGTGACTGGAATGCAATCTAGCAATGTTGTATTTTCTTAAAAATTGCTTCAGTGATCCAATTCCTCAGCAGACAAATCTCTGCACCTACCACAGTTCTAGAAAATATGAGAAGACCCCTCTAACTCATGCTGTGTTGCCTGATGACACAAGCACAGCACTGGTTTCAGCTGTGGCAAAATCCTGCTGGATGCCAAACACGTCCACAGTCCCCCACAGCAGCTGAAGGAGGAGAGCCACAGCATCTCCTGCCCTCAGGAGGATCCCCGGCTGGACATCCTAAGCTGAGCCCAGCTACCCCATGCTGACTTGGGATAAAGTGCCAGTTACCCTAAGTATTACCCATTCTCTTCCAACCACTGCCACAAAAAAAAAAAAAAAAAAAAGAACTACCCTGTTGGTATAATTTTGTGAAGTTTCTAAAGGAATTAAAACCAAATTCCTGTTTCTTTTCCCCTGGGATTCATTGCTGTGAGCCACCTTACTTTTTTTACTGAAAACAAAAGCTAGTCGTTCCTTCATGGGTTTCAAATGTGTGGCACCACCAGACACCCCTTCTGCCTAGGCTAAAACCTCTTATGAGCTGCTTACAGTACTGCAAAGTAGGGTGTTTTGACCCTTATTTTTTACATTCATACATAAATTCTTCTTCTTATGCTGCTTTATTAACTCCAGCATTTTCCTCAAAACATTTAAAGCTCACCTCTTCCTCCTGTCCATGGCCCAGCTGAGACTCTGGCAGGGGTGTAAGGCAGTGTGTGCTGGGGCTGTACAGCCCTGCTGTAGAACCCAACTCAGTGATACTGATAACATTAGGCTTACATTTTTCTGGCATTCCAAAACATCTAATTCAGCAAAAAGAGTGACAGCAAAGTTACTGCCATAAGCTTTCAGAAACAGATGCAATCAAGCAAACATTATGTTCCAAAGCAAGCAAGAATCAGGCGGGGACTGCAATTCCCCACCAAGAGAGAGGCATATCACTTACTTGTGCTTGAGCAGAGACACATGCATTTTTCTTACTTGCTTAAACTGTAGGACAACCAAAGAGAAGAAGAACAGCTCCTGCTGCAGCTTCCATTTCATGGGTTAAATGCCATGTTCACAGGAACTAACCTCCCCCAGCTCACTTCCGACCACTACTGCGGTTGGTGAGTCAAAGCATATAAACGTGGCAAATGCCCACGGAGGAGCTGCGCTAAGCACAAGTCACAGGAGATTACTGCTGGGTTCGAGTTTCAAACATCTGAAAGGCATACAAACGATGTGGATGGCTTAGAAGCCAGGATCTTCTGAAACAGAAAAGATAAAGCTGGATCATGGAATCATAGATTATCAGAATGGTCTGGAGTGGAAGACACCTTAAACAAAAAACATCTTGCTCCAACCCCCTTCCACTAAACCAGGTTGCTCAGAGTCCCATCCAGCCTTGGTCTTGAACACTTTTGGGGATGGAACAGCCAGAGTTCTCTAGGGAACCTGTGCCAGGACTTCACCAACCTCACAGAGAAGAATTTCTTCCTAACATCCAACCTAAACCTAAGCTCTTTTAGTTTGAAGCCATTCCCCCTTGTTCTACCACTACACACCCTGATAAAAAAGTCCCTCTCTAGTTCTCTTGTAAGCCTTCTTCATATTTTTATAGACATTTTTGCTTAGATGTAGTCTGATACTACTGCAAGAACAGTCAGTAACTTGTCATGGAAACCAACAAAAACACTGTTCTCAGCACACAAACTCACAAGTCTGCTTCACAGTCTGAGAAGGGAAATGAGAGACCACAAAAAGTGGCAATAATGAGGGGCCACAAAAGTAACAATAAATGCAATTCTACCAGCATGGGGTGAATGCTTGTTAAAAGATTTACATCAAATGTCTTGAAAATGTTCAAAGCTTCTTCTTCCCCTATCCTGCTCTCCCATCAGAACCTGCGTGGGAAATGATAAAGGATGAAGTAAAATCTAAAATTTTTGAATGAATGCTGCATTTCAGGGCAGACCCCATCTCTGAGGAGACACAGAGGGGCTTCTGCTTTGGGTTCTTACAAAAAACACAATGCTAACAAACCCTGCCAAATCACTCAGTCTGAGCAGTGCTGCCAGAAATTTGCTATATTCAATTCATCTCATACCACCACAGAAATGCAGATACAAAAAAAGGAGTTTTTTACAGAAAGAATCATATCATTAAAATTAACAAATCTGTGCATGTAAAGCACAGTAAGGACCAAGAGTTTCCCTAGACCTATAATGCTAGTATTTGGGATTTTGGGATTTGGTGTACTTTTATCCTGTTCTGACTAATTTTAACTGCCCATAGGTGAAGATGTTTTTTCTCTAACAGATGTTCCATAGCATCTTGAGTTCACTATTGAACAGCATTGTCATTGTATCTTGCAGAAAACTGCATCAAAATACCCCACCTTTATTCTCATTAGATTCTCCTAAGGTACATTCCTGCAAGCTAATCCAAATAAAGACTGTGCTTTACCAGCACTGGCACACACCATACATCTCTCATCATCTGAATAACAACAGGCATGTTCTGGAGAAAGAAATTTTCAGCTCTAACTTCTCTTTTTCAACAGGTTTTTACATAAAATGAGTAAAAACCTCTTTTCCATACTCATTTCAGTGCAGTCCCTGTACCTGTCATTGCAATCTTGATTTTCTTGCCCTATTCAGAGCAGCACCTAATCCAGGTACCTGTGCAAAGCTTTTCCAACACTCCTTTGCCTCTGGGACATTTCACACTTGATCCCGCAGCCAGTGATTTTTCCACAGCTGCTTTAAAGAAACGATTACAGAATTTTAATTACTTATTTAATCTGGTATACTTTAATTTAAAGAATTAGCTTTTCAATAGACCCACATCAGCCGTTTCCTTACAACAAAGCACACTCCTTGTCCCACTCAATGCTCCCCAGAGAGGGTACTACAGCACAGTCCTCATTTTCTATCCAGCATGTAAATTTAAGAACTTCACACTCCGGATCCACATTTGTCCAGCCAGAAACACTGCTGGCACTGTTAGTTCTGCAGGAATGCAGTGTCAGTACAGGCTCTCTGGTCCCCCACCACTGCAGGGCCAGCTTGGGCACTAGAGCCTTTCCCTCAGACATAGGTTAGTGACAACTGCTATTAAAAATTGGCAACAAAAGTGATTCTGAAGTGTTTACTTTACATTTATATAATAACAATGGTCAGGAGATTTCTGAGTGACAGAAATGAGGAGCTTCAACACCTAATTCTTTATTGCAGCACTACTTAACACAGATGTGTAAACCAAAATCCTGACAAAATCTTCATACTTACCCAATGACAAGGTAAAGAAAAGGCAAAAATACAAGCACATCTCAGAAATCCTGTTGCTAGAAAGTCATTACATACAACTTTACACTGGGGCAAGGAAGAAAAAGAGACAAAAAATCAAGTAGGCACTCACTTCCACTTTTAGAAGCTTTTTGTTGCCCCGAGTACAGCTGGCCATCATATCCCCTACAGACAGCACAAAGCAAGGAGACAGCACAAAGCAAGGAACCTTCCAAGGCCAGTCAAATATGCCCCATCATTTCCACCAAAATGGCAATGATAACACCTCTTGAGATGTAATACAGGATCGACTCAACTTGCCACTAACAGAGAAAATTTAAACTCCTTTCCAGGACAAAAATCTAGGATCTGTCATTAACTGTATGGAAGGTCATCTTTCCCTAGTAAAGAAGAAAACTGGTATTTCTCATTTTATTTTTACTTTTTGGCAGTCTGCCAAGCAAATTCTGGCCAAAACTGAGTGAAGGGGAAAAACACATCAGCTGAATGGGAAGAAGGACAAGATTTTAACCCTGGCAATTCCAAGGGGACCTGAGGAGTGGAAGCAACAACCAGAAAAGCCATACTGAGGACAGAATAAATTCACTCAAAAGGAAAATTAGAAAGAAAACAAAGTAAAGCACCACATAACATATTCTCCTCCAGGACTAACAACAGGCACAATAAGGCACCGAAACAAAAATATTTTTCTTTCCTGCATGAAACAGGATGTGGTACTGCAGTTAGCAAGCATTTACCTTCAGCTCCTTGGGTTATTGGTACAAAGTTAAAAAAAAAAGGTTTTATGTTTTTACTGACTGTGTCTTAATGGAGCCCTCTGTTAACATCCACACAGACACTGAGGACACAGCGTCTGCTGCACAGCCCCAGCCTCCCCTCAGCCACAGGAGTCAGCCCCAAATGACAGGGTTGTATTGAAACCTCTCTGTACGAAGGCACCCACCTCATCTAGCTGGCACTCCAGGGACAAGTCCAGCCTTACCATCTTCTGCAGAGAAGGAGGGACTGTGGGGAAGCAGCTCCCCACTATGCATCACTGTTATTAAAGCACTAAATAGATGCCAAGTCCCAAGAGTGGAAAACTTCACATATAATTAGTTCTTTGCTAATAAACTTCTAAGTGACTATAATTTGAACTCTGCTGGAGTATAGATGAAGACTGATGGATATGGGGGGCTTGGGAGATTTTTTCAAGTAGTTATATATATTTTCTCATGTGGTTTAATGCAAATATTGCAGTTTCTAGATCTGTGTCTGTAGTGCTGCCAAGTGTGATAATGGATTACACGGTCAATGTCCTGAATCAATATCAATATTGTGTGCTTCTCCACAGTATCACAGTATCATAGAATGGTTAAGATTGGAAAAGACCTCTAAGATCACCAGGCTGAACCATCAATCCCCCCACCACTTGCATATTCACCACTAAACCATGTCCACCAAGTGTCACCTCCACACATTTTTCAACATTTTTGAACATTTCCACTTTTTGAACACTCACTCCACTGCAGTCCTGGGAAGCCTGTGCTGACCACCTTTTGGCCACCTTTTCAGTGAGGAAATTTTCCCTAATATCCAACCTAAACCTCCCCTGGCACAACTTGAGGCTGTTTCATCTTTGTTGGGGAAGATGAAGCAGGGAAGCCTTACAAATATGATTGCTTGGCAAAAGATTATAAGAATATAGAACCCATTGGCAAAATAGAAATGCAAGCCAGCTTTGAGATATAAGAAGCCAAGTTACTGTGTGACAGGAAGATAAAGATTAAGTAAGCTGAAGGCAAGATTCCTGCAATTGAGCAATTCCCTGGCAGACAAAGGGATCCCAAGGGGGAGCGGTCCTGCCAAGGTGGCAGGGAAAAGGAATTTAGAAATTAGCTTTTAAGGGCTTATAATGTGGTGCAGGATGGTAATGTAGTAGTTTTCCAGGCTGTATGTAAATCCTATAGGATTTGCGTTTTGTACGGCACTGTAACAGGAAATTCGCTCTTTTCGGGCACGCTTGAAGCTGTGGCTGGCAGCTTTAAGCAAAAGCTCTTGCACCCATGACCCATGGAATAAACCGCATGTTTCAAGAGCTGCCCTGGACTCCAGAGTTCTCTCTCAACCCTGGCCCCTCTGTTCATACACATCTTGTCCTCTCACTTGTTACCTGGGAGAAGAGACTGACACCCACCTATCTAAGCGGCAGCTCTCAAGTTCTTTTATGCTGTTCTGTGACAAACTTGTACAAAAGTAATTATTTCTTATTTTGCTTATACTTGTATCCCTTTGGAGAGTATCAGTCTGGCCTTGGGCTTCATCTCTCAGTTGACTTGGAGACAGGTGCCCACCAGTAACTTTTGCGTTAGCATTTCTATCATACCTCAAAATTTGGGCGTATCTTTGCACACCTGGTCCCAAACCTTGGCATTATGATTTCAAGCCTCCAGTGACATTCCCACATGGCACACTGAAAACAGATTTCCAATTTGAAAAAACATGTTTAATTTCTCTGTCTGGGGCTGGACACTGTTCACTGGTAAGCAAATTCCTCCATTTAGCCATAGTCTTCTCTGAATTTACATTTGGCCTGCTCTTCATATTGACATACAGAGAACAGACATTCGGGGATACTGAACATGAAATCCCCATAAACGGAAGGCAGTTACAAACTTTTATGATCTAACAAGGTATAACAAAGAGGCTGTGAAAATTTCATGCTTCTGGAGGAAGCATTTAAGCTGACTTTTCCCCTCCAATGGCATGGTTTAATTAGGCTAAAATAATCACCACAGTAACTTTCTGTGACACAAGATCAAAGGTAAAAGAGAAAAACCCCTGAGACTATTCCGTCTAGTAAGAAAAGCAGGTTAGATGACATAAAAAGACTGAGGCATAAAGAGTGACAAAGTAAAGGAGAAGGAGCCTGGGGTAGGTGTCAGCCAGCCTGATGTTGCAGGAGACAAAAGCCCTGTCAGAACACTGCTCACAGTACACATCAGGAGATTCAGCCTTCACACAGGGCTGTCAAATGCTCTTCCTCTACTAGGGAAAGGGAGGCAAGAAGGGATGAGCAGTCAGACTCATTTCTTGGGTACATACAAATCTTGTCCTAATTTCATGCGATGAAATACAAAGCAACTTGTTTAACTTCAGCAGTAGATTTCAGGACTTAATTCCTGCATTGGCCAAGGTACAGATGCCAAGGTCCAGATATCAAAGTCCATCTTAAGTTGTTGCAAGTGACTAATTTAGAAGGGGAAAGGAGAATTGGTTTTCATTCATATATTTCATTACAATTAACATGAAACACATAATTCATTAATTTGTAAGACCATGTTCTGCTTTGCTTTTTTGCAAAAGGATCCATTGAAGATAGAAGATAATGGGCCTTTCTCCCTAATTTTTTCCTGAGTTCAGGATTGTATATTGGGCAGATAACATGCACAGAGTAAAAATTAAAGTAAGCACTTGAAATAGACTAGAACTCTCCCTAAGGAAGTTTTAGTTATAGTGAAGTCTTTCTCGTGATAATTTTACCCTCATCATTCTCATTCTAGCCAGGTGAGCAGAAGCAAGGGCATTTCTCTGACTCACAGGACAAGTCCCACACACCGCCACTGTGGGGTCATCAGCACAGCAGCAGCATTTCAACATATCTTTTCCTCCTCTTGCCTCTTCCCTGTGGTGGTGCAGAATTAATAATTCTGCACCACCACACTTCCCCATTCAAACTCACTTTGCATCTCATGTTTCTGCTTATTAACTCAGTTTAGCTCTGGTGTCCAGTTTTAGTCTGGCTGCTTCCTCCATGACACAGGGATGCTTACCCGTGGACAACTCCTGGTCTCCCAGAAGGGAAGACATCCCATACAAAACTGATCCCTCTACAGTGTCCTCAGAGATCAGCCAAAGGCAGCTGAGCATGAGGTGCAGGTGTAGTTGCAACTGTAAATGCATTTTCACCACAGATTTCCCAAGCTGAAGCTATCATTTTGCCTGACAGCCTGAGAGCCCTCACTGATGTCAGATGTCTATATCACCTCTAAGATGCACACACCAGCTCATGATGAAGGGATGCAGGCAGAATCTTTATTCAGTATTTCTGAGACTTTCCTCTTAGATGAGCACAGTTTGTTTTTTTCTTTTTCCCCTGAGAAGTAAAAGGTTTTTCATTATTATGAAAGAGTCCTAATTTATAATTACACTGATTGTGCAAATCAAAGAACTATTTTAGGTAATAATACACTTGCAACTTCATATCCATACTACTTTAACATAGGAATTGCAACACGAGAGCAATCCATTACTGTGAAAATGTAAAGGGATTTATTCTACAAACAAGTTACTACAGCTAAAGACATCTCAATTTGTTCCTTTCAGTTTACCTGCAGCTGGGTGATTTACTGTCTTTGGGATTCTCTCCCAAGAGCAAAGAGAAAGATGGCAGATCTCCAGTTCCCAGAACTGGTGAGTTTCTGGAAGAGGGGAGAGAAGTGTCACACTACCCACCTTCCAGTGATTTAAGAGACACAATGATGAGAAAAGCCCAATCAAGTCCTACGAGCAAATTCCCTCATTCAAAGGAATTTGAACGCTCATGCTATGAGCCTTCATTCAAAACAAAGTAAAAAATGTTTCATGTGCTTCATTTATTCCTTTACTAAAAGCTTATTAAATTGTTATTCCTAATGACAAACACCACATGCAAGGATTCTCTCCGCTCAGTTTGATGTGCCTGTGCATCTTCTTAATGCCACATATTGCAACATGTAAGATCTCATTTAACCAGCAAGATGAGTAAAAATTACCATCCACTTCAGATTTAATGACAACATAATTCATCTCCAAAAGTATTCCAACCAACTGGTATTCTCTTCATAATCCTGAATTGTTTCATTAGTTTTAGTAAACCAATAATTAGCCTTTGCTGATTTAAAAGTCTATTTAGGTACTAAATAAAAGTAGGTAAAACGGAGCTCAGGTTGTCACAAAAGTGATCTTTGTAGACCAGGACTAGCTTTTCTGTGTGATCACAATGTACTGTCACTCCGCACTGCAGAAATTAAGAAAATTCAACTTCATTATTGAAAAGCACAGTGAGTATTTTTTTGCTATTTTGACAGCAGAGTTACTTATTTCAAAATCCAGAGCAATTTCACAATAATTACTAAAAGAAAACGTATTTCAGCTCCCAGTGTGGCTCAGTAACACCCTACTTGAAGTTTAAAGCTTTGACAGAAAGTGGCCAAGCTGTAGAGTCTTTGAGGTTGAAAGGGGCTTGGGGAGATCACCCACTCCAACCCCTGTGCTCATAGCAAGACCACACAGAGCAGGACCTGGTTTGACTAGTTCCAAGCATGCACACACATATTACAATATGACATTTATAATAATATTTCTGTCCCTTTAAAAAACAATGTAACAAAATAACAATGTAAATTATCAATAAATAATGTTCTCAAAAATAAGCCCTTTACTGAGAAAAGGACACAGGAAAAAAACATTTCTGACTGATGAGCTGAACATGAGCAGTAACTGCAGAGAAGCAGACAGGTGACTGTGGTGCCTCTGCTGTGGACTGGATGATTGAGTACCACATGGGCTCACAAAAACACAGTCGCAGTTTAGAAGAACCTTTAAGAGCCTGGACAGCACTGAGAGGCTAAAAGCAAAAGCATCCCTAGTCCCATGCCTCTCCCTCATATCTATACTTCCAACAAAGCAGTCCCACACACTGACTGCAAATCCAGCACAAGGAAAGCCTTGGAGGGGTCTAGCCACGGTGAGTCTCTATTTTTGGAGGCTTGGAGCAGCCTATGATGTTGACTAAAGGTCCACACTACACTGCACTGGTTTCTCAGCTGACCAGAGAACACAATCTTTACCCTTCTCTGCAGCCTCAAGCTCTGCACCCTACTCCTCCAGAGACCTACACACCCAGGTTATCCCTGAGCCACTCCTGAGGTCAAACTCCACATCTCTTTCAGCTCTGGGGGACACACAAACATATTCTGTACATTACAGATGGAGGAACCAAGAGCAAAGAGCACTCTTTCCCTTGCATGACCATGTCCTTAGCTTAGATCAATGCTTCTTCACTCTGTGATCCACAGTCTCTAAGATCCAAAGTGAGAGCAAGAAAAAGAAAAAGAAACAGAAAAGTTAAAGGTATCCATGGGAACAATGCAGAGATAAATAAAGTGGAAGAGACTGAAAACCACTGAACCAGCTCCAGTATTTTGGATCCCAGTCACGGGATAGCATAAAGCATCCTTTATTTCAGCCCAACAAGCTCCAAAGAAAGTAACACCAGATCAAAGGCCTGTAATATAGAGTACAGAGAAAAACTGGAGTAAAAGGAATTAGGATTAGCTTTCCCAACAAAACTTCAGTTAATTCATTGTATCTATAGCAGCTATTTAATCTCCCCTGTTATCTATAATTGCACTTTCATCCAATCCATAGCCACTACAATGTGAAAACCAAGGACATTTTGCAAGAACCCAAGTTATCATTTGGGACATCAGTTATAAATCACAAACAATAAAATCCTTTTGAATGACTGCTAAATCTTCATTCTAAAGAAAAAACAACACATTTCATCTCAAAATTGAATTACAACTCTGCCAAAATTATTTTAAAATAATTTTTTTAAAGAAATTGGAAGCTCAAGCTGAACAGAAACAGGCAACTATTTCAGGTTCAGACCATTAACCCAAAATATGCATTCAAATTATTATTGTGAAAACAGTATACTTTCTCTCTTGCTTAGGTGATAGCTTTCAATTCTGAAATAAACTTAGAGTGTGGTCTATCATTACATAAAATATAACAGGCAACTAGCATTTTCCAATGTATATGTATAGCTAACATGGATAATAACACACTATGTCGCTTGCACAGGATGTCTGAATATTTGTGTTTAAAATTATATTGCATAAAACAGCACATAATGCATGGCAGTTACTGTTTCAGTAATAACTGTTTTCCATATAATTTCTGCACCATTATCCCATGTTATTCTTTGATTAATGGAGAAATATCCATGCACACAATGTATTCTTGCTGGCATTATTAAGAAAGGATGACTGGAGGGATTTAAAAATAAAAGCCATTCCAGAAGTTTAGATGCTATTAAGAAAAAGGCAAAGAATTTTCATTATAGAAAAAAAAACAGTAAAAGAAAAGATCATTATGAGATTATTTCAGATAAATTACTCTTGTAATGAATTTACAATTTTTATAATAATTGACTGTGAAAGTGTAATTTAGTAATGACATCATAATCCTATCAGTTGCTTAGAATGGTTGTGGATAAATAATTTCTGTTTGGTTGGAGTGTTTTCAGATCTATTATGGCATATTGGCTTCAGAGAGCTTTTACTGCTGCCAACATCACAAGGAGAGGAACAAGACACCTTTCAGAGCAATATCTTTACATGTAAAGTGAGGACCTGAGTTAGCACCCATCAATAAAAAACAAAGCAGTAACATTAATACATCTCCAAATTGCCTAGGACACTTCATGCTTCCTTGACAGCACGCTAGTGTCAGCAAACACCACTGAGCACTCCATAGCCCTTCCAAAAAAACCCAAAAACACCAAATATATGTATATACGAATTGTAATAAGGTCTGATTATGCCCTGGCCACCCTGCTCCACTCTGGGAATGATTGATACACACCAACTAATTGACTATCATTGATCATGACACTGACTGGCCACACAGTCCTTAGCCAAACTCCCCTGTGGCACTTAGGTCAGCTTCTGCATACAATGGGCAGAACCCTCACAACACTGTGATGATTGTCACCACACAGAGTTACTTCTCAAAAGGCACCTCAAGCTATGTCACCCTAGCTCATAAATAAAGTGAGGCTAATTTGGAGATGCTTAGAGCTCAGGTGTCATCTCCCCATATCCAAATTTGGCATTCATAAATACATGCAAAGTTTGCACCAGCCACATCTCCACACCTGTCCTGCTCATGAGGGACAGCCCTCCTCAGAGGAGCCAAACAGGATGGCTGCAGCTCTGGCAATTTCTAAGTTAGGCCAAGTGCACAGCCTGTTGTGCACATCCCGTCCTGCCCAGCCCAGCACACAGCCCTGTTGTTCCCCCACCCTCATCTCAATGAGGCCCCCATGCCACTGTGGGGCCATGCCCCTCTTCTGTGTTCCTGCCACACCTCTCAGCCTTCCTGCAGACACTCCATAGAGACACACTCAGAGGGACCAGCCCTGAGCTCCAGAGTCCCTGGCTAAAGCTGTCTTCTCAGAATGGGAAAATGGGACTGTGGCAAAGGAAAAATCAGTCCTGTCAAGCAAAATAACTGCTTCAAGGTGGTTTTTAATTAAAAAGTTGATTTGCACTAATGGTCAAGAAGAACCAGCTATTTAGTTCCCTGCAAGATGCACAGTTACAGAATCACAGAATGGTTTAGGTTGGAGGGGACTTTGAAGACCATCTCATTAAAACACCTGCCATGGGCAAGAACACCTTCCACTAGACTAGGTTGGTCAGAGCCCCATCCAATCTGGCCTTGTGAAAAAACAACCAGAATAAAACTAGAAACAAATTGAAAATCCTAGGTAATCTCTCCAATTTTCTGCTCACAGATCCAAGAATATTTCTTCTTTCTCACTATGGTGCACCTTCTTTTCCTGCTCAGATACTTGAATGCAACTCCTACAGCATTCCCAACCCAATGTCTACAAAAATCATTCTTGTACTGAACAGTCTTCTGAGTCTGATGAGTCTTCCTCTCCTCAGAGCAGCCAGTTTGGGATTCTCAGATGCACAAAAAGGCAACATCCCCTGCTACAGATGTATGTTGAGAAAGGCATAGAGCACAGGATGAATTCTGCTGAGGACTACTCCATTCACCTACTAATCTTCCTCAAGGGGGCACATTTGCTAATAGGAACATGTGACTGGGCTTAGCGTAACAAACATTAAGTGCGTCAACCTCTAGTTCTTGCATTTAATACAAGCAGCTACCCAATACATGTTGTAGCAACCTTACAATTCTGTACCTGCCATTTAAAAATGTTAAATAACGTTTGAATACCAGAGTGCATAGCATACACAAAATACAGGCAGTTTTCAGAATAAAAAGTTAAGTGACCTCATCTGATGATGGAACTACAACAGCTAGATTACAGTTCCATCAAACAGTTCATTCTAGCCACAAAAACTATACAAATTTCTTCACATCAAGTAAAAATCAATTTATCATACATTCTAAACTATATTATACACTAGGCTTCCTCCTTCTTCTGTACAGTAAGATATGTTTTATTCCGAAACATTTTCAGAATTAAAAATATAAAAGCTGTATAAAAGCCATAACAATATACTGGCTTCTTTGACTAAAAAACTTAAATTGTAAGAACATTTAACAGCATAAAATTCCAATCCACTCATCAATCTATTTGAAATACACAATAATGTTAAATTAAAATTACTGGGTTTTGACATTTGAAAAAAAAATTAATTGTTAAATTTGATTGCTTAATTACCTGGAAGTGGCAAAGGCTTCAAGCAGTTTTGGTTCAAAGAGGATGCAAACATGCCTTTGAAGAGTCACCACCATCTGGGCATGAGGGACAGCAGGCAGGAGTTGTCTCTCTCCCCAGGGACATACACACACACTGCGAGCTCACCATTATCATTCTTATGTAGATCACACCATGGATGTTCAATGACATTTTACAGAGAGATAAGACTAGAAAGCCCTGCCCTTAGGAACCAAAGATTTCGAGGACAGGGCAAAACTGGTATACCACACTCTTTAAACTGGAATGATCCATGTCACTGAGAAGTCAGAGCCCTGCAAAAAGTCAGTAAGACATTGAATTTTGTAATCATTTCCTCAGAAAGGCAACAAATTACCTGAAGATTAAAGATAATCTTCAAAATATCTGTGGTTATTAGGAAGTCAGCTCCAACTAGTGCTGCAGGACATGATGGAAGACATAAGTGATGGTTCTAGAAAGCCCATTTAGAGACTTACTGAACACCTCACCCCTTGCAAAGCAACAGCAACACAGCTAAGAACATAAACAGAACAGACAGTACAATTACGACGTCAAAATCTGGTGCTACTTCTTGATAGAATACCTTCTCCAGTCCATTACCAGTATAAACCCCCTGGCTGTCAGTAATGTTCTGTCTTTCTCCACTCTCAGTCCTTCATGACCTAAATATTCACTGAATAGTACTCTTGTGTATTTAACTCTATGAGGTCCCAGTCCTGAAGCCCTTCATATTTTTCCATCCATTCTGGTCAGAAGAAACACAAGAGCATTGGGCAGCTCCTTGGGAAGGGAAACTCAACACCTGGTAGGACCAAAACATGAGCACCACTAGCCTTTTGTATCTATTGTCATTCTGCTTCTCACAGCAGTATTTCCAAAAAAGGACATTTTAAAGAACCAAACCAAATGCCCAACAGCAGAAAGAAATGGTAAATCCCGGGCTAAATGATAGAATTTAACACAAGTGCAAGATACGAGTGGTGGGACTGATGCTGTGGTTTTATACTACACTTAATGTCGTCCCAATGCAAAAGTCTTCCTGCTCCCTCAACCACGGACATTACATTATTCTTACTTAGAAGGTTTTGACGCAACTCAGAATTGATTGAGCTGATCCCATGTGTAGGGCAGCGGTGCGAAAACTGTGCTTGGGGTGGAAACCAGTAAGACCAAAGGCAACAGAAAGAAGAACTGGGCTTGGGGGCATCTTCTACAGTAGTACTGCAAGCAGGGCTGCTTTGTCCTACACTCTGTGGAACCCTGGTAATGACATGGTTTACTGCAACTCAATTGGCCAGCAAAAAGAAACACTTTGTTTCAATTATTACCTAATGACATGGAAAAAAATATATCAAAACCTCTTGTTCTGCAACAAAGTACTTTTTCACTGGGAATCAGAAGTACTGAAAGAAGTATTTAAAAACTGATACCATTTATTCCTCTTAAAAGCAAAGTCACCTTTACAAGAAAAATAACTCCAGTTTGATCTTTCCACCTTCTCAGACCACGGCATTTTTACCATTCATTTACTAAATATAACCCAAGTTAAATCAGTTTGCCTTTTATAACCAAAGAGGTCAAGACCTTGAGCTTTTTCAGTGAAGTGTGTTTTCCAGACCTCTACAATTTTTGTGGCAAGGGTTTTTTATTGCCATATTACATTTATAAGGGAAATTAAACTTCAAGTGATCCCATGCTTAAGTGAAAAGTCTCAGTTTTGGTTTCCTGTTGGAACTGGCATATGCAGAAACTTCTTTTTTGGAGGAGGAGGTTGGAGCAAGGCAAAGAACAGTAACTCTACAAAAAAAAAAAAAAAAAAAAAAAAAAAAAAAAAAAAAAAAATTCAATTTTAACACTGAATTTATTCACTATGATGAAGTCTTCCCTTTTTTGAAGGGGTGGTAAGGGGGACCCTGTCAGTTTGAATTTTTAAACTTTGGATGCAGTTCTTCATAGCAGCCCATACACCCACACTCCCCATGTACCGGGAAGGGACAAGAAGCAGGATTACACAGCAAGCTAGTGCCAGTCTCTGACACACAGCAAAACAAGGTTGTTCCTAATAAAATAGTGCAAATTAACTTAATCTTATTTTGTAGGACTGAAACCAAGACTTTTCCCACTTAGAAATGAACAATTTTAATAAGGGAAAGAAAGTACGGATGCCTTGATTTCAGGTGACTGCCATTGAGCTCTTAGAGCACTACTGCTGAGAGCAGGTGGAATAAAAAGTGTCATTTCCATTACCAGAACCTTTAAGTACTAAGAATGCTGTAATGGCATCAGCAGTGTCACTGACCTATCCTCACTGCATTTTCATATGTTAGAGGGATTTCTTTTGGTTATGATTTCCTTACAGCATCAAGCCTGACTCCAATCCTAGAAATAAGAAGAGGTTTCTTTTATAGTTTGTGGTTGGGGTTTTCTGGCAGGGAAAGGAAAGGTGCGTTTGTTTTTGTCTTGGAGCTACTCCTAAATTCAGGACTTTCAAGTTTTTGCCTTTAACATTATGATATGTATCCCAACTGTAAGAATCTTGAAAGCAAGGTATGTAACTGCAAAAGTCTCTATAACTAACTCCACCAGGCTCTTGCTCTTGTTTTTCTCATTACAGATTTATCTCATTATTTGAGCCTCTGGCTTAAAAGAAATCTTTTCTCAGACACTTGAGATGAATTTCTGAATGACTAAATTTTCCGCACATATTCTATATTCAAAATTATAACATCAGGTAACTTCAAGAAAAAGGGGAAATAGCCTACATCACAGAGACATGCAGTTCGTCAAAGGAGATAATCCTACCCAGCTGTATAAAATTAATTTTAAGTATTGAAAATATAGCTCCAGCATAAGACAGAACTCAACATATTTCCAAATTAAAAAAAAAAGTCACTTTGTTATTCATTTGGCATCAAATAAGATGGTATTAGGTTAGATTAATGGGTGTCAAGAGGAAAATGTGTGGTTCTTCACATTCTCATGTCGAGATGTAGTGTAATAATACAAGTTGAAAGTCACTGTCGTACTTACTTTTCAATTGCCTCAGAACTGAAACGTACTCACAGCTCTGCCACAGGAGAAGTAAATCCATACATTCACTGAAGATGTCACAGACATACTTTCCCTCCAAGTTTAGATAGGCACAAGAGACAACTGCAATGATTTTTACTTTCATATACCCAAATTAGAGTGGGGGTTTTTTCCATCAAGAAGTATAATGATAACTGAGAAGTATATAATTACCGTCCTCTGCTGACACTGAAATATAACCTCCACAGAACATCTAGTACTACTCATTATTCCACCAAATTCACCATCAATTACATAGGTTGCTGTGACAGGTATGAAACAGCTCTCCAACCATAGAAAACCTGCCAGGAGGAGGCAGAAGACAGTGCCAGGGAGAGATCCCCAGGTAAGGTGTCTCTTCCTCAAAATAAATACTCTTTTAGAAGATTCCTAAGCTGGATCACCACAAAATAAGCATATCTAATTCCACACACGTGCCTGCAGCTGTGGCAGTGGAGACCAGAAATCAAATGCTGTTCCTCCACGACTCCCCAAAGCCTCTTACTCACTGTGCTGCAGCTAACTGCCTTCCCTGCACACCCTCTCTAACCTGGGGAATCTTTCATTCCCTTCTGAACAGTTCCAGGGCTTCAGGAGAGGTCAGAATGCCCTGTATGGTCCAACTTCTCACAGTCTGTGTTCGCCACTCCAAAATTTTTAAGTGGTGAAATTTGAATGCATCAAATGAAGAAAGGAACTGAACACAAACCTTACTCCCCTCGGGCAGCATGGCTTCACTTCATCCCAACAAGTGCAGAGGAACAGCCAGCAACACATCTTGTAAAATCCTCTTCCTTCCTGAGTGGAACACTCAGCACCTCTTAGAAAAGGGTGGAAGAATTGTTTGTTTCTTGACCATGATCAGTCCTTTTTTTGTTGTTGTCCTCAAGCTTGCCCCTAACTCCAGGCACTCCTGAACAAAGATTCTCTTACACCTTAGCTTGGACAAAACTTTCAGGAATCTCCAGGCTCTGTGTCCCACATGGGAACACCACAAGCACACAGGAATCCTCAGGACCACGTAAGAGCTCAGCAGAAGTTTTCAGATCTGCAATACCAAAATTGCGGGAAAGGCAGATCCTTAACTCCTGCTGGAGGTGCTCATATCCTTGTTTAGATCCCACCTTAATTGTACAGCAAACTATATACTTTGGACTGAGCCTAATCCAAAAAAGCCTTGCATACATAGTTTACTTTAAGAGCTGGATATCGTTGAAAGTCCTGTAGCAACAGGAGCTGTAAGATACTCCCTCAAACACCTTAGGAATTGCCCAAATAACAAATATTTTAAAACGACTAAAGAGCAAAAGCATGGAGGCAAAGTCTGACCCAGGTCCTCATGTTGTCATGGTGACTTCTCAGTCATTTATGTACTTCAGACACATTTAGGAAAAAAGCTACATTTTCACCCCTCCCACCCAAATAATGTAAGAAAGGTGGAAAAATCCTGCCAGCTTGTCCTAAGCCAATCAAATGGCAACCAAATCCTTTGATCAGGCAGCACCTCTGAAATATTTTAACCAATACTTTTCCTGCACTGTGAATCAGGTACTCAGACAACATGGAAACAGACATCAGCAGAAAATTCTAAGTAATGATTCATGCAATCCCTTTATCATACAAGATTCTGATCACACTTGGACCAGACAGGTTTCTGCTTTCAGATTATTTTAAAAATAATTACTTACAACATTATTTCATTCATACTCCATTTGCAGACAATGTTTGCTAACAACTGGGTTTTTTTTACCCAATACTATAGGTTCCACATGCTGCTGTTATCATACAGAGCAATCAAACAGCCTTGCCCGGCTCAAAAAGGATAAATTCCTCTCAACATTTCCACATGATTCCACATGATGCATAAATACGGATTTTAAAAAGCATAAAATCAATACAGCTTATTATGGAGCTGTATGGAAAGAGCAAATGTTTTACTACCAGCACTAAATTGCTCACCCTCAGCAAGCACTGCCCAACACTGCCAACCCCCCCCACTTCTACACCAGGAAAAGGCTAATATATAACACAGTCGAAGGGCAGGCATCTAGTAAGACACCATTTTCTACATGATACCTGAAAGAGCCTTACAGGCTGCACAAGAAAGCGCTATTTGAACAGATCACAGCATGCATGCTTACCGGCAGCTCGCCAGCCCAGCCTGGCCAGCCATCTGCCCCTCGCCCGCCCACCTCCCAGCACTCAGGAAATCACCTCATTCACTTCACACACAGACCATTCTGATGACCCCCACCCTTCCCATTAATCAATTAATGAAGCAAGACTGTTTATTCCTTACTAAGCAATGTACGGACTCTAGGTCACTTGTAGGTTGCCCGTTCCTTCCTGCTGCAGGGCCTCCCAAATTAAAATTGCCCAGCCAAATTCAGGCTTTTTCTTTTTTTTATATTCATTCAAAGCTGTAGGAATACACTCAGCCCTTGACAATGCCGGCTTGCATGATGAAAGAGCAAAAGTAGTTTTGAGGCTGCAGAATGCCTTCTCCAGGTTACCATGGAAATAAATGTGGGAAGGGGAGGGGGCTTTGCTGATGGCAACTGCTGCTACTCGGTGGAGATGTTCTAAAGCCAGACTGCGTGGGAGTGTAGTCCAGGAGAAGAAAATGTGTTTTACTATTACTACTATAGTTTTACCTGCACTTCCTTTCATTTGCATCATATTTCACATAGTTAAAAAGCATGAACCTTCCCTGAGATGCTGAGAGGACACTGGTTGAAACAAGTATGGTGTAAGATCCCTCCAATGAGGAACTAAAGAAACTTTATTTACATTTTGGAATTTACACAGATGGGAATTAATGCTCAATTGCAATTAAAACTTGGTTGACAAAGATGAACCTCTTGCAAAGCTGAGGCTGTAGCAAGGAACACTAGTTTCAGGAAGACTTGATAGGGAGCATCACCTTATCATTAAAACACAGGTAAGCCTTCCTCTTGCAAACAATTCTCTCACATAGTATAAAACAGATCACCTCAAGGATCTTCTTGTCCCTTGTGGAACTGAAAAAAGTTCATCAAAAAAAGCAGGATGGACATTGCGACACATTGCTCCACAGTGCTCCCCCATGAGATCCTGACCCACACCACCGCCACCCTCCCCCTCCTTGGGTCTTGTCAGGGTCCCCATGGAAAGTCAACCAAAGTCATCCATGGGATGTGGAAGCCTGATACCAAAATCCAAGTGACAACAGCCAATAAAATTTCATCAGACTGATTATATTTTAAACAAATTTAATTAGTATTTTCAGGATATTATTAGTAGTATTTTTGGGATATTAAGAAAAATTCTTTCATTGAAAACAGAATGGTTAAACATTAGAACAGGCTAACCAGAGTAGTGGTGGAGTCACTGTCCCTGGAAGTGTTCAAAAAATGAGCAGACAAGGTGTTTGGTGACATGGTTTAGTGGCCATCATAGGATTCAGTTAAAGGTTGGACTTGATGATCTTGGAGGTCTTTTCCAACCTCAGAAAGAGGCAAGAGCTGCTCACTACAATGACATTAACGCAATGTTCCAACCAAAGCGCAATACCCACGTCCAATATTTCACAGTCATCAGTTTGCCACTGACTATTTTGAATATAATTTAATTTTTCACATCAAAAAAATCTCAAAACACTGTCTCTGAACACACAGAAAAAGTTTTTTAACAATAGTTAATTAATAGAGAGCTCTACCTTGGCACACTAGCCAGTCCTTCTCCCTCCTCAGCCTCTCTGTAGAGGACACCAAGAAGCACCAACTTTGATTTGCAAGCACAGCAGCTAAAGGCGATCCACGCCAAAATCCAGCATTTATTTACTTATCATTTCCAATGGGCTTTTTAAGAAAGTTAAGCCAAAAAGAGAGGAGGTAAGCAATTTATGGACCATATAAAAAGACAGAGCAAAGCTGGGGTAGAGACACTGTGAGAATAATTACAAGCCAGCTGGGCACAAGACTGGAAAAAACCTGTCAGGGTTTGGAGTTTGTTGTGAAAACCCCAGGGCTGGCTGCTCTGCAGCTGCTCCAGCCAGCCCCCATGCAGCTGCCTTCTCCCTGGAGCTCCTTTATCTCTCCAGTCCCAAGTGAGAGAAAAGGAGACACCACTGAGGTCCCAGTTCCCCAAGAGAAGTGGCTGCTGTCTTCTACCCAAGTGGGACCAGGGGAGAAGTGGTGGGAGAAGCAACCTAGGCCAAGTGCCTTTCTCACTCCTCTTTCACTTGCAGCCATTTCTGTCCCAATCTGAACTGAGAGAAAGAAAAAAAGTATGAAAACGTGGTTTTTGCAACATGTCACAGCAGTATGATGAACTAACACGTTACATTTACACATATATAATCCCTAGAAGACACAATGCTGGCCCAGGAGCTGAGAAACCCCTCCTGGACCTGAGGGAAGGTCCATTTCCCTGTGAAGCAGAGAGCAACCCATTTCTACCTCTGCTCCTCCTCAGCCAAATACAAGTTCAACATTTCTTTACAAGGTCACAAATCAAAAACCCTAATACAAATTAAACACAAATCTGATTCTATGATATAACAATAAAAATCAGTTTTGCTGATCACACATGACCCAGATCACACAGTCCATGCATCACAACCCTCCATGCTTTCCCAAATTGCTACAGGTGGCCTCACCATAATGTCTTTTTAACTGCCAACAGCAAAATTTTACTCACAGCAAAATCTCACTTCATACACAAAGTCAAGGAAGAGCAGAATTAAATCTGCCAATGAAAACACAGCAAAGTGCTATAAAACACTAGCTGCTACACACAAGCAATGGGCTGAAAGGGCTTAAAAATTCAATGAGCCAGAAACGAAAGCAACCCAAAACCATGGAGCAGTTCTTCAGGGCTCACCTGGCATGGGCTTACATGTTTCTAGCCACATCCCTTCACAGCATGCCAGCTTTCCACTGTGCCCCCCCTCCCAGCTCCAGCAGGCACCAACCAGCATAGGGTGGGGCTAGTCTGCAGGAATGTATATGGCAGCTGCCACCCTGATGCTTCTGCCCACTTGTCTCCTCTCTAAGGACCAGTCTATCTGGCTAATAAATTTTGGAAAAACAGAAAGGAAAAGGAAAAAAAAAATTGTATAGCTCCTTACCCTTTTCAATGACCACTGTGAAATAAGCCTGAGGAGCAAGAAGGGACAGAAAGCACAATGCATAAATCTCACTTACTCAGAAAACCAGATTAAAAGCCGCAGTATCAACTACCAGGGAAGTTCAACAAGACCAGGGAGAAGCTCAGATTGATTATTCTTTTCTTTAAAAGGCAGCTGACAGGGAGAGACAAAGGTAAACAGTGAGGCTGAGCAGAAGGCCAGGAAATTGCAGGGAGAGCATATATTGATTACTAAAAGTCAAGAATATATTTCTATATGTATACAAAAATTGTACATATTCAAACATGTTTGGAAAGGGCAGCAAGGAGCTTTCTTTGAAGCCTCCCCGAATATGCAAAAAAGCATCACTGTTTTAGACTTTCTAACAGCTAAATAGCAACAGGCTGACCACCAACATTCCTGTGATTGTGTGGCTAAAACCACTGTACCTCATCTCCTAGTAACAAGGCAAGGTATCAGATGTGCAAAGCTGAGCAGAAAAACAGACTTCAGTCTTTTATTGTAAAAAAATAAATGGAACAAAACTGACAAATGACTGGCTATTAATTATTACATGATCCTCCTGTAATCTTCTTAAAGCTTTTTATCAGAACTCCGCATGTGCAAAGAAATGAGGATCTCATGGTTGGTGGTAGCTTTTAGATGACTGATAACCTCCTATTGGAAGAACACATACGAAATTACCAAAAAAACAAAACCAAAAAGAAGACCTTGTTAAGGACAAACTATCACTTCAAATCATGTACCCAGCAAAACAGGGAACAAGTTGATATAGAGCATTTCTGTACCCTGTATTTTATGATCTGACAAATACATTAATCTGCCAATCAAACAAAGGAAAAGTCAGTTTGCATAAATGCAACACTGATATCTGATGCAGACACTTGTGTTGCTCTGTATTCATACTATCAGTAGTTGCATGCACCGAAAATAAATAATAAAACCCCTAAGATGCAACGAATCACTCAAGCCACAGAGGAGCAAGCAAAAGAGCCTTGCTTTTTTGAATGACGTAGTATCTTTTAAATAACCAACAAAAATATGTACAATTACTAATCTGAGAGCTGCTCAAGTGCACCATGTTATTTGGTCCCCAAACGACACCACTAAAGGTGAAACGGTACACCAACCCATGGAAATGAAGATTTATAGAGGTCCCTGTTACATCCAGGGACACTGTGGTTTGCAATATGTGCTTTTACAATTTTCTCCTGTGCAGAGCTAACTGGTCAGGAAGACAGAACACTCTGAGTACTTTTGTGAGCCATACAGGTTTGTCATATATTTCAACCCAGTCCAAGTCACCTGAAACTGAAGTGATTTTTTTAAAGATGACTTTTCACAATTCTCCTGAAGTTTCAACATTTTAAACCCCATCTCTGCTAACACCCAGCTTTCCTTCTCATATAGCAGCAGAAAAATTCCTCATATGTACTAATAAGGCATATAGGTGCTACCCTACAGACCCTGGCTGCTTTAAAATATCCATTTTAAAAAGCTATATGAAACAGTTCATTAATTCATTTCCCTCTGCATTTGCAATCACTACAGGCACACTGCAACTTTAAAGCTTGATCACTCCAATCCACTAGGTGGTAACTTAAGAGGCATTAAGACAGCAAGGGGGTTTTATCACTGTTCTGTTGTAAGAGAAACTTTCGAAAATCAAGTAACTTTTGAGAATATGGAAGTAGCTCTGCTGTCAATCATCTCTGCTGCCAAAATATATTCTTTAAGAGTTCATCTTTGCTCTTTTAGTCTTAAACAAACTAAATAGAAATTTTTGCCCTGGTCACACAAATTTTTGAAACTATTTTGGAAACTCCCCCCATAAGACCTGCAGTAAGAACAAAGAAAGAGCTTTAAATCACTTGCACGGTTTAAATAGTGGCAAAAACAAAAGGTTAAACACCCAAATAACTTCACCTACTTAAACTGGGTAATTTTTCTACTAAAACAAACAAACAACAAAAAAAATAGACCTCAATAAAGCTAGATGAATGTGTCTTTAGAAACCTTTGATCCAGCCACTTCATACCGCATGTTCAATGAGTGTATTAAATTTCACTGTACTAATAGCAGGTTATAATTTCTATTATCATCATCAACAACAGACAGGCAGTGCTAACTACTCCTTTAAGCACCAACACTTCTGAGTTTCATCCCCAGGGTGTGTGTCCCCAGAGTGTTCTGCTGTGGAACCACACCAGGAGAAAACCCAGAACCAAGCCAGAATGAAGTGGGGAACAGGGGGAGCTGGAATTTCAACTCAATGAAATCCATCAGAAACAAATATGAAAGGCATGAAGTGCCACTTTCATTTTATTTCCATTGTCAGAAAGTGCTTTGGAAGTAAATAGAACATATTTGTATGAGGTCACTGATGGGAGGTGTATATTTCTTCCAAAACATTTAGAAAAGAACAAAACTCAAAAGCTGAAACCATAACCTATGACATGCACTTTTATTCACAGTTGACTTTGCAAGTTCCAGATTGGTTTTTATCAGGACAAAACCTCAGTCTCAGTTCCTTGAGTTCCCAGTGAACTTCATTATTAAAATACGGGGTTTAAAATAGACCATGACTTCACCCAAAAAATAAAGGTAGTCTTTGTGCAAGGGGAACCAGTTGTACACTCTGAATGGTGCATAACACGACTTTAGCAAGAGCATGAGCCAGGCCAGTTCTTTTTAATTTTTTACATATAATTCTTAATTTTTAATATAGCTATATATGCATCCATATGTTATACATATATATGTACACATATACAGCTTGACAACCACCCCCTTTAATAACTTCAAACTTAAGGAGACACAGTTTGCTAGTGTTACAGTAATTGTTCATAATTAATTTTATGTATCATCTCTTTAAGAAAAATATGAATGTCAATCTATCCGCAAATAACATCACTGGACAATTTTCTTCCCAAAATCCATATCACTGCTGCCATAGCAGACAGTGCACAAGAACACTGTGCCCAGGTCCGTGACATTCTGAAGTCATCAGTGAAGAGAATGAATCTCTGCAATTAGCTGAATACGTGTGTATGTATAACGTAGGCAACTTGCTGTCTTGCATTTCCTGGGATTTCACAGTTTTTTGGAAGCTCGGGGATGTGGAACACCAGGGTGCTCTTGGTGAGAACACTTGGATAGCAGCTTGTTGGACCAGTAGGTAGTTCTAATTTTATTATTCCTACAAAGGCACCCAACAATCCCAAAGGAAAGCAGAGCCCATTGAGATAGGCACTGTACAAATACTTACTAAAAACAGGCTTTGTTCACAGTTCAAACAAAGAACGCTTGAAAATGAAAGAATTTTTTTTTAAAAAATGGAATGTGTTGCCAAGGTTTCACAGCAGGAACAGAACTGTAGCATGGACTCCTACCCAGCTCCTGGGACAGGGCTAACTCCCTTCAGCACCAGTTAGTGAGCTGGTAGTATTGTTTCAAACAAAAAGAAGTCAATAGGTGCCTTTGTTCTCCCACCCCACAAAGTAAATAGCTGAAGTACATTCATATATTCTTGCTGCACCCAACTCCTCCACATGGGAGAGGCAGGGGAATTCTTGTGGGAATCCCCTACTAAAACGCTGGGTGAACATCACTGGCACAACAGAAAGCAAATCTGTATATTAGTCATAGCCCAATGCAAACAGAATGAGCAATTCTAGAGGGAAAAAAAGTGAAGAAGCACACAGAGACTGACACCATGCAGAGAAGTTAGTATCGTAATAGCATTTCATGCAAGAGGCAGTAAAAAAACTAGACTATTATCCCATATGGATTCAGTTGCACTGAGCAGTAAGTGTATTTGAAAGATATCAGGTTTAAATCAGCTCTTCCAAGCAAAACCTCAAGTTTTTCAAATAAAGCAAATCCTCTTCATTGCGTGCTGAAACAGGGTCATCCCATTGCTGCCGTACAAGGTTTAATAGATCAAAGATTTTGTCTTCCACAAGTAGAAGAGCCTTGGATTGACTATCACAAGCCCATTAAAAATTGTTTTAAAATATATTTGTTTGGCACAAGGAAAGAGACAGGTGGGCTCATATAAGGATTTGAAGATCCTTATATGATATGATATGATATCCTCATAAGGATTATATCAAAGAACAGAAACTATATTTCCATAAGGACCTATAATGAAAATATAGGATATCCAAAACAAGGGCCAATTCCCATCCAAATTCCATAATACAGCAGCCTTAGACAAAAAAAAAAAACAAACAAACAAAAAAGTGGAAGGTTCATTGAATAAACATCTATATTTCATGACTAAAGGTGACAGAATTCTGCAATAGAATCATTGAACCATTAAGGCTGGAAAAGACCTGGAAGAGTATCAAGTCCAACCACCAAGCCATAACCATCACGTTCACCATTAAAACATGTTTTCAAGTGCCACAGCAACATTTTTTGAATACTTCCAGGGTTGGTGACTCCACCACTGCCCTGGGCAGCCTGTCCAGTGTTTCACTTTCAGTGGGGGAACTTTTCCCTAATAGCCAATCTAAATCTTCCATGGTGGGGAAGAGGTCATTTCCTGTTGTTCTGTCCCTTGTTCCCTGGGAGAAGATTATGACCCCCCCTCTCTGGCTGCCCCCTCCTGTCAGGGAGTTGTGGAGAGCGACAAAATCTCCCCTGAGCCTCCTTTTTTCCAGGCTGAGCCCCCCCAGCTTCCTCAGCCACTCCTGGTGCTCCAGTCTCTTCCCCAGCTCTATTCTCTTTCCTGGAGGCGCTCCAGACCCTCCAAGTCTTTCTTATCATGAGGGGCCCAAAACTGAACCCAGAATCTGAAGCACAGCCTCATCAGTGCCCAGCACAGGGGAAATATAAGAGACTTCCCCCTCCAGGCTTCTTCCAGTTCAGTGCAGCATCTCCTGCTGGAGCATGCAGAACGCTACACTGCTTTCCACTTAAACATCCAACTGAACCACCAGAGGTCTTCTTTCTCTTAGCCTCCAAATTAATTCAGAAACACCAAAAAGGGTGTTAAGACAAATTACTTTCCAAAAATTTGCACAATAACAAAGAGCCTGTGATTATATCAGCAATTTTCACATAGACTATTGGTCTACTTGTGATTTATGAAAAAACTTTAACATTAAAACCTTTATTCTGCAGGTTTTGTAATTAGCTGTACATATGCATGCTTTCATGAAAAACAAAGCAAAATTATTTTTGTTTAATTTATCCTTTGCTGTAAAGAAAAAGGTTACAATTCACTCAGTTGCTCATTTCTCTACCAGGCCTAAAAGGTACAAATGCCCTTGTTTCCTTGCCAGGAACCAGCAGCAACACACTTGCTTGACTGGCAAATCCATGCATCTCGCTCTGCACCAAAGGAAAAGTGAAAGCTTTATAGACGTAAATTTAAAAATAAAAAAAACCCTAACCAACAAAATCCTACTAATTTCAGTATTGCATCGATCCATAATCAGTGCCAGTACAAAGATTGGCAAAATTCAAATCAACTCAAGCCTGTAGTTTTTAGATCCCTCACCTTGGATTTTGGAATGTGTTCAATCATTACTCATCAGGCTTAATAATAATGTTATTATACAAAAGGTGTTTTTCAAAACCCCTCAAAAATCCCGAAGTAGTTCATGAAGTAACATTTCCACATGAAACAATGTATCAATTACAGACATTCAAACACCTCCCAGCTGAGGTTTTGCAGGTTTTTGCTGAAGGGACCCAGACAATGCACTACAAATCAAGAGAGCCAGTTCTTTGAATTTTGCCAGCTGCTATTTTGGGTGCTGAGCATGGTAATTTGGAGAGCATTGCTCTGTGACTAGAGCCTGGCCTAAGTTGCTCTGGACCCAGAACTAGCTCAGTACCTTCAGAAGGAGGATTTATTTTGTCCTTTAATTTTTCAAATAGCCATGAAACTGCACCCTGGCTTGAGGAACAAGGTTACAATGCACTAGTCTTGCACTAACTTGCCTATTTTATGGCACCCAGGGTTTCTGGCTTAAATGTTGATCTTTTAAGCACAGCCTCTCACACAGGCTTAAATGTTTGGCACAAGATAATCCAAAAAGCTCTTTGTTGTAGCTTGCTGCCAAGAGGTTTGGATTTGGGCTGGTTATCGTTTGTTCCCTCCATACTAATGACTTCCTTTAGACAAACATTTGGCAATGCACTCTTGGCTCAAAAAACCCCGCACTTTCCCAAGGAAACATCCTTCCATGTTGTTAAATGAATATGAAAAATTAGGATCTCTGTATGAAAAAAGTGGGAAACTACGGTATTGGTTATGAAACAAAGCAAAACTTGGACTTGTTGGATTACAGGAAAAAAAAAAGTAGGGCACAAGTAAAGATAGAAAAGGCAGAACACCACTTTCAAGAAATTCCCAAGTTTCCCACAGTGAGAAAATGTGTCTAAATGGAGTCAAACAAACCACCCATGCCCTCAGTTAATGCCAACAGCACTAAAACAGCCGTACAAAACCACCCTGTGATTTGTGTCCCACTCCACTCTTCCCTGACCTGGTAAAACACGATTTTCCACACAAGTAATTTCACATTCGTATTAAGGTAAATATTTTGTTGCCCTTGGAACATTGCAGTTTTCTGTCTGCCTTCAGGAGCAGTTCAGATCCTCTTTAATTCAAAAGAAAATAATTTTTATGCATCTTTTGCCCCCTTCTGTATTACACCTTGAGAATACTCTGGATTTTTTTTTTTTTTTTTAATTTTTTAGTGAAGTAAGTTGATTTTGAGAAGGACAATTTTCTGGACACTCGCAGTAAACCTTGCACAGCGGACAGATAGCTGTGACACATCCTGAAAACACACTACAAGGCAGTTCCTAAAGAGTCCCACAGGCACCCAGGAACTGCATCTGAGGCAGCAAAAATCTGCTGTCACATATTGAGCTTCAATAAATGTTTAAACAGGACTGAGGTTTATCATCAATAAATCTGTTATGCTCACTTAACTTTGCCTCTAATTAGGGATGCATAAACCCCTCCTTGTTCAATTTTGAATCTCTTTTGAACACAGTTTAAAAGCTCAGTTTGTCTCAGTTACGACTTTATGGTTTTGGTCTAATTCTTTTATGGGGTTTTGAGACAAAACCAAAGTGGAAGAAAATAGCAGATCATGAACATTGTAAGAAAAGTTGTGAAAAAAGGGTGAAAGTGAAAAATAAAGGATTTGGGGAACAGATGGTAAGGGGAAGGCAGCAAAGAACATGACAAATATATACCACGGCCTGTAAACTATTTCATCCCAACTTGGAGGATTTGTAATTACTGACAATATTGTGGTAAAACCTGCAAAGGCACCTGGGCTCCACCACACAAGGGGATATCAAAAGTACTCACCTTCTGATGAGTTTAACAGGGTAAGAAAATACCCTTCTGAAGGTCTTTGCTCCTACCAGTAACCTCTTATTAAATGAGAGTATAGAATCATGGAAGGGCCCTCAAGGCCCATCTCATTCCACCCCCTGCCATGGCCAGGGACACCTTCCACTATCCCAGGTTGCTCCAAGCCCCATCCAGCCTGGCCTTGAACACTCCCAGGGATGGGGAGTATTATTTGTACACACATCTCAAATTTTACAAAAAACTATATGAAAACATTTTGGAAATAAGCTGTTCTGAATTTTTTCTAAATCAACATAGGAATATGGAATTTTTCAGGCAGGACCACTTTTCATCCTTAAGCATCAAGTGTCATCTGGTGGATTGACACAGAACTGCACCAAAGAACATCTGACAAAGAATTTTACTAGGGAGGAAAAAATAAATGAACTGAACAGAAACAGTATTTACCTATGGCCTCAGAGATTAAAAAAAAAAATAGGAACCCAAACCTCTGCCAGGAGCAGGTATTTAGAAGATCAGCCATAAGATTCTTATAACACATCTAGGGATTTGGTGGACTTACCTCTCTGAAATCTGGGAAATGCAAATTTTTTATGACTTCCAGTCCGAAAGCTCCTAAAAAGCTGTATGTCTCCAACAAAGACATTGAAAAATCTTAGTCAAACATTTATTTACTTTTTTAATCTAATCTGAGTTCCATAAGTAACTACCTGAATCTGCGACTGGAGCTTTAAAGGAAAACTGTCACCTTGGGTGAAATGTCAAGCTGTTTTCTCTCATGAAGAAAAAAATTCAGAAAAGGAATAAAGAATCAGATGCATTAATCAAGGCCAACAGGGATGCAGCAAACCTTTAAATAAAAAAGCAAATATTTAACTAGAAATCAAACTTCCTATTTCTTTCTGTGCCTTTGAAACATATGATCATACAATCCTGTATCTCTCAACCAACATTAATCTGCTCTGATATAATGATTTAAAAAAAATAGACATCTTTTTTATCACTAAAGAGAAGTAAGAGACCGAGCCAAGAAAAACAAGGCAGATTACAAGAAACTCCTACTAAACCTCCTGGAGACAAATAATAATATAATTTAACAAAACAACAACAACAACCAAAAAAAAAAAAAAAAAAAAAAAAAAAAAAAAAAAAAAAAAAAAAAAAAAAAAAAAAAAAAAAAAAGCAAATAAAAACCCCACAAAATAAATGAACAAACTAAAAAAAGCCATTGCCAGGATCAGCACAAAATGATTATGTTCTAACAGTTTTAACACTTCAATTTGAAAAGTAATCCTCCTTCCAATGAACATTACTTTAAAGACATTGATTCTGAAACATATTTAACAATCTTGGTAAGCAAACAATGGGGCACAAACCTCCAGGAAACACTCCATCCTATAGGAAGAAGACAATTGTTGATCAACTTACGAAGCAGAAAAAACAACAGTATTTTCCTCGCCTTTCAAATTATTTCTTTGCTTATTGTGGAAGGTCATGGTCATGGCTACCAATTGCATTAAAGCAAGTTTTAATTGTCTGAAATCACAGCAAAAGCAAATTGCCAGAGAAGGCAGTCCAGCCTCCACAGTGTGGCTTTATTTATCAAGGTCCTAGAATGATCTGGGGTCAATGGCATTTCAAAGATTGTCTCATTTCAAGAAGATGTTCCTGCCATGGACAGGGACATCTTCCACTAACCCAGGCTGCTCCAAGCCCCATCCAACCTGGCCTTGGACATTTCCAGGGATGAGGCAGCTCCAGCTTCTCTGGGCACCCTGTACCAGGGCCTCACCACTCTCACAGCCAAGAATTTATTCCTAAAATCTAATACAACCATGCATCTGGCAGTGGGAAGTCATTCCCCCTTCTCCTGTCACTCCAGTTCCACTCTAAATCTCTTAGAGACTCTGTAGGGACTGCAAGGGGCTCTAAGGTATCCCAAGAGCCTTCTCTTCCCCAGGCTGAACACCCCCAGCTCTCTCAGCCTAGCTCCAGCCCCAGCTGGTACAATCATAGAACTGCACACTTTTAACTCCTCTTGTATATTTCCCATGTGGTATTAATGTGCATAGAGGAATTTAAGCCAGGCCCTAATGAAGCCAGTCTACTGGCTGGAGTGGTTGGAATTGCTTTGCACTGTCCTTCAGGTGCTCTCCTGCTGACCTGTGATCGCTCTCCAGGCTCTGGGCATCTCTTGGTGTCACTGCCATCAAACCAGAAGGAGTGGGATAGATTGAGATTCTCCTGCTTTAGTTTTTGGGTCTAGTGGCTGAGTTCAGTGTAAGACTAGGTTGCTCTGTGTTATCAAGTCAGATTTCCATCAACTTCATCACTATCCAAAGTCAATTTGATCAGCAAAGGATGTTACAGAAAAAGAATTAATCTGCTGACACTTCTTTCCTGTGTGGGATCAAAGAGGAGAGTGGCCAAGGCTCAGTTTGAACCTTGAGCCATGGCCCCACCAAGCTGGCTGTCAAACTCCACTATGCAGGTTTTCCAGGGGCTGACAGGAGATGTGTCACCATCCCCATTTTAGTGCTAGCCAAGAGAGCTCTTTTGAAGCTATCTCCCACTTGCTTCATACTACTGTGTTTTGGTTTGTAGCCAAGCAGAGTCTCAGAGCATATGACCTATTCTCTCTCAAGAGGAGGGACATTCAGTGAGTTTGTCAAGCACACAATGGCAGCTGACAGGCACATGGTCTTTCAGGGCCTACTGTGAGCTGATCTAATGTAAAAACCCTTCTCACACACACCCAGGGCAGATGGTGACCCTCAGCACCACCTTCCTTCCACAGATCCAATTCCATAGGCTGTAGTAACTACTGATGTAGACACAGCAAATACAAGGTATTCTTAGTTTCTTTGATATTTTTACCTCAAAGTAAACATCTTACCTAAGCAAAATCTACCACTAAATACTAAAAACTAAGAACACATCCTAAGCAGAACAATGTCAACTATAACTTAAAACTATAGCTTACTACTCCTGAATCAGAAACATTTCAAGAATTGTTCATACAACCGTTCCCTTACAAGCCAAATCTAGTCTTTCCTCAAATCTGACACGAGAGAAGGCAACCACAAGTCCAATCTATCCAGGAGAAAGTGAGAGCAGACTTCTCAGCAGGAATTTCTAACAGGCAGCACCTGAGAAAGGTTTTTAAGAGACTGTTAACCTCTGCATCCCAAGTCCCAGTTGCCACTAATAAAGGCCAATGCTACAGATGAAGAGCAGATCCATTTGGCTGCAGGGGAGACCATGCGTCTATGCACTCTGGATCAAACTGAAACCTTATATTATCCAAAACACCACCAGTTCTTCATGTAAATAGCTGTCTTGCTGGTAACACTCATCTAGATCCAGCACAAGCTTTTGGGCAGCCTTAAAGCTGAACCAAGTCCAACAGGGTTTTCCAGACAGCTCAAATAACCTAATCCTCTTTTTTTACAAACTCCAAATAAAGTCATCAACTGATGAAGATGAAATATGGAAGAGACAAAAAGCTTCAGGAGGTCAGAGGAAACAAAGCCAGTCCTCTTCTTGACTTTCTCAACTGCTGTCAGAGGTCCAACTGAGCTGACAAAGACCAGAAAGCATTACTTCAAAGCTCAATTCAGAGGTAGCTAATTCAGTCAAAGTGTAAGCACGGTATACTAACATCTAAAAGGTCAGTTGTCTCAATTATACAGTGTAAGTCAGTACTTGAATCAGGACAAGTTTCTGATTCTCCTAATTAGAAACCATCAAGAAACTAAGTGTTGCTTAACTGCAGAAAAAGCTAGAACACTAAAGCAGCACCTTACCTCTCGGTAACCTCCTAGTTCCATGCGCAGTTGTTTTGGGTGAAAGCTAAAAATACTGCAGGTAGCTAAAGATGTTAATGCAGTTATTAATTTTTTTTTTTTAAATCAGTATAAAGCAATATACCATGCATTTACCCCTGGTGCTCCAAGGTAAAGATACGATCTTGCTATTAGTCCTAGAAGAATAAAAAGCTCCAAACTCTGCATATATAATGAGGAGCCCTCTTCCACAAACTGCAGAGCAGCAAGGGTGCCAAAATTAAGCTGTGTTACAGCTCAAGGCACCAGAATATCTTACCACAGCGCCAAGCAAAGCCACTCCAGTGAGGAGTCCTCATGCCCCATTAGGGATTGCAAACCCTGTGTTTAGGGGCATGGAAAGAAGCTGAGAGATTTACAAGGGCCATATCTTGAGTTTCCTACAACATCCACTTTTGCAGAGAAGGAGATCTGTGGTCCTCTGAGGACTCAATCAAATGCCACTTTATCCAATACAAAAAGATGTAACTCCACCACAATACCAGCTTCTAGCTAAAGGAATCTTTTCTTGACATATGTCTTATAGATTCCTTAAACACACATCTTTCAAGTTTTGCCTTTGGTGTTGGTGCCAAGACTGCTGGCTGCCAGCACAGTAACAACTCGAGTTTGTAATGGGGGAGGGGAGCATTCCTGACAATATTAGCAATTAGGAGTTTCCCTAACACCAGCAGAGCACTCACTGGTGAACAGCAGAAATACAGAAAATTATTTTCTTCTCTCAGACTCTATCAGCCATTACAAGATGCCAAGACAACCTCTGTTACCACTGTGACTGCCTGCAGGACCCCCAGAACTGCTGCAGAGCCAACAGTTTAGACTATTCCCCAATGAATAAGATCCCTGCTCCTTTCTTTGGCAGAACCCAGATTTCCCCACTTTACAGCATCCTATTTTTCTCCTGCCCTCATGTAATCACCTGAGCCACTGATCAGTAAACACCTTATATTTACCTCAAGAACAACAGATTAGTTTTTTGACTGCTGCAATTTTTCCTAATCTCCCAAAGTGAAAGAAATCTAGTCTTTCCAGATGGACCCATGTACTTCACAAGCTGAAATACAAAAGGAACTTCTTGAATCAATTTCCACTGTAACAAACACATCTCTGACAAGGAGGAAGGGGGAAAAACAAAATTTTGTTCCTACTTTTATTTTTGCATTGGAACAGAGGGGTGTAACAAGTAAACATTTTTCTCTGTCATTTCCTGCTCTTATGGACCCAAGTCTTTCATGCCACATAAACAATAACACTCCTATCAAGCCTGTAAATAGAGAGTGGAAATTATAATGGAAAAACTATTTAGAATAGCTTGGGCTTTTTCGTAATAATATTGACATGTTGAAGACAATCCTCAATTGTTAAGCACCCCAGATCTTAAAGATTACTTTGCAATCTATATCCCCAAACACTCTAAAAGATAATCTAAGAAGATTACCCAACATTTGAATATGGGGAACACTCATAACGTAACTTGGTAGGAAACTCTACATTTGGTTTAGATCTCTGAACATACTTGGGACCTAATGTGGGGAAAACAAATATCCATTTTCTTATAAAGCTGAGTCTAACTGCAGGGGAATATACTGAACCTCCATTAACTCAGAGGATTTTTTTTCCCTAACAAGGCACTGGTCAGTATTTTTCCTCTGCTGTACTGGGTTTGCTTAGTATTACAGGCTCACTACAGCACTAAAATCTCAAGTACCAGTGCTTGTTTCTGAAGTGTCATCCCAAAAAACACATATGTCCTCGCTCCAGGACAGGATGGAGTTAATTTTTACTGTAGAACCCAGAGGTTATTCCATACCACTTCACATCATTTTCCAGGATGGAGGAAGGGGTCCCTTCCAGGTGGCACAGCGTGGTGCGGTCAGGTATTGTCAGGGGTCTCACGGGGTTATGAGCATGTGAATTGTTGGCCTCTTTCCTGTTCATTCTGTATTACTGTCAGTACCTCTACTGTTAATTTTCTTACCTCATTGCTGTTTTCAGTAAACTGATCATCTCTCAACTCATGATCTTGATCTGCTGTGCCTCCAATTCTCCTATCCAGCTGCCACAAAGGAGAGAGCAAGTGGAGCATGGTTTGGAGACTCTTGGTGGGAAAACTAAATTGGGGAGGACGACTCCCAAACCACGACACTATGAAACTAAGTATGATGACAAAGGGCAGGAAACACATCACTGTTTATAATATTCCTGGCTACATGACATGAAACTATGGTGTGCCCACATTTACAAACACTGCAAGCCAACTTTTAGTAGGGGGTTAGCCTACCTGAACTCAGATAATAATGCTTCTTTCCTCGTGGAAAATCCCAAGGATCCAATAATATATAATGCAAACTAAAGCTGAGCTCATACTGCCAAGGATTTGCTATTTGCCTTCACTGGGATGAAGCTATTCCAGCACGTATACAAAACATGATGTTATTTTTGAAGGTCTTCTCAAAAAACTTCAAACAAACAAAATAACCAAATTAAACACAACAAGCAAAAGAAAAACCCCATACAAACAAACAACAACAACAACAAAAACCCCAAAGGAAACCAACCGCAACATCCCTTTTCCCACAAACAAACAAACAAACAAATCCCAACAAAGCCCCCTGCACAAATCCCCCAGTAAAACAAGAAAAACAGCCCCAAAACAGTATTTGTAACAAAGATTTCAGTATCTTCCCAGCCAGAAGACCCTTAGCCATGCTGGCCAGACCTTAGCTGAGTTTACATGCACAGCCCCATAAAGGCAGGAGCTGACTACCTGCAAGTTGCGTCAGCAGAAGAGAGCTTAATGAGTGCTCCAAATTTTGAGACTACCGCAGGGAAACTAATCAAATCTAAACAGAAATAGCTCTTTTTACATTGTCAGTATGACAGAAGCTGAGGGAAGGAAGAAACTGGAGGTGTTTGAATTAACTTTCTGGAATAGTTAGTGTGCTGGGAATGTGTTCAGAAGCAGGTCTGACTGATGGAGTCACCTCAGATTTAACACCTGGGAGACAATTATCACCACAGAAAAAACAGACTGGAAAGAAGGAAGTCATACTCCTGATTTCTCTCAAAAACAATTAAAGAAAAAAAATTGCAACCCTATAAGACAAAACTCAAGTCAAAAAACACATTAGATTTAATATCAGTAATCAACAAAACCAGAAAATCTATTTAATTCAATTTTAGTCCTTGTATTCAGACTACACAGAGAACAGATTGACAGAGAGCAGCAATGCTGACCTATCTATGTCAACTCCAAGTTAGAGACCATAGATGTCAAGATCTTTAATGAATATGCTACATATTTTAGCCAGACAACAGAACCAAACACTGTCACTATCTAGCTTCTACAAACATTTCTAAGCTATCTATAAACTGCTGTAGAAATCCACAGCTGAGCTACCAAATCCTGCATAAATCAGTCTCTATCCTGACTGCCATTAAATAAACGTAAAAATAACAATGTAGAAAAAATACAGACTTCCAGTTTTTGTGGGTTTTTTGTTTAAACAAACTAGTTCAAATCCTGCAATTGTGAAATCTAGCTCTTAAAAAAGCATTTAATGTATTACAAAAGGAAGAGGGGAAAAAAATTTGACACTACAGTTTAATCAATATCAGCAAATTGAAATGAAGACTCTACACCACATCTTGAATAGGCCAGCTGGGTACAGGGAGTGGGGACAAATTCAGAGTCAGCTGAAGAGTCAGCTAATGATGAAGCAACACATTTTCATCACTGAAAACCAAACCCACTACAAGTCAGAGCCAAACCAAGGAAGTGTAACAATCTACCTCCAGTTTCTGCATATTCATAGAATTATAGAATTACCTATGGTTTGCATTGGAAGAGAACTTAAAGATCACCAAATTCCAATCCTCCTGCCACGGGCAGGGACACTTTCAGACCAGGATGCTAACATAGAAAAGATAAACCAATTTGATAAATGAGGGACTTACAAAGAAAAATCTTGTTAATTACATTTCTTTTATTCTGGACGTTAATTACACATTCATTCAGTAGACATATTTACACAAGTCTATTATCCAGCTGCAACACCACCCAAAAATACATATAATTAAGAAACATCATTTTAAGCAGAACTCTGATTTTAAATCCAACAGTAATTTGAATGTTATCACCATACTTCCAGTTAAGGCTCCCTTTTCGATAAACATTTTTCCAACAGATTCCCCTTCTCTGGGAAACTCTGGGTATGCAATCTGGCTGATCAGCTCTAGTCCTCTACGGGTTACCACTGACATTAGAAGACATCCAAGAAGCAATACCCAGGGAAAGCTCTGCCTACTCTGCTCAGACGAGCTTTTACCTTCCTCCAGCCTGTTAATCCCTGGAAGTGTGACTTCCCTCCAATATATCTATCTGGTAGCAAAACCATCAGGGGCAAAACTAAAATTTCTTTGAGTCACGTCTTTTAACACCAAAGTTGCTGAAAAGCATACTCTGCTTCTAGGTGAAATAAAATTCAGTAATCATCACTACAGCAGACTGAAAAATAAGGATTTAGATTTGAAGGTCTGCCACAAGCCTTCTCAGCAAGGGCTCACCACTGCAATCCCCAGCATCAACTTAAAAAATCCTTAAACCATTGTCTGATTTTCGTATCTTAAAAAAATAAATAAAACCGAAGTGAAGTTACAGAATCACATATTCTGACCCTGTGCTCCCTTTGAAAACTCTTACTAACATTTTAAAAAGAAAAAACTATTTTATTTCATAAAAGGTATTTTAAGGCCTTTACTGCAAATGAGGATTCTGCAGTATTTTTAGAAACTAAGGCACATGTCATTTAAACATCTTTAACACATTTCAAAAGATAGATCAATATACTGATTACTAATCAAATGGATATTAGATTAAGTCTCATATTATTTTGCCTACTATCTGGTGAAATAAAAAAATCAGCTTTTAGCACCAAGCACCTCCTCAGTAGGTGCCTGAAGGATTCCCTGTGAGATGCATGGTACTACAGAATGACAAGGATGATGAATTTTGTTATTTATCATATCACTGCACCCAGAATTCTACAAGCTACACCAAGAGATTACATGCACAAAAGTCTCTAATATGTAAGATGGCTTCTTCCATCACAACATGGTACATAAATTCAGTGGGGGGGTGGGGATTAAATTAAATTAAAAATCAAGGAAACAGCAGCACAGTGTTAGCATAACTCCACAAACACAATCTATCTATATAAAAATAAACGTTTTAGAGGGCTGAAAGTAATGCAAAAAATGGGCATTTTTGCAATCTGGTCTCCAGAAGGATCTGAAGATCAAGGCTAAGTTCAGCTCAAACAGCAGTAATTCAGGGCTTATTAATTTTTATTAGTCAGCCAAGCAGATGTCACAGCAAAAACATCTTGGGAAAAGATGTCATCAGGAATATCCTGGAGCTTCCACAGAACAGGAATATGTCAGAGGGAAGAGACCAAGAACAGTTGGGGAAGGGGTGTGGGACTGTTATTTCTGAGGCTGAAAACCTTTCAGACTCAGAAATATCAGACCCACAAGGGGGATGGAGGGGGTGGGGAAAGTAGTAGGTTGATGCTGAACCACATCAGTAGTACTCGATGATTCCTCAGGCACTGTGAAGTGGGACAAACAGATAACCGGGACTCAGCTGGAGGTTGGTGTTCCTCCAATAAAGCTGATGGAACAGATCAGGAAACAGGAAAATCTAATGTGTTTGGAAGATTTGGAATATACTCTTAGCAGCCAATACCTTTGTGGTTGGGAGACCCAAGCAATGCAGGTCCAAAAGCAGACGCAGGGGAATCAAATACCCAAATCTAAAACCTGTGTTCTCACGGTTTGAAATTTTTATGAGCATTTCACCAAGCCTCTCCCAGATTACAGGCATCACCTATGACTCCTGGGTTTCTGACCCTCCTTCGAAGAGAGAGGAAACCACCACCCTATAGAGGCTCTGCTGTCATCAAAAATAATTCAGCAAGATCCTGCTAAATTCTCCACGGTGAAACCTAATCCAAAAGGAGGGAGGAGAGAAAAGGGAGCAATAAAACAGTGCACACAGCACAGCTGGAGGCAACTCATCTGTGGGTTCCTTACAGCTTTGAATGAATCAGCTCAAACCCAAAATGCAGCACTTTGCAAGAGGAGTGGGGTGGAACATCCACCCTCGTGACACATTGTCATGATACAACATTTTAACACTTCAAACAGACAAAACTGTGGGACAACTCTGTACACAGTTTCTGAACAACTAGAAATTATGTTAACAGCTGTAAGAAAATTTCAATTTCCATGAATTCTGTGAGTCCATGAACCCTCCAGCTTTAAGACACAATGGAATTTTTAAACAATTGAGTGTAGAGAGAAGAAATAATAAAACTACCTCTTGCTGCCAGCTATTCCATAACCATTTGCTACAAATGTTTTCAGTCTGTGGCCAGAACCCTGAAGTAGATGAACAAGTAACACAGCAGCTCTCCTATCCTTGATGTCTGCTTTGGTAGTTTCTTTGTCCGAAGAAGAGGATTAGCAGCTTTTAAAATAACTTTTGGGACTTGCACAGTCTGGGAAATACCAACAAAACACCAGACTATCTGTTCAAGTGAATAAGAAAAGCATCTGTTCTGCATTCCAAGTGAAGCAACCTTTTTGACTGCATAACCATCAAGATCAAGCAGCCATAACTCCAATCAAAGACCCAGTTCCAACAACTCCACACAGTATGGATGAGACAGGATTTTTAAAAATTATTATTTTTATTTTACTATTTTGAGGAAATCTTACCCTCCCCATAGCTGTAAACACTTGCACTTCCCCCAGTGAATTAGGAATGGCAAAACAAGGCATGTACTTGCATAAGGTGAAAAAAATTTTAGGAAATGCATTTCTCAACTGCACAATAATTAGAGAGGGACTTCTCTCCCCAATGTTGATACTTAGCTCTGCATTTCTACAGCCAAGAAACAGGCTGTAAGAATTTCCATAGCAATTAGTAAAACAGATCTGGGAGAGCTCAGCGGACAGCACTGTTTGTTCCTCCATGGGAAACTTCACCCTGCATGAATTGACTCCCACAGCCAGTGAGAGAGACTCACAGAGGTGGAACACCTCGCTCCAACAGGAAATTGGAATAGCTGAGGTTTTCCTCCAGGCAAAATTCATCTACCCCCAGTCAGGGGCTTTGCAGATATTCAACAAATAAGGAAAAATGGGGGGAAAATTAAATAGAAAAACCATATATGTTACTTCATTGCAAACCCCTAAGAGTTCCAAGATGCAGCTGTACGCTACTACGCCTCAATCACTGTCAGTTTTTGTAGGTTCAGCCACAACTCCAGTACAACCACGTGAACCAACAACACAATTTTACCTATGGGGCCACAGTCCCCTTTTCCATCCAATTTAAGAGGGAATACAATGCCCAGCTTGCACTGGGTTACATGTCCAGCTGTCCCATGCAGGTGCACACATCCCTGCTCCCCTGGCAGCTCAGCAGCAGCAGTATGGAGCTGCAGTGGTTTGACCCAAAGGCCAGACCACTACCAAAGCCCTGGGGCTCCAAACACATCTCCAAAGGTGTGGCCAAGGTGGGCTTGTGTGAGGAAGCTCTATCCCCCACTGAGAGCCTCCATGAGGAACCTTGCATATTTCTCCCCCAAAAGGGTGTGAGAACTGAGTACCCTCTCATTCCCTGTCTTCCCCAGAAACACACCAGCCAGCACTAGGCATGATACTCAATTGTAACAGCAAAATTTAGGAAAAAACCCTAACCCACGGGAAACTGGGATCCGGTGGTATTTTCATTCATTGGTCTGCACAGAGATCACTCCTTCCTTTACCATGTTTATTCAGCTCTCTTAGTGTAACCCTGGAGAACTTTTCCTTTACTTCTGCAGTGCCCACAGGTGAATCTCCCACAGCATTTTTGTACAGGCTTCCTTTTTTACTAATGTCAGATTACTTACTAATTTTGACTTTAAAACCCTCTTTCTTCAAAATCTCTTCCTATGCCCTTATCAGACTTTTTTGCACTGTACTCACTTTTTCCTTTTTTTCTATCTCAGTCTTCTACTACTTCATTCCTTTCAGTTTTTATACATTTTTATTCAGTTTTTTAAAGCAGCGGATGAAATTGAAATCACAAGCCCCCATCAAACACATAGGGCCAGCGGCAGATAACAGTATCTCTGTAGATCTCATTTTGAAAGTGACAACCAAATTACACTTAGCAGGAGATTCATATCAAACATGGTAAACCCATGTTTGGAAGCTTCTTTGGTCTTCCTTCAACAGTTCCTTGTCCCAGTCTTTGGTATATTAACTTTAATCTTGTTCCAGCCTCAAGGCCCAAAGTGATTGCTGTAGAATCTCATGAATATAAATATTTGCTCAGGATTAAGTCACCAAGAGAGAATTTCTGGTCAGAGCCTGCAAGCCTAAAAAGAAAGAATAAAAAGAGGCCAAGAGTTTAAGAAAACTAGAGCCCAGTGTTATATACCTTCATTATAGTCAGACACCTGCCTGCTTTTCAGAAGTATGAAACAAAGAGGAGAAACCTCTGACATCCAAGTCATACTTAGATATCACTCTGTCTTTCAAAAAATACTGGGACTACAGGGTTCTTCAGACTTTTAGAAATTAGATTCTTTAATATCAAGACTGGTATCCTCCAAAAATCTCCATCCATATTGCCATGAACAGATGTGTATGCTGCTTGCACACACTGTATCCAAATGCTCCATCCCAAGGATAGAGGTTGGACTTCCCATAACAGGCTGACATCTAACCAGTGTCAACTTTGGACTCTGTATTAGTGTTTTAGCCATTCACATTAATTAACCAGCTCAATAAGTAACCAGAAATTAACCATAAAGTACTACACTTTTAGCAGTGGTTCTGTATACTTCCGCAGAGACTATTCAAAACGCTCGAAGAGAGAAAAATGGCAAATACTATGTGTAATTGATTCATTCAATAGTCCAGCATAAAAATGCTCTCTCCTTGAATATTCCTTAAACAAAAGAATTTCTACGAAGCAGCATCAAGTCAGATGAATATAGAAGAAATAAAGAACTAAAACAATCCTTCAAAATGGGACATTTCAGGATTTTAAAATTCAACTACAGTAAAGTAATTGCTCATGGACATGCTTAAATGCATGAGGACCTACATTTCAGAGCTCCTCACCCCTCACAGCAATGGCCAGTGGTCTGCTCTGTCCCTGTTAGTACCTTGAAGGTTCTGTCATCCCAAAAGTTGCATTTTTCCTATGACTAACAACAGATTTGAAGACCACTAATTCTGCGTGACTATTCATGGCTCAATGACTGCTTCTGACCCAATCTCAAGAGCTAGGTCTGAACAGCTATCTATATTTCCAGCACATTTAAAAGTACTCTAGAGTCCTACTAAATTTTAAAATTTAGGAATTATTATTTTTGGCTTTAGTGACTCTAAGCTCTCTAGAAAGTCACCAGCACTTAAAGACACCAAAGCTAGTAACACTTGACATATTTCTTCAAGACACAAAGCATCCTTCTCAGGCTATTGGTGCCCAACACAAGTACAGAGAGGGACCAACAATGCCTCTTGGGGATGCCATGTGACAGTAAAGACAGATTTACTAGCCCCACCACTAGAACACATTACGTCATTCAGTCAGCACCAAATTTCTTAATAAAGGAGAAAAATCCCAGTTTAGCACTCCTGCAACTTTTTTTATGCTGATGGCTAACTGTGAAAGAGCTGTTGGCTTTTAGAATTCATAACCACAAAATTAATTATATTAAGAGGGAGAGAAGAGAGACTGAGAGACAAAAGTATTGTTCCAAATATAAAAACTGAAAGGTTATTCAAACGGCCTGGCTTCAAGGTATGAATTTCATCCCTTTGTTAATGGAGGGACAATAGATGAAGAGTTGACGAACTGACTTTTCTGAGCCCCTCAAGGATCCTGCCCGGAGTCTTGCATGACATGACTGAGATTCTGATATGTTAACAACCTCTGCTTCTCAACCTTCCACCTCAGTTTTCACCTAGCCTCTCACAGCAGTTAAATCACTGGCTTTCTGTCCCACACAAGGGTCTTAACCCCAGGCAAATAGCAAGAAAAGCACAACCCAGAAAACAAGAAAGCAGCTAATACCAATAAATTCATTCACAGAAAGACAAAAATAGCAGCAAAAGTCAGTAACACCAGAAGAAAGGCAGGGAGAGTGGCATTTTGTGAGGTAGTGGTCAGGGACCACAGAGGCAATGCACTTTGAATAATGCCACTTAAATTCAACAAGTTAACCCTGAGAAGCCAGACCATAACTGCAGGCCTGGGTATTTCTCACAGAACGACGTGGTGACCACTGCAAGAAAAGGCAATGGCCACACCACCAAGGGATGAGCATGAGGCTGTTACTCCAGCTGGCATCACCAGCAGGGACACCATGCACCAGGACATCTTCTCTGCACAGGCTGGCACAGCACTCACCTGGCACCCAGGAAAGCATTTGGTATTGTAGTATCAGGAACTCCTAACAACAGGCACAGACAGAATGAACAGTCACAAACTGTGAAATAAAACCCAGAGACCCACAAAATGTTAAGATAATGCAAAGTCTAAAATGCAAATCTAGTTACAATAACCATTGCTTTTAGGAGATGGCAGGGAATGGGAGAAAGGAGAGTAGAGGGAGGGAAAAAATTGTTCCGCTGGAAGTACTTGCTAGTGTACCTCACTATTGTTCCACCGATAAAGGCATCTCAAATTTCACCACTCATAACCTCCAAACCAGCCAGAGTTCCATGCTGTGACTTGACTGCCTCCCAAATGCTCCAGAGAACGCAACACTGAGCTGCAGATATCTATTTTCAATTTCACATGGATTTTCACCATGGAGGTCTGGAGTCCTATGCTCAGGGTGCCAGGCTCAGTTCACAATGGGGTGTTAAAAGGGGTTGGTAGAGGACAAAAAAAAATGAGTCCTGAGAGCTGATGACAGGCATGCAGCATGACACCAGAGCTGTCACATCATGGAAAGGAGCTCAACAATACTCCCTCCTATTTTCCCTCTCCTCTCTCTCACTCATGTCCAAGTCCATCTTAGCTCAGGCTATGTCATGTACTCTGTTCCCACATCTGAGAAATATATGAAGTCACGTTACTTTTTACTTAAAAGGAACTTTCAGCTAGTTCAGAGAATTCGGAACAAGAGACATTTTCAAAAGACTATCAATATTCATTATTATGTAAGAATTGCAAGTCATTGTTGGTCTCTCAAGTGAAACATCAAATTTCACATTAAAATTTGATAATGCCAATACAAATGGATACCACAGTAGTTATTACCACTTTTAATCTGCCCCACTGTTCACTCAACTCATATTGACATCTACACAATCAATGGCTCAGATGTCTAACACATTTGTATCCAGGGAGCTAGAAATATTCATTAATTAGGTTTTACTAGTAATCTCTTTTAGTTTTGAGTTTTCTGTAAATGAAAAATTTAAATTTAAAAATTAAAATGTAACCGCTTGAACAAGAAAATTAATTTTACTCAAAAGCATTTCAGAAGTTCATAGCTTTAGTAGAAACCAGTGCACAGTCAGAGGAATTAAAGCATTAATCACATCATTGTTGCATGTACACTCCCTGCCCTTTCAATTCCCACGCAGACCACTGGGTCACTCTCACTGACCAAAGCAAGACCATTATCGATCTCCAATAATCTTATCAAGATCCCATTAAAAAAAACAAAAAACAAACAAACAAACAAAAAAAAAAAAAAAAAAAAACCAAAAAAAAACAAAAAACAAAAAACAAAACAAAAAAAAAACAGACAACCTGGAAAAAACCCCATGCATCCATAATTATTGAGCTTGGTTAGCAGGAACAGACATGCTTCAGTCAGGAACATTTAGTGTTCTTTGAGCTTACAGACACGTGGGAAGACAAAGCTGTTTCCAAAACCTCCTGCAGAAGTTTGCTGTACATTTTTCATTGAAAACCAGTAGGAAATGGTTAGACTTCTGGTCTTATTTCAGAGGGCCCACTGCCCTCAGCACTGCCCACATCATGCCATCTCACATACCTTGTTTGAGAACAAAGCTTTCTCAAAACCAAACATACTGACCCTGATCAGGGAGCTCGGAGTATAAAACCATTAGAATACTTTGGAAAACTCAGCCACAAAAACTGCCTTGAAAACACCACAGTAAACAATGCACAAATGAAAAATCATCACCTGGGATTCAGACTTCCCAAGTCTGTTGCTTCTGGTGTTCTGGTGTCACAAGGTTTCAACATTTCACTTCTACCTAGATCTGCACACTCAGCAAGAGGCAGAGCTTTTCCACAAAGAGAAAATCCTGGCTTCACTCTCAGCAAGAGTTATAGACATACATTTAAATGAAATAAGCTGTGCCAAATAGGACCGGACAACAGCAATTCCAGCTCCATTCAAAAATGATTCCAGACAGGATCATGTGCATCTCACTGAAGAGCATCACCCACACTCAAGAAAATAACAAACACACACATACAGAGGGTCACGTACATGCACCAATCTACAAGCAACTGACCTTACAATTATGTATTGCTTGTATTGCAATCTACAAGCAACTGATATGAGAACCCTGGCTCCTTCACTGACAGAACAGGAGGCTGCTGACATGGACGTTTCAGCTACTGCAGGCTCCAACTCATGCCGGGGGACCAGCCTCTAAAATTAATGTACTGAAGATTGGTACCCCAGGAGTTCAGGAGATGCCAGAAGTCAGATTGCCTGAATATCTCTGAATGCACGGCAGGTGGGAAATTCAGCAGTTCTACAACTCATCATAATCTTTCCTAGGTTGATCCAGCTTTTACCTACCCAAGAAGCAGGGCAGAAAATTTCCACTTTTTAAAAATAAGAATTTATTTCTCTAAAAGGAATTCCTTCACACCCAATCTCATTTTTATAATTTTTCGTTAGCATTATTAAGGTAAGAACACATACAATATAAGGAACTGGGTCACAAGTGAGCTAAATCAGGAACAACTCAGCTTGCTTATTTCAAGGGATATTATAAACACAGCTCAGCTAGATGGAGTATGAACTCTAAAACATCCTCCCTGCATTGTGAAAAACACCTTTCTATGAAAGATAAACTTCTTCTAAAGAATGCAAAAATACTTTTATCAACGTATTGGTCACTATACATAACCCCTTTCCATTCTGCATGCTTCTGAACAAAACCAATTCTGGTCATTAACAATTGCCAATAGTCTCTCCCATTCCTTGGTGCCGCTGTGTATCAGGCACTGCAAAATTCTTTTATGTTGCAGAGCTATTTTCCTTTGTGCTAAAATTCCCTAAAGATTGCAATGGAACTAAGGTAGTATACTGTATACTCCTTTAATGTAGTTAAACCACTCTTAATATTTGGAATGGAAAATGTGACATAGGTACTGAGGTTTATAAAACAGCTACGATGCATGCAGCCAGTTTTCTAAACATGAATCTTATAAGGGGTTCTAGGGCTTTTTTTCCCCTTCCTTCTTATTTTTTTTCCCCAGAAGAATGCTGGTTTTAGAGAGACAGACAGCTAAACACAGCAGACCATTATGGTTCAGAGATTTCCAATTTGCAGCTGGAAATGGTTTACGTTTAGAGTGCTAACAGTTCCAAAAGGTATTTTAAAAGGAGAAAGGGAAAAAACCCTCAACATTTCATAAGTGCCTAAATATGGATTGGCAGGAAATAAATTTAATCTATACCGTTCATATCAGCCTTACTGAAATGAATGTTTAACAAAACTGATTTTGTGTGGTTTTAGGAGAACTAAATATAACTCAGTGCTGCATTTACTCAAACATGGATTCCCTGGCCATCGCGAGCCGCCCAGGGACGCCGGGTCCAGGGTGTGTGTGCGGGTGCAGCTCGGGGTGAACCCGCAGCTGGCGCTTGGGAGGCCGTGGGGTAGCACAGCCAGCTCCGCAGCGGGTCCAGCCTG
>WEIU01012863.1:53980-114106 GCA_013389925.1 Aegithalos caudatus | reverse complement strand
GATGCGCCCCGGCCCAGGCGAGAGCGGAACACGCCGGAGGGGCCGCCCAGGCCGCCGGGGGTCCAGGTACTGCCCCCGACCCGGGGGCAGCGGCTGGGAAAGGGTGCACCCGGCGGGGCTGGCCCCTCCCTAGGGCCGGGAGCGGGGGCCAAGGGCAGAGGGAGAACACCCTTTCCTGCCCCTTTCCCGCCTGGCCCGGGGGAAGCAGCGCCTGCCGCTTCCGTGGCCCTTGGGCAGCGCTACCAGGAGCTCCCCCTGAGCCAGAGCCGTCCTGGGCTAACCGCGGGCATCTCACTCCTCTCAAGGGAACCGGTGGGCTCCGGGACGCAGCTGCAGGGAACAAGGGGCGCCCAAGCTCCTCACCATTCGCATGCCACAAATAAGGTGTTTATGGGTCCCTTTGGTAAGAAAGAGGACGGACCCAGGGCGAAGCTCAAAATCACGTCACGAGCAATAGTAAAGGGAAACCTAAGGGCTACAGGCTCTACACCGGCTATTGCCCTTGGAGCCAAAAGCTTCTTGGTGCAGCTGCTGGGTGCGGCTGTGGGACACATGCCGAGGCCCAGGAGAGACCCCGGGCTGTGCATGGCTTCTCTGACTGACCTGTTCTTCCATGTACATCCAATTCAGATACGAATTTCGTCTGAGGTACCAAACCCTGCCAGCCACCTCCCAGAAACATTCCAAGAGCTTCTTAAGTACTCAATCCCGAAGGCCCACCTGACTCACTATTCTGTGCCTGGACAGGGAGTAGAACGCTGTAGGTACGAGGGGTTGCAGCTGAGTTGGAGGGTAATGCTCTCTTTTTTAGCCCTGATGAAGAGCTTCTTCCACAGAGGTAAAACTCTGCCTCTTCAGGTGAGGTACATAAAGGAGAGCTTTCTGAGATTTAAGTTCACAGCTTCTCATCACAAGGAGTAAATAACAGAGAAAAACAAAAGTACCTATCAAGCAATCTATCTCTGATAGCACAAAGGTATGGAAAATGGTTTTCACAAAGGCATTTCCCTTCAGGAAAAAAAAAAAACCAAAACAAAACCAGCAAAACAATGAAATGAAAACTATCTCTGTTGGGCTTAGTCTATTTTTTATTACCCAGTAGTTCATTATTGCTCTTTACCTTCCCCCTGAAATATCCAATGTTAACGCAGGCTTTAGTGTGGAAATATGTTGTTGAGCACTTCAATAGTGCGGTGGAATGGAAATGCAGTTTTTCAGTGAAATTCCCAAAATTAATTTCCGTGGACTAATCATTCCAGAATAAAAGAAATAGCTGTTCTAGATCAACTCTCTGAATAGAGTCTAAATAAACCAGAATAAGAAAGCAGATTAATCAGTGATGAACCAATCTGGATTATTTTGTCACTTTGAACATCCAACCTGTTACTTTCAAAATCCTACCTTAAAGCGTTAATATACACACACAAATTTAGTACACAACTAATTATTTCAGTCATTTATTGCTGTAAAAAATGGATACAGCTCTCCTAGATTAGTCCTGTCCTTTAGGACAATGAGGTGGGTTCTCTACAGTGTTTTCACCAGAACAGATCCAAGCTCACCAATCATTGATTGGTATAATACAGATTCAGTAGCAGAAGAAACCTTACAAATTGTTGGAAATTTCCCAGGTTCTTTGCTCTCATGAGAGCAAGGTCCCTGCCAAAAAGTGTGAAGCTGAGACAAGCTTTATTTTAAGCTTTTAAACTTGTTAAATATAGCACCAAACCACCAAATAACCAGCATCCCTTAAAATTGCCTATTTATTTCCTGTCCAATTCTTTCCCCACCCTTGCCAGCATTTTAGTTTCATTTCTAGGTTGATTTTTTTTTTTCCCTAGAGAATTGGACCATTTTTACTTTTAGGCACTCAGACTCTACAGTCTGGGTATCTGCAGTATTTAATTTTTATCTCTGACCAGAATCAGTCAAGTTATTCTGGAGTGAGTTAACAATTTCAGCAACTTGAAGCCATTGCTTTTTATCAGCAAAATTGTAGCAGAGGGCCAGTGTCAGTTTCTTTACATCAGGGAAATGTCATGTCTCCAACCAAGGTAAATAGTGTAGAGTCAGAGAGAAATTTCAGCAGATAAACAACAACAAAAAAAGAAGGGCTCTGCTTTGCAGAGCTAGGGATTGGAAGAAATAAAAGCTAAGAAGGTGGTCTGACACTACCAGCAAAAGACCAAAACAGTGCAGATTTGGGAAGACAAAAGAAATTGCTGGGACACCTCCCCTGAATACTGGAACTTTCCTTCCACATGAGTTGAGAAGCATGCAATCCTTTAAAACTGTGAGAAGCAAAATGATCCTGGGATCATTTACAGCACAGTTTGTGACTCTTGAGTAACAAGCATGGGATGCCACCTTTCATTGAGTTGCAGGCTGTAGATACATATCCAGCTCTGTAAAGCCCTTTTCTTCTAATCTAACAGTCTCAGGTACATGAGCTGTTTCCCTTAATGTCTTACGAAGGAAGTCATAATAGAAACAAGTCTGCCTTGTCAAGATTTCTGTCATTTCTGCCATTCAGAGTGTTATCTCAAAGAAGTTGAAGATTCTCTTAAATAGATTACAAACTGGTTGGAAACCTTCTGCAATGAATTGGACCTTGCTGAAGGCCTGAAGGTCTTAGTTTCATTAAATCCTAGCTGTGAATTCTACTTTGTGCCCAGTACAAAGAACATCTTTAAGCTTTGAAGCACTGCACAATGTCCATTGAATGTGCTCTTTATCTTGGGCTAGTTTTAATTGTTTTCAATCCCCTGGTATCTAATGCACATGTGTACAAGGGTAAGAGTACACGGCCAATAAATGGAGTATGAGTGGTTAGCAAAGTTCATACAATTATTCTTTCTCTCCAAAAATAAAAAAGCTGCCTGTCATATTGCATTAAAATTCTGTTACAAGATGAGCTCTCAGTACAAAGTCATTCTCCTTCATGGTAGGCATTGCAGTTCAATGGGGATTACCACTGCATGTCCAGGAAAGATAGATTTAATGAGGTTAAAAATAACCTCTTCTGGATTTAATGAGACATTGGAGACCAAAAAGCCAAGGCTTTCCAAATACATGTGTTTTTTCTGACATGCTTTTCCTGTAGGAGATGCACATTGTGTTTTTGTTCTGGATCATGTAATCCTCGGTGTGACCCTCATGTTCTTTTGCCATCATATGACACTCTATGGGAAACATAGAGTTCCTTTGTCCACAGAGTCCTTATTTATAAATCTTGGAATTTTGATTGGACTTTTTTTTTCCTTTCTGAAAAGACTACTTTTTATGTCAAAATGAAGATTTGAAGATTACTGTGATGTCTTTTGAGTGTTTGTGCAATCTCATTCTCATGAATTTGCAGCTGAGCCTTTGCACTTCCAGATAAAGAACAACTGATTTATTTCTCATTTACAATGAGATTAAACCAGCAAATGCAATATAAACAAATAAATTTTACAGCAGCAGTGAAACTTATTCTGTTGCTTTTAAATTTGGGGAAAAAAATCAGAAAGAAATAATCGATCAAAGGTGGTTTTCAAGGCAAAATATTTTTAAGCAAAACCATACTGTGGTAGGGTTTGGGGGTTTTTTTTGTTTGGTTGGTTGGTTGTTTTTTTTTTTTTTTTTTTTTTTTTTTTTTTTTTTTTTTTTTTTTTTTTTTTTTTTTTTTTGTTTTTGTTTGTTTTGTTTTTGTTTTTGTTTTTTACAATATCTTAGGCAAAAGCAAGTCTATTCCACATTCACCAACCCCACTTACCACAGCAGCCAAGAATCCAGAGGGAAAAAACCCACTGAACAATATACAGAAGTAGGGAACTGCAGATAAAAGTAAGGCAGCCCTCCATTTGGGACACAGGTCCTGTGATAGCTTTTAAACTCTGGCATGAGATTTTTAAGCAGAGTGGAATAGTATTTTATCTGCACTCATGAAGTACTTGAACTTAAATATTTACTGGGGCTTGAATGTTAATGTCTCTTAGCACTGAGACATTTCCAGTCCTGGACTTTCTAATATCACTGGTATTCTTTATACACTGACTTAACAGGATTTTTTTTTTTTTTTTTTTCATTTAAGTTGACTCAGATCTTTTTAAGATGATATGGGCTTTCTGAGAAGTTGTTATATGGGCTCTCTGAAAGCAGAGTTAGCTTCATACAACAGGTAATGAATGATCAGTGCACCACCTGTTTTTGGAGCCTGATCTTCACAGCTGAAAATGTTTTCTATGTCCAAGGAGGACAAAAGAGCCATTCTTCATCTTTTAAATGCTGGGCTGGAGAAAACAGTAATCCTGTTGCCATTGCTTGACAAAAAAAACAACAAGCTGCAAGGGTGGTGGATCCATTCACTTCTGTCGCTGGGGCATAAAATGAGGGTGGATCCCTAGGGGACTCCTAACATGAGCCTTCTAGTGAAAGCCTATTAGAAAGGCTACACTTGATGTGTGACTGTCCATCCTCACCAGAGAGGATGATGAGGATGAGGAGTTGTTGCTGACCACTAGCTAACAGCCAACATGTGTGACAGACAGCAGAATCCTCACTTGTCAGTGGGTGTGTCTCTGTTTACTGGTTGTTGCCAGAGTACCAGGGCTGAATTCATGACAGAGCACAGTAGTGTTACTGAAACCTCTGTGCATGGATTAGGTTCTGTTTACTGTGGATTTGCATTTATATTTTTAAATTACTTAAAGCTGTTGGCTTGTCAGATAGCACATTAATTTGCAGCAGTGGGGGTGAACTCAAGTGACCCAGAAGATCCTTTCAGCTCCCATGTTCATAATTTATTCTTGTATCACATTATAAAGTAAATGAGGAGCTATAGCTCATTGCCATTCAATGAAACATTTCTAAACAACACTGACTTTTGCATTACCTTCAAAACCAAAATATGCTTTATGAATTGACTCATGCATCTAGCGTGATGCATTTCACAATCAGTGACTTTCAGGAACACAAACCCCATTATTCAAAAGAAAAAACACAGAGGGACCTAAGTGCTTTTAACAATTAGCAGGATTAGAGTTAAGCCCTTTCAGAAATTAAATAATCTCAAGGGCACTGCAGATTTTATCCAAGATTTTTAATACCCTGAAATCAGCCAAATTGAGATTCTGTCAGACTGCTGCTTTGATTAGAAAGGTACTAAAACTGGAATCTCTGTCAAACAAGAGAGGGAAATACTGGTTTTTTTCCTGTGTACCGCTAGATTAAAATTTACTCCAGAAATGTTGACTTCTAATACATGCCACAGTGATCTGGCAGATATAAAGTATAGCTTTTAAACAGAAAGAGGGAACTCCAGCACTTCATTTTTGTCACGCTAGTCACTGCTAATCTGGGTTCAGAAACAAACACTGACTCATTTTGAATTCTGATAAAAGAGTTATCATCTTTTTTTTCTCATTCTACATACGTTTCATCAATTACTGAATTACTCCGTTACTTAAGGGTGACCCAGCAAATTAGCTGAAGCCAAAATATTTAGAAAAACTTTACTCTGAAAAAAACCCCAAAAGAAAATAGTTAGTACAATATTTCTGTAATCTATTATTAAATTACCCAGAATACAGATGTATGTTTTTTAAAAACAGATTCTCTATGACTCTTCATGAAACTACTCCAAGGTTCTCATAAAGTTTCATGCCAGCCATCATCAATTGCTCTACTCACAGACCTGGTTGGTCTCTGTGTTACCAGGATCTTGGCGACTACATGGTGTCATAAATTACTCCTGCAGCCCTCAGAGCTGCCCTTGCAGCCACATGTGCTCAGCCCAGGGTGATCACCATAGTCCTGCCCAGCCTGGGCTGGGCTTAGTGGAGCCATTAAGCAGGAGTGAAGGGAAAGGTCTACATACAGCTCCTGCCCTGCAATGACATGCCTGTTTTTTGTCACATGGGAGATATCATGTCACATCTGTACCCAGGAAAGCAGGTAACTAAACCTCATTTATTAAAGCACAGTCAGTTTGCATCTCCTGTCTTCAAGGAGTCAATGGGCCAACCCTCGCACAGAATGTATTGGGTATGATGGATCAGCACAAACACCTGAAGTGACTTTTTCCAAAAAAAAGTTTTAAAATCACAGAATCACAGAATGGTTTGGGTTGGAAGTAATATAAGATCATCTAATTCCAACCCCTATGTGTATATATATATATGTATGTACAATTATATAGAGCCTGAACTTCCTTGAAAGTCAGAATCTGAGTGGCTTTTTAGCCAAAGCACTTCTACTTCTAGATATTTATCTCCCAAAATATATACTAGATTTAGTTTTTACTTTGTGCAGACATTTTGGATATACTTAATAGACAGGACGTTAGACTATCTGTTAGTCTTCATACCTATATTTTCTTAACTGTCATTGTGATGAGCAAAGGCAGGCTTTAACTAGTGTGGTCTTAACTCACAATCCATTTGTGAGGCTTAAATACTTTTCCACCAGCAGCAACTGTTCCAGCCTATGACTTCACTCACAAGTTAAAAAATACAATTGGAGATGAACTGCCGATCCAAGAATAGTTTCTGGTGGGATACCTTCAAATCTCTGAGAGAAATCAAATCTTTCCAGAACTGCTATAGGCCTTTAATTGTTGATTAAATAATATCATTATTTACTACTTTTCATCTAGCAGGTTAATCTGCTAGTGAGAAATTGCACCCATTTTAGCAGGTATACTGCTGGGACTAATTACTGTAGTTTTCACATCAGGTCTTGGCAGCAAAACTTCCTAAACTAATGAAATAGGCATGTATGTGGCATGTATGTGGCCATGCCATCCATTACATAATGAGATTTTTGATCGATTTCAGTAGTTTTAGCTTTGTTCCTCTCTGTACAATAGGATGATGTCTGCTCCAGGAGCCTTGGCATTGCCTGTTTTTTTACCTTTCACAAAGACCCGCTGCAAGCTGGCAATGCCAGTGAGTGGTGAGCTGAGAACATGCCAAAGTACTCACTATAGGCAGCCACTGGCTGCTGGACTCAGCTGGGATGAAACCTTGACTATGCTGACTGAAGCAGTGCTTTCAGACTCAGGGTTATGGATGGGCAAAGGGGAAGGTGCAGACCAAACTCTCACTGGCCAACCACTCTGTCTAACCTGTGACCTAGCACACAGCAGAAGACAGCTTTTGCTGCCCAAACCCATTCCTGCTAGGCATTGAAATGAAAAAGCAGGGCATGATCTATGCACAACAGATCCTGTGCAAGCCCAGAACAGTTATGTGACACATAGACAAATGGTGAATACTCAGGAAGTGAACTGGGTTACCGATTTTAAAAATACTAAAAAAAAAAGAAAGAAAAAAAAAAGAGAGAGAGAGAGAGAGAGAAATAAAAACTTCTTCACAACTGTGGTTCTGCTTATTGTCTGTTGTGTGACTCAGGAGAATCACTTGCAGCACTGGTATCCATTTATCCATTTATATAGCTTCATACTCCTGAGCTGCAAAGCCAGTGACTTGCTGAAAGAACAATACATCCGAAGTGAGCTGTACAAAACCATGGGTAACCATGGCAAACCCGAACGAAAAGGGAGAAGGGCAGGGGTGAAAGGGAGAATTCTTGAGACAAAAGTCAAATCTTTTAGTGTGGAAGAAGTGTGAGAAGCTTTGATCTGCTCTCAGCTTCCATCGTCCTTGAAGCCGGAGAAGGTCCTGTGAACAGATGAGCCCTGCTGGCTAGTGCTGCCTGGCCCTGTCAGGCTCTCTCTGGCCCTGTCAGGCCCTACCTAGCTCTCTCTGGTCCTGTCTGGCAATGCCATCTCGTGTCCTCTGCCAGAACTGCTCCCTGATAACACACAGCTGCCAGTAATTCTAATTTTTGCATGTTCAGGCATAAGGGTCACATCCCTTTTATGCTTCTTACTCTTTCTCAGCTCCCACCACAGATTGTCGTCCCTTCACATAGACCACAGCCAATGTTATTTCTCCGAGCTGACTCCCAAAGGGAGTTGCTCTGGACATTCAGCAACTGGGTAATTATGTGTATTGGTGAGAGATGGTAGCTGGGAATTCTGTCCCTATGGAGAAAGACAAAATCACAAGGAACTTACTTTTACAAACTGAATCTTATTTTTGGGACCTGTTACAAAACAACCTCTTGATTACCAACTAAAAAGAGTTAATACTTTTCCCATCTTAATAAGGCAGGGTAACTTTAGGGTACTCCTTAGAGCCAAGTAAGATCACACGATAAAACCTCCCTCTGACACATGTCCATGGCATGTCAGCACTCTGCTCCATGATGGAGACACTGGGCTGCTAAACAGGAGAGAGATTTCTGCTCCGGCTCTAGGACTCTGATATGTGGCTCAATAAAGGTTAGTTGTTAATCTGGCAATAGCAGGAGGCTGTTTCACTGCTGGATCAAATATTTAATTCTTCATCCCTTAATAAAGCTTTGAGCTGCATTATTTTGAATTCCAGGGTAGACGCTACAGAAGAAAAAAAGCTAAGCAACATTTGAGATGAGTAGAAGCTGTCTGAATGTTTAGTCAATATAATTAGAAATAACTGTCATAGTTAGGAGCAGTCTCACCATCAGAAATTAAGGGGAAAATGTTTGTTATTATAGAACTGCCAAATTGAGTGTTTTCCCTAAATTTAAGTTAGCATGTATTTGAATGCTGAGATAATGTTGAACTTAAAATTTCTGTGTAAAAAATAGGGAGTAAAGTTTTGTGGAGAAGATATAGAAGGAAATGATGTCAAGCAATATGAAGAAGTGATAGTTAAATGAATTGTTTCTTATTCTCTCCCTAAACTTAATAATGGAGAATTTAAGTCCTCAAATAGAATGCTGTTTGTAAAGCAGAAATGATCAGTTTCAAAAAAAGATTTTAAAATGCTGCTATTTAGAATGAATCATGCAATTGCTAGTGAGAATTTATTTTTAAAAGTTTTGCTCTTTTGGCATTTTTTTCCCTCTTATGATTGCTTTAAAACTTCCCTCTTATGATTGCTTTAAAATTGTACCATGAGTGTAGAAGTTTCTCCTGTCTGTTAAGTCTGCTACAATATTTTAGCCTAGGATATTCACAGCCCAAATGTCCACCTGCTGACATTTATTTTAAAATAATAACAATAAAATTGTTCTAAATTCTTGCAGCATAAAGAGAATCACATGGGTATGTTTGGACTACAGAGAGTGTCCTTCTAATATGATACTTGATTCAGTTAAAAGCTACAGTATTTGGGGGTTCTGACCTGAAAGTAATTTTCAGCTTAGTTAAATCATTATTCTCAAGAGGCTGGTGGAGGTCTGGACATGCACTAACTCACCTCAGCCTGCCTTAAACCAACCTTATCTACAAACTTTGCTTATGTATGTAACTTTCATCTGTAAGCAGCACATTACATACATTTTCCTGGTTAGGTATCAGTATAGATTCGGTCTAAATTTTAAATTTTTTCTCAGGTTTTCTCCAGCCCAGTCACAAAAATCAGCTTTCATTACACTGCTCCCACTCAGTGTTATTACCTTTGCTTCAAAAGTACTCTAACAGGTAGAACCAGATCCAGCTTGTTAGCTGTCTTTCATGGGTTTTTTGAACAGTTGCTGGACCTAGAGCATTTTACAGACCCTTCACTTGATAACTATCAAAGCTGAAGGCTTAATTCAGGAACAGCATGTCCCAAAGTCATAGGGCTGGGTAAGGGGCAGATCAGCTCTCACACTACCTTTGAGATACCAGTAAGGATGAGGAAAAACATTCCTCCCCCACCCCCAGCTGTGGGGAAATTTGGATTTGCACTGGGAAGCAGCATCTTCCCCTCCTTTCCTGGGAAAGAACAGATGAAGCTATCTTTTGAGTGGTTTGAATATGACTGATTTTCCAAACAACGACTAATGAATGTTTGCTTGAAGCTTTCATAGGTAAACATTCAAAATAACTCAAAAATAACAATATACTCAGAATAAACATTAATTAGCTGCTTTGCTTGGTTATGAGCTCCCAGAGGTGATCTTTATAGTTTTTAATTGTTTCTTCAATGCTCTTGAAGATGGAAATATACCTTTCCTCATCCTGTAGGTCCATCTACTACATCAGCCTTTAAAAATCACAAGAATGTGAATATATTTTTGAAACTCTAACTACTGTAAATATTTGTCTAGCTGAATTTTACCACATTATCTCCAAAAAGTATCTCTGTTTTGATTTTGATTAACTCCATCCCACAAAACCAGGTACCTAGGAACTTCCAGATCATTAGGCACCTCAGTACATCCAGAAATCTGCCCTGTTCCTCTTTTGGGAAGTGAGCAATTTGTTTTCAAGCCTCACTTGCAAGAAACAAAGGATCACTGCTGAATTACTAACTCCATAGCAAGCAAGGTATGTGATATTTGCTGGCAGATTCCTCTTCCAGAGACTTAACTCCAGCCATATCTGGAGCTGGAATGCTGAACCCACCCTCCATCTCTGCAGAGGCAATATTTTCCCCAGGGTTAGGGAGTGGATTCTCCTACACAGAAAAGAGTCAAAGAAATTAATGTTTTAATCAGTAGCCATTCACTAGACAAGTACACTTTTAATGTAAATACTCTCCTTTGACGGTTTTCTCCTTTTCTTTCTTACTAAAGCATTCTCGAATCACCCTGTTTTACTGTTTCACAGGTTGGCTCTCATGCATGCAGATGGATTTACATGTTTCCTCTGTAGATCATCCTCTGCAGGTAAAACTCCTGTTATAGGAAATGCAGATCTTGACAAGCAGGGCAAGTATTCCAGCACACATGCTCTGCCAGTTGACTGCATAGCCCTGAGCAAGTGTTTTCAATGCCCATGGAAAAACCGGCATCTTGTGCTCCATCTATAAATTATGTTGATGAGCTGGTGTCATGCAGCTGACTGCTACCAGATAAGAGAAACAATCAGCAGAATAGTTCTGAGAATCCTACCTGGGGGCACAAGAGTTGTTAAACTAGAGTATAAAACCGTATTTAATGTTTCTAGGAGACCATATGAAGTCATTGATCCAGGAACATCTTTGTATTGATGGGGCAAACCTCAGCCTTGCCCTCAGAGTTTTGGCGTTCTCCTTCATGGGCTTTTTGTGAGTTTGTTTGCTAATTCTACTGGACAAACATCAACTTAATGCATTTTCACAGAATCCCTAATGGGTTGGAAGGGACTTCAAAGACTATCTTGTTCCACCCCCCTGCCATGAGCAAGGACATCTCCCACTAGACAAGGGTGCTCAGGGAACATTGCCAGGCCAGGAAATATTTCCAGGGAAGTGTTCAGGGCCAGGCTAGATGGAGCCCTAAGAGTAGCTGAGTATTTTGGAGAGTATATGAGAAATTAGGATCTAATTTCAGGATGGCTTGTCACCACAGCCCTAGCCCTACCCTTACCTTCCCTGTACCAGTAGTACAAGTGTTTGCAAGGCTGTTCGGTGACACACATTAAACCAGCCTGATCAAAGCCAAAATTAATCCACAAAGATGTCACAGAATAGGGAGCACGGTGCTTCCTGAATGTGAGCACAAATAATTAATTTTCTAGTTCTGCAGAAAACTTCATGTGATGTATTCAGTTTCTTTCAGATAAAAATCAGTATTTATTTGGACCCCGGTGGAAAATCTTTTCAGCAGACGACTTTAACCAGCACCTTCTTAAACCACAAAACCAACAGGCAGAACACGCAATTCCTTTTGTCTTTTATTGCTCCTGCCAATGTGACTACTTTACGCAGGCACATTGCTTTCCTAGATTAAAAACTGTTTTATTAATCTGGAAGCAGTGCTTTCACTTCCATCCCTCCTCCTAAGGTTACTCAATTAACACACAGTTACCCTTTTAAGAAGTTTAACTTTTTTGTTTTTCAGATCTGTGTAAAGGTTACTTGGCAAGAATACATGCACAGGACATTAAATGGAGACCAACCCACCACTAAAAGGTAATGCACATAGAACATAATACAGTACTTTGACATAATTTCAAATAAATACCCACATACAAATGTAGTAATTTTAAATGCAACAATATGTCTTATGAATCAATAGTGTAACAGAAGATGGAAATAAAAGTCCCCACATCTAGGAATAATAATGCTTTTTCCAGCAAACAGAAATCTTTTCTGCACTGTCAATATTAGTTCAATTTGTACTTTTTTTGGGAAGTGGGAAGGCTCCCCGCAAGCAAGTACCAATTTAATCATCCACGTGAGACTCACCAAGCCCTTAAGAACCAGGCATGGCTTGTTGATGCACTTCTCTGCTTCTGTTTGCTGAAATCACAATTAGATACAACATGCAAAGGAGATCCCAATGTGCTGCGGTTCACATCTGCACACAGCGCCGTGGCTCCTGCCCCCACCTCTGTCCCCAGACAGCGACATTCCCAACGCGTTCCCGGATTGATCCCATAAATGTGGTCACACACTGCTCATCTGTTCAACATGAGTCCATTCGGTTCCCAAAGTGTAGTCGGGTTTGTTCAGGTTTGTGGTTTTGATTTTTTCCCCTCTATACCCCTGAATTTGCAAGGATTTGCATGATGAAATATCATTGACTAACAGAATTTTTTACAATTCCTTGAATATATAAACTCTATAGTAAGTCTACCATTAAAAATGTGCGAAATGGGAGTTCACTTTGCACTTATTGCTCCACTTCTTTAACAAATTCCAAACCAGCCATTTCATTCCTCCTAAGTGACAGGACTTAGCCTATGCTATTCTAAGAGTCTCCCTTCAAATGATCAAAGGCACTACTGGCAATAATGAGTGACAGGCGCTGACAGATAACACCCTATCACTGACCACTTTAGAATTTTTCTTTCTAAATGTACCATAATTTGGCACAATAAAATGAAAAAGTAACAAAACAATTCCAATTTGGAATTTAACTGGTATAGTTGTATAAAATTCTGTTAATCGATAATACTTCAACTTGCTAAAACCCAGGAATTCTGGAATTTATATGTAATATTACTTATTTAATATTTTTCAAGCGCCTCTTACTGTTTTAACCAGAGCAAAGTCAAGTTTTCTTCTTGTTACATTGAACTATTCCTAAGAATAATAATACAATATGAAAAAAACCCCAGAATTTGAATACCCTGGATTTCTTAATGAACATGGCAGTTAAAAAAAAAAATCAGTAATTTAAACATATAAAGCATAATATTTTAATAAAAAAAGATGCTGAAGCACAGCACATAGTTTAGCAGAACTCCTGCTTTTTGTTGAAACTCTTTTCTAATCACAATCTAGAGCCCCCCCAAATCTCTGCCACATGCTGATATATAATTCATAAGTCACAAGTTTCAAATTGGAGAGAGTCTACGAGCACAAAACACTGCATTTGTATAAACTCTTCTAAAGAAGGAATTAAAGAAGCTAAAGAAAAATATCAAAAGTGCACAGGTTTAACAGGTAAAAAATGAGCATCTGCAATGAAGTAAATTCCCCCATCCAATATTTCTAGGAGAGCACATACTAATATGGTGAGCATTACATTTGAAGTAGGTTTCTTCAGCACTTGTAAGGTTTCTTACTGCAGCAGCCTTATAGGTAAAGCTTGTTTGTTTTATAGTTTCACGCAGTAAGGGAAGGTTTCAGGTAGTATATAGAAAAGGTGTTTTTGAAAGTTAGGATCGGGTCAGTGGTTTCCATTCTGTGTGCAATGGGCTACCACTTTGAACCACAGTGAGGAGGGCTAAGAAATGCTGTTGCACTGTTGGAAAGGCCTTCTCCAGGGACTACTCTACAGCTGAAAATGGAAAAATAAAATAGCATTAGGAAAAAAATATCAGTGTTTATTTCTAAATCAACTGAAAACTTAATCCCATCCATGTGCTGCACAGGCAGGTTAGTTAGCTGAGGGTCTGTTAGCTGGCTGGAGGAACAGCAGCCACTCCAGCTCACAGATGCCTTCCCACTGGGTGAACAAGGCTTTGTGGGTTCAGCCTGGAAGCAATAGCTTTGCAGAAAGAAGGATTCTTACAAGTACTGAATAAAGCTTTGCTCTTCAAGCATAAGTTAAAAGCAGTGAGTGTGCAAGAAATGTTTTCAGTGAAGCTTTAGGTTCTCCAGAAACATGCAGGTCAGTATATCATGCAGGCCTATGCAGAGAATCATTCAGAAGAGCCTGCTTTCAGAGGTAGGTGATGGCTTAAGGAATTTTCCATGCTTTACCCCAACCCATTGAGACTGATACGAAAGACTTAGAGCAAATGAACATCTCAAGAAATTGTTAATCAAGAATTAAAAGACTCAGTCTTAAATATTACCTAAAAATACAAACAGCAGGATCAAGTCACTTTACAACATTCCTCAGTTCTTTTTCTGACAGGATAAACCACATTGGTGATAGACTCAAAGCGCAGTCAAGCTGGCTCTTAGGGCTTTTTAAATGTTTGCAGAAATGACAGAAGATGGAAATTATCACTAAGGCTACTGGGCTAATAGCAAAATTGCTCATACTTGCAACTGAAAAAATGAGTAAAGCCTGAAAGCAATAGACACTGCCTGGTAACACCAAAGCTGTTACAGAAAATTCCAACTAATTTGAATAGAAACCTAATAATGCATTCAATTACTTTCTCCAGCTTACCTTTTTGCCATCAGTATTTTGCAGAAGTACTGTCACTAGAGACATGGAAGCAGTGAAAACTGTGTTAAAGCTCCCTACTATGGTGGAAGCAAAATTGTTACTGAGTCTATTAGAGCAGAGAAAGTTAGCACTCAAAGGCCTGCTTTCACCATGTATTTTTAAATTGTACTTAATGTAGGAATGAGAAGAATAAAGGCCTTTTGGAAGATTCTGCAGCAAAGAGAAAAGCAGGATTGAAAATTATAAAAGATGTCTCTTCTAAAATATCAAGCCTGCTATTTAGCAACATTAAAGCTCAAATTCAGGAGAATTCACTATTTTCTAGAAGAAGTAATAACAGACACACAGGGCCTAGTTTCTAAAACCAGAATTGAAATTTGTTTAAACCCCAAGCAGTCATGTTTTAGAAATGTATTAGACTTTAAACACTTGAGATTTTTTTCTTCTTCTCAAGATCAATAAATGCAATTCTGGCTCTGGGCTGCAGCATTTCTGTGGTTCCTAGCACTGTAGCAAAGTTACATTTGTTTCAAATCTCACTATACTAATTTAGAAGACTTCCCTCCAACATGCCTAAAAATATCTGGGAAGCCAAAATCTCCCATGGCTTCCCCTCAGTGGGAAAACCAGCCATGCTCTTATTAGCTTCTGTTAGCACTGGGGTATGTCCTGCATGCGCACGGAGCAAACGGTGAGCATCAACAGGAACAGGCAGGGGCACACAACCACAGCACAGGGTTAGAATGGCTTTGGGAATCACACTATTGAGCACTCACCAGCAAAGGCTCGCATTTCTTTTAGTAACATTACAGGCATACAAAAGCATTTGAAAGAGTACAAAATGAACAGGGCTTTACATTAAAATAAAGTCTGAGGCTAGGCACTTCAAACTCTGGATTAAACAAAGAACTGTGCCTTTCAGTGCTCCACAAATTTTCCACAATTTTAGAAGCAACATTTTCAATCTTTTTCTCTTATGTAGGCACCAATTAGAAAGTACACTTTTATACTATCAAACTTATTGTAATTAAGTGGGTAAAAAGGCCCCTTAAAAGTTCAATATCAGACAAAGGTTTATTTGTTTTTAAAGATCAGTATGTGCACTAAGCTACTTCATAAATCATTATTAGCAGGATGATCTGGATCAATTTCCTGTGCCTCTAATGTAGAGCCCTGTGAGACACATGGCTTTCATATGGAATGCAGCATACATCTTCCATGTACTTAAAATGACAAGAGCTCTGAAATGCTACCTACTTAGGTTAATACTGAGAGCTGACAAAAACTGTTTGTGACCAACAGTGCTAGACCGTAGTCACATTAATTCTACACATATATATTGTGTGGCTACAGGTTTTTTCCTGTACAGGATATCTCAGAGGAATTCTTTCCCAAGTGTTATGCTTGCAAGGAGCAACATAAGACCACAATGATCCTTTCAGGACATAATTTCTTAAAGAGAAACTGTCTACAAGGTAGAATCCCAACTCTTAAGATTTTGATTTTTTTTTATCAGATTGAGTTAATATTGCATATTTTTAATATAAATGTGCAAGCTTCTTCTGATTATCCCTCTGAAGAGAGGGATGCAGAGCGTAAATAATGTACCAAGTTTTCTTCTAGCTTTTATTGCCTATAAAAGCTTTAGGACTTTGGTTAGTGGTGATACAACAGCAAGTATTTAACATCTGCTACAACAGGCAAATTAAGTTTGACTCCAGTTTCCAAATGCTTTGCATTCTCAAGACATAGCTCTAATTTTAACCTTTGCTTTTCACCACTTAAGCCACCGTAACAAGGAAGGTCTTCTGTTTGTTTCTGCCTATGAAAGCATTTATTGAAGTATGCTGCAACCCTGGAGAAACAATCACATTTGTGCTATACAAACTACAGTAAGTAACACCAGATATATACTCTATCAGGTGTACTCTTAACACTTACCATAAACAGCAAACCCCAGACATGTTAATTGTGGAAAAAGCTAACTGCTTTCCACTATTAACTTGTTAACAGCATCCCCATACTTATGCATTAGTTACAGTTAAGACCACTGTAATACAGTCTGTATTACCTGGTTCAACAACATACTAGTACGAGTCAATTCACTGTGACATTAGATAGTGGGGATTTATGCTGACAGTTATAGCATAAAATAAGATGCAGAATATATTTTTTGGACACGTGTTCTAATCACAGTAAATTTTGTATTTCTCACTACAAAACACCTGGTTGTTCAAGATAGATCCTTCAGACCTGTCTCCACAGGACCTAACATGACTTACACTGGGGTTACTGCCCTTGGCTTTGGAGGCAGACTTTGTGCGCACCCTTTTGGACTGCTCGTGGTCAAGTTCCAAGTGTTCCAGGCGCTGGGTCAAGGCCAGTTTCTGTTGGATAGCCATCCGAAGCAAGGAGTTCAGAGTCTTCTTCTCATCTTCAGCTGCTGCAAGTTGTCGCTGCATTTCATCCAGCTGTGTGACATATTCATCGCATCTGCAAAGAAATATATCAATCTTTAGCAATCCTGGTTCCCTTATAAACACCTTCCAATACAAGCCCTTGTGTCCAGCCTATACAGCAATGATAGCTTTGCAGCTGCTTACATATACACTCTTAAATATGAACTTTAACTATACTTGTAGAAAACCACAACTGCTTCTCATTGGAGTTCTTAAAAACCCATACTTGTTACTTCATGTTTGTGCCTTTCAAGATGGCGTACAATTAATAGCCTCCTCAGAGAGCAGAAGTGTGGAGCCTGATGTAACCGTACTTGTGTTTGAATGTCAGTGAGATGTCCTCCCATAGCAAGTAGACTGCAAGCAGCCATACTGCTTTCGCCTCTGCCTACAGAGATCACAGTGGTTCTAAGCTGCGCGTTGGAAAGTGTCTGAGGGCAGCAACAGCAGCACTGTGAAATGGCCACCTGAACTGTGCCTTTTGTTACTATACAAGAAGTCCAAGTAACAAATCTCCAGCGGTGACTGAGCAGCACTATTAAAAATAAGCATCTTTCAGAATTCTACTTTAACCTACTCCAATGATGCTATAAATAGTGGCTTAATATCAAGTGGCCTTTATTTAATTGTTCTCACCATCACAATAAAATTTAAAACAATTAAAGGAACTGAGTTAGTGGGAAGGCTGTGGTAAAGCTGTATGAATGCCTCAAGTTGTTCCATCTACAATCATTGTCACTGAGCCTGGAAGCTGCTTAACTTGCACCATGAACAACTCAAAAAATTAAAGTCTATGTGTAGGTGCATGTTTACTGCACAGAGATAACATTTATGCATATGGACAGAGAAGTAAATATTCACAGGTACTAGCTGGAATTACCAACTGCAAAATATAGCTTCTTCAAAAAAGTAAAAAATATCAGCAGAGAAGTTCCTTTAAATTTTGAAATAGAAAAGCCCCTAACTGTAAGGGACATTTATCATTAGGTAATATAAAGGAGACTGGAAAAACACCCACCACAAAACAAAACCACATTGATATACAGATTCATCAGCTGTGCTTATACTATCAAGCCTCAAATTCTACTCTCCCTAACTTTAAATAGCAGGATTAGGCCTGTATTCCTAATTATATTTGTTTGGGATAGAAGTAGGGAAAAGAAAAAAACAGATTTTTATTTTTGAATACATAGATTAAGCAGTAACTCAGAAATATAAATATAAAACTGCATGAACTATAATTGCGCTGCAGCTTTACAGACCAGGAAGTCTGGGTGTGTTTGGGGCCCCCACATGCACAGGAATCTGTCCCCTTGCATCTCTGTGCATCCTGCTCTGGAGTTCCTCAAAGCCTCTCCCACACTGTTCAGCCCAGGAGAAACCAATACGTGAGGGGCCTTTCTTTAAAAACAAAAACAAAAACAAAAACAAACCCAGGAAGCTTAAACTTGTTGGAACACCAGCATCCGCCCTTCTCAGTGTGGTTAGATGGACTTACACCAACTGCTACACTCCAGGGGAGTGGAAGCCAGATTCAGGGTCAGGTCTTGTCCCATTAACCCATTTCAGCTCTAGAGGTGAACTGAAGTTGAAACACCTTGGGAAGTCTGAAAAGACTAAAGTAATCTTGAAAGCATAGGAATACTCCCCTCTGAGGGAAGGTGTCACCAGCTCCAGAAGGAGGCTGTGGTCACAAAACTGAACTGCTCTCAGCATCCTACTGACCCTGTGCCCCGCTGCTCCAGAGTGTCAGAGACATGTTTTCTTCCCCTTGGGGGTGGAAGCAAGACACAGACTAAAGATTTCTGGGAGGTCAGAGAGGCTGTGGGGTTTAGCCCCAGCTTTCAAACACACTCATGACATCTGAGGTGAAAAGCAAGGTCTGGTTATATCAGAAGTGACCTTTCTGCTTTTTTTTCTGTGCACACTTCAAACCTGATTTGTTCCAAGCTCCACTACTGCAAACCAGGGGGATGTCCAGAATAGCATCACCAATTTCTTGAGGAACGGAATGTGATTGCTTCAGCAAAATATGATCTGGCACGGGAGTGACCTGTCTTTGTTCCCCTTGTTTCATGCTCAGTTACTACCCTCCCAAAAGATTTGGGCAACATAAAAAAAAGTGGAGGTTTCCTCCCACCTTTTTCCAGCTTCTTTTGTGTGAATCAGAACATATCCATGTTTTTGTACAGAACTAAATTAATGTAGCCCCAAAACTTTCAGCTCAGTGAAATGTCAAGATTGCTGCTGTCTTGATTTGACATGCAACAAAGAAGTGTTAATCCAGGCCAGCCAAAGCAAAGGGAGCATATCTCTTCGCCCCCACCCTATTTGGAACAAAAAGAGATAAGGAAAACAAAACCATGCCAGTAGAGCAGAGCAGGGACTTCCACACCCTCTTACTAATGTTCTGGTATCATTCCTGCCTCTTGACCAAGGGCAGCCAGTGCAAAGCCAATGGCTAACTGGTTACACAGATGCCTGGCATAGTCTAGAAAGCAGTGAAGTCTTTACCACGTCAGCCAAGCTGTAATTAAAGCCAGAATTTTGACTCCAAAAGATTATTGTAGCAAGTCATTATCTCATAGAGCTTCCTATTAGCACAAAAGTTTACAACATCAACTGACTGTCCATAGAAGTTACAAGGTATTCACTATTTCAAATACCTAAACTGGTTGTTTGGTTTTTTGTTTTCCATAGAACTCTGTTCAGGAAGTTTTGCCTTTCTTCCCCACAAAAGGGAAGTGTTGTCATTAGCATATATGCAGCTGTAGTTTTTAACTGAACCTGAGCAACTGTTTTCTCCTACAGAAGAGACGACTGGGGAGAGGCAGGAGTGTTAACTACTCTTCCTACACACCACTCTGCATCCTGCACCTGCTTTCCTGATTCTTTAATCCAAAAGGAATCATACAGCCTGAAACTCAAACTTTATCCTGGTAAAAGCATGGCTGTCCCGGGTAAAGGAACATCACACTTTACAAAGCACAGCAATCATTTACTGGAACAAAGGAGCGAGAAGTTTCCTAGAAGTAGCTGTACATGTTGCATGAAGAGGTGGTCTGGGATCAGTCCCACTTTCTTCCTTCATGCTGCTCACTGACTCTTCGTTTTATTTTCTCAAAAAACCCCAAATCAAACCCAGCAATGTTGCCTCCCTAGCCAACCATCCAGCATGACACAGGCTCTAGATGTGCTTTAGCTGGCAGCAGCAGCTAAGGCAGCATATCTTTGTGCTCTCTGATATTTTTACTGCTTTGACAGAACAATAAAAGCTCCTTCCCTTTTACAATTCCACTTGTCATGTGCTAGGCTACTTGCCAGGTATATATTCAATAAAATCAGAATAGAAGATGTCTTTCTTTTAAAACCACCTTCAAAAGAGAATAATTTAGCTTTCACACTTTTATGAAGAATATGATATTAATATAAGCATGCTGTACTTTCACACATTTACAGCTTTAAGTAGATAGTAAACACAAAGCTTTGATGCTGCCCATTTTCCTACTACTGGTCATTAACAACAACAAAAAAAGAATCTTAAGGAAACATCAACTAGATTTTTAAAAACACCATGTATATACAAATATCTACACAGAGAAAACAAACATCCTGACTTTTAAATATAATAATGAGAAATAAAATCTACATCTTCTAAAACTCTCTGAAGCCAAATTCTTGAAAAACTTGGCATTTTCCAAAGCTGCATACCACTGCTCCCCACAAACACTGGTTTGGCCTTAGTTCTACAGACCAGTTTATGGGGTCAACATGTAATAGTTTTAATACCATTTAAAAGGAAATTCACTACTGACNAAAAAAGAAAAAAGAAAAAAAAAAAGTAATGTAACCAAATGCACCTGGGCATACCCATATTTTTCCCCTCTTCCCTGCAATCAATGAGGACCATGTGACAACTTCCAAGAAAACAAGACAGCTGACTCAACAGTGACTGAAGGAGGCTTTAGAAAGAAGCATCAACTACTTCTACCTCAAGAGATTAAATTGTCATCCCACTAAAGAAATTCAAATATGAGGGGTTAAAATCACGATTTCTCAGCTTTAATAAAAACAGGGAAACGTATTAGCAGAGACACAGTTAAAATGATATGTAAATGAGCACTGACTGCATTCAGCTGTAAGAGACCAGCCACCTGCTGTTTCTAACTCAATCTTTATATTAGAAATTAATACTAAAGCCAGATTTTTAGCACCTTCCCCCCACCTTTTCCTTACCCCAACATCTAATTCCAAGCTCTTCAGCTCTCTCCACCCCACACCACCCAAGCTGTGTATGTACTTTGCTTTTTACAACATACAAGCACTGACACTTTCTATGAATTGTCAAACAAAACCAGGACTTGTCAATCTAAAACACCATGAAGACAAGTAATTGCTGCTGCAATCTTCCATATTTTAAAGTAACTCACCTTCCACTTTGATTAAAACCAAAGGGCAGACAAACTGCCAAACAAGAGCTGGCTCAGTGTACTGTCAGGAGCTCCCTGCACCACTATTATTTCACAGGAATGCATCCTGTGCTTCACTCTCCGTAGTAGCAGTGTTCAAACAGAGCACCAGGAACATGGGAAGGTGGTGTGGACATAGACACTCCAACAAATCTCTGGAAGAAGACTGTTACAACCCAGGTCTGGAGCCTATCTAGAAGAGGCACCTACACCAAGGTTGAATCTCAACAGATACAGCATTACATTTTAGTTCTCAGACACGGAGTGTAGAGCAGGTACCCCAGTCCTATAAATGTGAATGCATGCATAACATCCTTTACAGGGTTTTGTGGCATGACTATTGGATACTGAAATGCCTTTGTCCTGTCTGGACATCTCCTTGCTTTCACATGGGTGCTAGCAGCTCAGACTGTTTTTGTCTCTAGGTACCATTCACCACCTCTAGATCTAGCACCAGGAAAAGGAGGTAAATGCTGTTAATCCCATCTTGGAATCCCTTTCTGGAAATGCTCAAAGTCACATCTTCTGTGTCTGGCTCCTCTGAGCATTAACAAGTAACAACTTAGGGAGCTGGGTTTATTTAGTCTTGACAACAGGAGGCTCAAGGGGGATCTCATCACTCTCTACAACTGCGTGAAAGGTGGTAGTCCGGTGGGGCCAGTTTCTTTTGCCGTGCCTGCAGTGAAGAGGATCACAGGACGTGGCCCTGAGCTGAGACGGGGAGATTCAGAGTAGATGTTAAATAAATGTTTTCACTGTTCAGGTGGCCAGGCATTGGAATAGGTTGCCCAGGTCCCTGGAGGTGTTCAGAAAGCATCTGATTGCAGTGCTGGGTGATGTAGGTTAGAGGTTAAGTGGCCATGCTAGGTTGACAGTTGGACTTGGTGACCTCAAAGATCTCTTCCAAACTTGATGATTCAGTGATTCTGTGTGTCAGCAGGGTTTTATGTCTGTTAACACCACAAAGCACAACTAAGAAGCAGAAGCAAGTTCCAAAGACAAAGTAATCAAATAAACTGATACAGGTCAATGAAACGACAGATGGATGGACAACCTAAGAATATCAAGATGTTTGCAACAGCTTTACCTTTTTCTAGATCATAAAGGTAAAGCAGAGTCCCATCTTCAGTGTACAGTAAGTGTTAATTTTGCATTGTGAAATGTCATTCCTTCTCAGAGCTAATGGATTGAAGAACCAGGGATAACAGGTTATCTCCCAGCCAATTCGAATAAATACTGCCACAACAGCAATGTTTTGTAGCAGCACACTATATTCATGCATGTTCCTCATCAATAGGAGTGTACCACAGACACACTGCAAAGCAATGAACTTGGGAAAAAGCACCTACTGCTCCACTCTCTGCAGGGTGGATGGGAAGGATGTTCCACTCTTCCCCACACAAGCAAGGAAGTAAAGTTTGCGGCGCTCACTATAGTCTTTACCTTGTAGCAAACATAGCTCTCAGGGAAGAGAAGGTGGCAGCATCTTCTTTCAAAGCCTTCAGCTCGTTTCGCAGTTTCATCATAGTCTCCGTAACCATTGCTTTCTCATTTTCATACTTGCTTTTTAAGTTGGCAAGGGCTACTTCTGCAGTCTGTTGGTTACCAAGGAAAACAGAACATAATATTTAATGAAACTCTTCATCAAATGGCTGGCTAAAAGATTTTTAATCACTGCTCACATAATGAAACATTTACTTTGTACCGCAATGTTAAACTTGTGGTCAATTTTTCTTGTACAGATAAAATAAAATTTCATTTCTGAACACTGGGAACAGCTGTCTCCTACTCCTATTAACCATGTGGCAGCATCAAGGAAGTTACAGAATACAGATGTAGTGAAACCTATTTAGTAGCAACACAAAGGAAAAAACCAATCTACTTAGTATCTCAACAGTTAAATGTATTTGTCAATCACTAGCACAGTTCTCTAGCCATTATAGCATTTCACCTATCTTACATTTGAGACACCTTTATTAAAATGTGCAAATGAAAACTTAGTATGTTTATTTCATTCTTAAATAACACTTTACTTTTTTTTAGACAATTTCAATTTAAACTTAGAGAAAAAGACGAATCATATCATGTGGTGCTTCAATGGCAGTCATTTTCACCTACTGCACTGCTAATATTGTTGAATGTCCAGTCCCCAGAGACTAATTTTACTTTTCACCTCTGTTATTTTGACCACATTCTTATATCACATTCTCATCTTGGAAGGCTCTCTTTTATTTTGCAGTTTGAGAGAGAACAATACTTAAATTTCAGAACTCTTTTAAGGGTAGCTATAGAATTCTTTCAAGTAGAAAATAAGATTACCTCTTCATTTCAGGTGTCCTACATTAAATACAACCTGATCTAATTTAGACAGACAGTAGATTGAAGCTATCTGAACCTTAATAAAGTCTCAGGAGTATGTGAGAAGATGAAGTCAGTTATAGCCCCGGTGCTTGTCTTTAAATGGAACAGCTGGATGCCTCTAATGGAACAGCCAGCTTCAGCCTCAGACTAGCCAAATACCAGCAGTGAAAGCCCCATAGAGCTGAGGAACAGCAGAATGATCTCAAACATAAATTCTCTTGTGCTTATGAACTAATTCCCTGACATTGTAACCTTCAAACTTCCAAGACCTGGTTACCTGTTTGTTGGCTTTCAGCACAGTTCTCAGAGTTGCTATCTGTTCCCTCTTGGTGCTCAGCAAGGACTTCAGCTTCAGGATTTCTTCCATGAGAGCTTCCTTGTCTTTGTCTACCACTGGCCCAAGTTCTTGAGTAGCAACACGCTGCCTGGACAGCTCAGTTGTTCTGTCCACAGCAGCCTGCAGATGTTTGATCTGATCCCGAATTATAGCAATCAGGTTGTAAATGTTCATTGGTTCCTTTCGTGGATCTGACACAGGGGATGGCAGAGATGACACCGGGGACGGGCTGCTGTCACCACTTCCATTTTCTGCCTTTCCCAGCTCAATAGTTAACAGCCCTTTAGAAAGAAGAATGGGAGACCTTCTTCCCTTGGCCTCTGGACTACTGCGTCCACCTTTACCTTCCTTGTAGTAGTCCAGCATCACTCTGTTCGGAGTTTCATTGTTGCACATGCACACATGGTGGTATAAATTGGCCAGCTCTTCACTGAAGGTGACTAGTTCATCTTGGGCCACGCTGAGGCTGCCCTGTGTTTCTCCAGCAACATCACTGACTTTCTTCAGCTCCTTCTCCAACCTGGCCATCTGTTCTCTATCATGCCGACTGGACTTTTCCAAGGAGGTGATCTTTTCAGTGAGAGCTTGGCTTGCAGTTTCATATCTACTCTTCTCTTCCTCATACTTAGACTCACATTCTTTGTATTTTGCCTTCAAATTTTTAAGCTCTTCTTTCAGGTCAGTTATTTCTGCCACAGCCACTTTGTACTTGCACTCCAGGATCTCTGGCCCATTAATGTCAACTTCATAATAGTCTCCATCTTCATGGCTATCTCGGTCCTTCTCATTGTCAAGGGCAGACTGACGCTCCTTACTGGCCTGGAGCTTCTTCATGGCATTCAGGTTTTCAGTGAGCCTGCCAATTTTCTCATGCTGCTCTGAGAGGGCCCCCCGTGTATTTTCCAGCTGCTTCTGAGATTCCTGCAGTGTTGTTAACAAGTTAACCTTTTCTCTTTCCATCTGAAATGCAGGAACACAGACATCCATTTTAAGGGAACTGTGTCACCAAAATGGTTTTAACTCCAAGAGACAGCAGCTCAGCCAATGGTCCATATGGTCACAGAAATCCACTCACTTGCACATTATGGGAAAGGCTCAACAATGTACTCTAAAATTATCTCAAGTACAGTGTTCATTGTCAATTCTTTCATATCTCCTCTTGAAAATGCACATTTTTAAATATTTATTCCCTTGCTGATGGTCTCATTGTGAAAACTTCCTTTCAGCTAACAACAAGCTAAAGTTTATCGCTATCTTCTAAATTACCAAGTAAATTCTAGAAAACACACAGCTTACTCTATGGTAAAAGCTTGGAACTTCATGAAAGACTCAAAACATTTTCAAGTTTTTCCTCTTAAATTTCTCTTTTTAAAAAAAACTGACAGTTTTTTGCACAAGGGCTTTTTCTTATAAAAGATAATTTAAAACATGCTTGACAAAATATTAGTAGGAAACAGAAATGTGCACCTTGTTCTAAACTCTACAAACTCCTAATTGCACAAATATAGCACAGAAATGCTTGGTGCTGAGTAGGACTTCATGCTCCTTGAACTAATTACAAAAAATATAAGTACAAAACTCCTTTTGATGAAGATGATTTGAGTAATTTTCAATTTTGAAACAGACTACTGTTCTTCCTAGTGACAAAATGTAGTATTGCACAGGAGATGCATTAGAACTTTCCACCAAGGAAAGGACANAGGGGAGGGGAGGAGCTGTGGCTTTTCATTGACAAACATTTAACAACCTCAAATACTAAACCAATTGAAGCCTTTAAAAAACACAGCATAAACGGTACCACAAGATACCAAAAAGACTGAAATTACACCTCAAACAAACTTTAGGAGCAATTTGAAAGTGCATAACTGTTTAGGAAACCCATTTACCTGCACAAGCTGCTGTTTCAGCTTCTGGATTTCAGAAATGTTTAACTCACTCAGAAGATCCGAAACGAGACTTGGGGCTGGAGGGAAGCTTTCATTTTTCTTAGGTGTTGAAGTACTGTTCTTGCCATTGCTGAGTTTGCTGAGGCAGTTTTGCTCAAACCCATTCATGATTTCATCATTATTGGGCTCTGTGGCTTCATCACTGAACTTCAGCCCATCCAAAGAGATGTTTAAGTGGCTGTTGTACATTGAATCATTGATATTCATGTAGTGAGACAGCTCCTTCCGAAGGTTGTTCTTCTGCTCCCTCTCTGTCTTCAGTGTCTCCAAGGCCTCCTCAAGTTGACGCTCAGAGATCTCCTTCAGTCGGATGGCATCTTCCAGCTGGCTATTGAGAAACTCGGTTTCCTCTTCCAGCCTTTTGATTTCATGTTTCAAGCCTTCAAACTCCACCTGGAGATATACAAATGGGGATAAAAAACCTAATGAAAATGTCTGCCTGCAAAGCACCAAGTAATTCGGCTTTTGAATGTTTGATGGCACTTCAATATTGTAGTAATAGAATACTGTTTTTGTTTCTGGAGTCTAGTTTTAGCACTGTGACTGCTAACATGGCTTATGTAATTTCTGGGTTCCAACACAGAAGTATCCCAAAGCAATCTTTCCTAGCACTCCATGTGACATTTGTTTGATTAACAAATTCCCTGACCAGCCTTCTTACAAAGTTAACCTTCACATTTCTAAAACCTGGTATGACAAAGGTACCCTTTGATACTCTGCTTCACTGCCATTTGAATATGCCACTGGGTTAAAACTGTGATCAAGCTCTACTTTTATACATTCAAAATAAAATGCTTTAACATTTCTCTCATCATAATTTCAGCACATATTGAAAGGGCTGCAATTCAGAGTCTACACTTGAGAGTCTAAAACACATTGATGAGTTTGATGGCATGCTGTCTACTACCTCTAATAGTGCACTTTTTAAAAGCTCACTTGCACTGAAATTATGTACACAAACGATTGATGTAAAATCTTTAATCACTTGGGGAAAGCAAACAATATTTTCCTTACCCTGAAAGAAAGGAACTCATACCATATGATATATCACATTATTTATTTTTTGCCAATTGATAAATGAATTTTAGATGTCAACATAGAGCAACTTGAGAGTGCTGAACCACACCCAACTTACAAACCAGGAATCAAGCATGTTAATTCAATGTTGCCTGGGAAAACTTGACAGCTGCTCCTAGCTACATCAGTATCTAGAATAACTACAAACTAGGATAATTTTAAGTTCATCAAGTAGGCTTAGACAAGGTAGAAAATTAAATAATCCACTGCCATAAAAAGAACAAGCTCTTGGTTCTGTATACTTCCACTGAGATAAAGTATTTCAGGCAGTTGTCTATTTTCAAAGTTTCCAGAATAAAAATACAGCAGTCAATAACTACTAGCAAGTACTGAGATAGCATCTGAGGTTAAATTTGGCTCAGGCCAGAATGGCAGCATTCTCCAGTACTGTTATTCTAGAATGTGAAGATGGAGCTGGGAACTTTCACCTGCTGCTCTGAAGATGAATGAGAAAAAAAGGTAAAACCCAAAAGTAACCAACTACATAGGTTTGATTTTACCAGTTCCCTCTCTCTCCAGTCTGCATCTAGAACCCAAGGGCCCCTTTTGTCTCTACAGAGTACCAGGGCAGCCAAAACTGCATAACTAGACCAAATATATGCAGATGAGAACAGGTCCAACGTGGAACCCCATTTTGGGCAGTGAGGCCCAAAGTAATAAACACTAACAGAGAGTTTCACTTAGATATAAATAAAATACATTCGATATCCCACTTTTCTAGCTTGGCAGGTCAGCTTTTGTTCAGAACACTGAAGGAGTTCTGTAGCAAATCCTAAAGGGATTTTATTATGTGCTGACTACAACAGATGGTATTAACATTGAGTTTTCTAAAGAACTTTGATTTTTAGGGATATTATCATGGAATTGTAGAACCAGAGAATAGTTCGGGCAGGAAAGGACCTTAAAGTTCTTCTCATTACTCCCCCTGCCATGGGTAGGAACATCTTCCTCTAGACCAGGTTGCTCCAAGTCCTGTCCAACCTGGCCTTGAACATTCCCAGGGATGGGGCTGCTGCAGCTGCTCTGCGCAACCTGTGCCAGGGCCTTACCATCCTCACAGCCAAAAATTTCTACTTAATATCCCATCAGTCTCTGCTCTCTGGCAGTGGGAAGCCATTCCCCCTGGTCCAAGGTCTCTTTCCAGCTTTCTTGGAGCCCCTTTAGGTACTTTAGGTCTCCCTGGAGCCTTCTCTTCTTCAGGCTGAATACCCCCAGCTCTCCCAACCTGTTTCCAGCCCTTGCAGCATCTTTATTGTCCATGTTCTTAACTTTCCCAGTTGAGCTTTATTTATGCAATGGGACTGACAGCTACCTGAACGTTAAAAATAGCAAGTCCCACACTGATAGATGAAGATAAGTAAACCATGCCAAAGACCACATCTATTCTAATTAGCTCTACAAATGATAACTCAGGGAAGTTCTTAAGAAGTTCCAAGAATACAGTTTTCTAAAACTCTGAAAATAGCTGCCACTGCACAATTAAATGTGACCATTCAGACAAGTAGTCATCCAGACTTGACAGTGTAGAACAACTCTAACAGCATTCCAAGTTTAATGAAAGTAGCTAGAATAGAAGAGGAGCACAGAAACAGAGAGAGAAGGTAAGGATTAAGTAGCAATTAAAACACATATTTCAGAAACATCCCCATTTCCAGATACTGTAGAAGGGGAAGGATGGAAGATGCATGGAATGGGATGCATTGTAAAGTGACACTCAAAAACTACTGTAGCAAAAAGACTAAACCAAGTAACAAAGCAAAGTGATAGAAACTTTTCTTCCATCAGAGAAAAAGAAGGCAATGGAAGGACTTGGAAGTCCAAGTAGAAGCAATGAAGTATTATGACTGTGTATAAACAGAGTCAGAAAGGACAAGTCTTGGTGCTAAAATGTAGAGCTTATAGTCCCAAAAGTAGTACAAAGGGAGAAAATAAGTATGGATGTTCAAATGAGACAGAACCATACTGTAACACAGGAATTAACTGGTGCTACCAAAGCAATGCTCACTAGTTGAAAAACTTGCCTGACTTTGCTTCAGGACAGACACTTGTTTCTGGAGACAGATGTTTTCCTCTTCAAGTTCAGTATAGTCCTGCAGCAAACGTGCTTCTCGGAATTTATATTCCTTAATATCATCTCGCAGGCGGGCCCTTTGGATCTCCACATTCTGGTTGACCTGGAAAAACAAATCAACCCCCAAATGACGGCAACTGGGTCAACTACAATTAAATTCCAAAATTTTGTATCTTTTATATATTTTATGTGCACTAATTAATTGAATAATACTGAAACAGAAACTCTTCCCCTCACCCCCTGTAATTACAGAAAACCAAGTCACTTACACAGTAATTAGATTTTGTATTCTTGCTTTTCTTACAAATTCTCACCATTGACTCAGAAAAAAGTCAATAAAAAAGCAGGGAACGCAGCATTCAGACCTGTGTTGTTTCACTGGCTGTAGTAACCAGCAAAAGCTCTCCAGACCAGAAGTCAGTGCCCAAATCTGTTTCCGCTTTAATAAGAAGGGCCTTTTTACAAGAGAAAGACAGGTTCAGATGACTCCAGATGTTCTTATTTGGACATGTATTTGCTGCTGCTTTTCAACATACGTTTTCTTTATAACCAGAGCAATAAGTTGAAAATATGATACAATTAATCCTTTTGGAGAGAGACAGAGTTAAAACTCCTGAAATCTAAGATCTCAGGTAGAAAAAAATAGGAGCTGGTTGACATAAAATGCTTCCTTCCCTCAGCCCCAAGACTTATGCAGAACTTAATGAAAGACTTCAAAGAAAAAGTTACCATTGTTTTGAATAGATAAGAAGTAAAAACGAATATACTGGTGCAGTATGATCTTGGGATCTTTCATGAATATATACAGACACTTGAATAAATGGAGCTGGAACATATATACAGCTAGAAGAATGGCTCACTCTACTTAGCTTGTATGTTTTCCAATATTATTTTTCTTTAAGCCCTATCTTCAAACACTTAACTCAAACAAAGTGAAAAGTATTTCTAAAATATTCAAACTTCAGATATTGGCAAACAGGGAATAGAGTTGCCTAGAAAAATAGTATTTTTGTAGCTGTGCCCATAATGTGATGGTGTGGTCTTCCACTGTTCTAATTCAAAGCCACTGCTAGCTGCTAACAGAGGCAGCCTGTCACATTAGCTGGCACATGGGACCTGCTGCCTGATGTCACCTGTCCCACAGCCCAGCCAAGCAAACTTCAGCCTCAGGCCCACAAACTCGGATTCCTCCTGAGCTCTCCAGTCCTGGCCAGACACAGACATGTCAGCAATCACTAAATACAGCCTCAGCCCTTGAGAGCACGCAGCAGGCATCCACTGAGTAACCGCACGGGCACCAACAGGCACACACAGCACACTGAGATAAGGGAAATGTTTGCAGCTGGAGCACGTGCCAAGACTTCAATCTGGCATGTTCTGAACACAAATACTGAATCACCTGCAACTGCTAAGACTAATAAATTGAAATTACAATTCCCTCACATATCAGGTGAAGATTCGACTATATAAAACTGTCTGCTGGTTTTGAGCTGCAAAGTGAGCACAACTTCACAGCACACCAAGAAATCAAAATTGCTGCAATCAGACACTACAGTACACCAATGCAAATTACAAGTCGTTATATCCCATATTCCATGCCTGAGTAAGTGCTCTCTCTCTATCTTTGCACAAACCCAGGGCCACAGGGAAAACTGAGGGCTGACATGAATTCACATTTTTATGGCTCCTTAAAAGGTCACTGGAATGTGGCAGTATCTGGAAAGAAAAATCACCTCTAGTTGCAGTGACACTGGAAGCAGACTGGAAAGCTGCCGCTCAGTGCACTTTGGGAAGTGACCAGAATCCTTCACAGACACTGTGCTACCTCTCGGGTGGGCAGCATTTCCATTTTCCACTAGCTTTTCCCTAGTCTTAAGGGTTGGGAAATACAGACAAGAGTTGTGTCTGTGTTTTTAGGAACTGCTTCCCTGACTAAGGACAAGGCTTGATTCCAACTCTGTTCCACAAAGTTAAAGGAGAAGCTGAGTGGCCTGTTTGATGACTTGTGACTGTTTGTATCACAAATCTTCCCTGTCATACCCAAACAAAAGGCACCAGTGAATCCCCACATCTCCAGAGAAGTAACCCACACTTCCTCATTGATTTTACCACCAAACATTATCTACATCTTTGTTACTATGTCCTAAAAAACTTACATGAGACACTTGCAGCTGAGGTCACATGGAATAAGTAGAGATTCAGAGGTGGGCTCTTGGATAGCCTTCCTTCCTGGCAGGGGAGGCCAGTTGATTAGCTTAGGACTAGATAAGCCTAGTCCTCAGTGTTTCAAAGGACAGTGGAGGAAAGAAAAACTCAGCAGTAATAACTGCTGTTTTATCCATCCATCTGTGGCTTACAGTCTCTACTGTAGCCTTACCAATCTGAATTTAAGCAATGGTTTGAGCTCTCAATCATTTCTGCACCAGTGCCACGAAGACTTCTGCTGAACTACAGATTTTCTAAGTAATTAAACCCTTTAAGTAACTTCTCAGCAATTATTTTCCCTTAAAAATATGTGGTTTCAATAGTAAAACAATAAAAGGTTAAAGCTATTATATTAAGCAACCTACACAAATACAAAAGCCATCACTTCATGAGAGAAAACATGAGACTACAAACTTTACTATCCCTCTCTTTCTGCATTTCACTGTTTTGTTATAATACCACACCTTCGGGAATTAGGAAGGAAAATGGGATTAAAAGGGAAATTATGGCACAAATATTTTGCAGCAAGAAAATCTGCATTGGGAATGAAGCAGAAAAAGTACATGCAAGGATCTCTGTGTTTGGCCTAAACAGGTTTCTCTGCTTTTTAAGGCTGAAATTCTGGAACTGAGGGAACTAAGGTGTACTACCCACAGGACAGCATGGCCGAACATCCAGCCACGTGTCTGTCAAATCAGCTTTCAGCTCAAGAATCTTACCTTTTTTTGTTACATAGCACCAGAAAGTGTAACAAATCCGAGCTGCAGTGCACCCAGTGCATCTTCACTCACCTCCTTCAGCTCCTGTGCAACAGAATTAAGGCGTTCGTTTTCAGACTGTGTGTTGGTAAGGACATTTCTTATCTGCTTCAATTCTGTCTGCAACTCCATAACCTTCTTCATGTAGTATTCTTCTTTGGTAGCTGATTCTTGAATCAAGGTTTCCTCTCTGCTCTCTCCATCTGCTGCTACCTTCTTGTGGTTGGTATGGGCCTGTCCAAAAGCCTAGGACAGCCAGAAAACATATATTTTTTCAGTAAACCTATATAATTCTGCATAAGTAACTTCAATTTTAAATAGTTGAAAACATTTACCCTCATATTTCTTCAAGGCAAAGGAATGTAAAGTTTTCCTACACCCTGCAATTCTGGGGTCAGATTTACAAATGCTAATAAGCGGGCAATGCAGTGTCTTGAAAGTAAACCACAGCACACAAACAGTGCTTTGTGATGCAGAATGCTTAAGTAGAATCTCATATTAACCCCTGTGGGAAGGAATAACAATGTAGTGACTAGAGTCTGCTGTTAAAATGACTGGCTTTCAACCAGATGTCTGCAAGATGACCAGACACTGCTGCACACACATATTCTCTGTAGTGGGGTCAGACTCACTTCTGCAAAACCAGAACCACTGAGAACATATTTGGCATAAGCCCCCTGTTCCCTTTCCCAGGCTGGGAACTCCCAGCAGCTGCTCCTGAGAGATTACAGCCCCCTCCCCTGGGCTTGGCAACATCAGCAGGGCTGCTCCGGATCCAGGCTAAGCTAGTGGGGTCACGCTGGCTGAAGTAGGTCAGCGGACAATCCCCCAGCCAGTTCGAGACATCAATCCCCAGCAGTGTGCCAGCAAAGGCACTCAGAGGAAGGTCAGAAATCCAACCCAATTGGCACAGCCTGCCTCTAGCTAGTCCTGACACTGGCGTTATTTTGCCTCCTCACATTTATTTTTGCGAGTCTTCATTTTGCTAGAAACCCTTCCAGGTGATGGTCCCTGTGGGAGTGTTCTCCACATGTGCCCCCAGCCCACACACCCCCCCCGGCTGCTGTGGTACACAACAGCCTGCAGCCATCACTGGCACATGTTGGAGAGCAGAGCTGGCCTCTTCCAGTAGCTAAAATTGTAACACACGGCCTGGCAGATCAGCCATATTCAATGAGATTAAAAATGCGATCTTCTAAGTGTTGCACAAGCTTGCACCACAATCCAACCCAAGGTGTATTTGGAGTTTTCAGGTGCCACAGTACCTTGACTATACCAGGGCTGAAACAAGTATCAAGTATGCTAGCTCTGCCTATGATTAAAAGCACACAGATACTGCTCCTATCAGACTAAATTTTATTTCAGATAAGCAAGTCAGAGACACGGAAGACAAATATCCATTGCAGAAATTCTAGCCAGATTCATCAAGATAACCTAAGGGAAATTAAAAAGCGCCACATTTCAGACAAAAAGCACCATCTGTGCAAGTCCTTGTCAAATGAATTTCAACAAAGCAGCTTAAAAGCCTAATACCCAAGATCTCCATAAATGTTAAAGGGATAACAAAAAGCACACCAGCTCCTCAAATACAGTATTTTTTTTCCTGTAATAAATTAAGATCCACCTTTTATAGACCAGCATGTATGACAGATCTCTGGTACTGAGAAAGGGACAATGGGTATCTCTTTGACCAGTGAAGCAGCACCATTTGCTCAGCTACAGGATGCCAAAACAGCAAATGGACAGTTCAGGACACTTAAAGCCACAGCTGATCAGCCAGACCTCAGAGTCCAGGCATGATTCCATCAAGGAGCTCAGTAATGCCACTAAGGGAGGGATTCTTAAGAATAATGACTAATTTGCTCACGGAAGTTCCAAGACAGATGCTAGGCCTTGGGTTTCTTTAACATCTGGGAAAAAAAGGTCATCATTTTGCCGAACTCACAATTGACTGGCAATATTTAAACACCAAAACTGCCATACAGGATGAGACTTTTTTTAAATCCAATATCCTGTCTTCTGCAGAGGCTAATGACAGATGCTTCAGAGAAAGGTGCAAGAAATCACATAATCTCCTCAAGCTGGGGATTGCCTTAAGCCTCGAAGAAAAATGCCTAATGTAAATTTGGAAGAGCTACTAACATTGAGTTACCCATGTAAAATACCTCTTTATTTTTCAGAGGTTTATGCATTTTTGGCCCTAAATCCTACAACAATGAATTCTATACATAAATCTTACCCTTACATGACAGTTTTTCATCAGTTTACAAGTTTCCCACATTTCCATATAAGAATGCATATTTTTATGTGGAGGCTTGAAGGTGTGTTGTTAATTCCATGGTCAACTGCCAATCATTCACTATGTTTTGAGACATCAATCAGAACTCTAATCTCTGGTGATGGCAAGGTGAAGTTCAGTAAGTTATCACTACTTTTATGTGTGAGAGGTTTTCTACTTACTACAATAGTCAGACTCCCTTTTCAGAAGCTGCTTTTTATTATGGCTTGTCCCAGCTGGCACAGCTGACCCAACCAAATGGGAACTGCTCATACACACTAACTGCAGAAACAAGTTCATGGTCACTCCTGCTTAAGGATGCTGCTGTTCCTGTGGGCTCCAGTTATTTCTGCACAGTAAGACTGTTATTTGCTCTCAGCCAGCACGCTTACGAACTGTCAGCAGAAACCCTGACATTAGTTTGAGTATTACTGTCTAGAGTACAGCACTGTGAGTAAACAGCCCCAGATACACAGAACAAGAGAAACCTCTTTCAGAGCCATGGTCATCAGAACAGGCAGCCTGGAACAATTCAAGCTGTGTGCATTTATAAGACAACGCGTGAAAAGCACTTCCATTCCAACCAAGCTTTGTTATCTCTCTTGTATGTACTTAAAAACAAGCTCAGACATCACTGCTACAAGCCATTTTCATAATTCCTGTGTAGAACAGGAAATGTAACTTTTAACAAAATTGTGCAAAATTACGGGGCAATGCAGTAACCTGCCATAGCTACAGACAGCTACAGCTGTCTTAAATCCGTACAGTAAAAGGAAAACTGACTTTTTATTACTATGCATGAAACCCCTAAACCTTCATACATCCTGAAGTCCAGCATCTGCCCATCTGTTTTTGCTTTAACATTATCTAAAACACAGAAGCAGAAGTCAGTTACCCTAGCCTTCCTCCTCTTCCAAAACCTTTATTTCCATCTACTAGGGAAGAAAACTGTCCACAGTTACATTGGAAAGACAGACTTTGGAGCATCTCTTCACAAAATAAGTTTGTGACGTGAAGGCTGCAAAACATCATGTTCTGCTCAACAGCTGCCTCTAGGAATCACGAGACACTAATGTTAAGGGATTAACAAAGTTCTTATCTTCCAGATTCCCAAGACCAGGGTAAAAGCAAAATCAAAGAGCTCATGAACCAAAATGCTTACTATTTGCTCAGCTGTGCTTGTCAGTGCATTGGAAAGCACTTTTCTGGACAAAGGTACAATTTGCTCTCAACTATCTCTTCAGAAAGCTGCATGAGACACACATCAAAAGCCCTCCTTAGGTTTAACACCATCTGAAACCAACATAAATGAATGTCTACCCCTCAACACACAACCTCAAATTCTGTAATACACAACACCAAATTTTGTATAGCCATTTACCTCTGGACCAGGCAAACATGAAATACTTCCCAGCTGGGGACTTGCAGTTATGTGGCACAAGTGCAGCAAGCTTTGAGAAGTGCACCGAATCATTCTGATGCTAATTTTTGGTTCTTGCTCACATAACCTGCTGCCAAAGCTGCAGATCAACTGAAATCCTGACAGATTTCCTTTGGTCAAGCTGCCATCCCCTACCAGCCATGCCAGTCCAGGAGATCCTTCTCTCTTCTTTCAAATACACAAGACAGTGTTGCCCAAAGGCTGATTGTAACATCCCTGAAACGCACAGAAAATTTACCATAATTTGCTGGTGAATATTTACCAATATTAATACTGAAAATGCTATTAAATGCTATTAAATGAACTTTCATGTTTGTAGAACTACTTACATCAGCAGACTTAAGGCACATAGCAAATACGTGCTATCATATTCTTAAATAGCCCAGAACATATTGTATCTAAAATAAAGAGATTACTATAAATTTCAGATGATGATGTCTTAATTTTCAAGAATACAAAGCTCTCCACAAAGCTCTTAAAACAAACTATGAATGGAAAAAAGAATCTGGCCAGCAAATGGATGAGATAGACTCATCTAAAAGCTGCAATGTTACATAAAACAGTCATCTCACTTCAAATGAAGCCCTGGATCAAACTACATTTAGACTGAATTTAAAGTACTGATGTCCAAAAGACAGACTTCATAAAAGCTGAAGCTGTCTCTAGGTTTGATGATAACACAGATTCATCTCTTTATGTTGCAAGAGGAACAAGATCTCAATCATGAACATGCAGGTAGTTTCTTGCATGAAACACAGTACACTGAATTATGCTTTCATATAAAACTCTAGGCTCTGAGAAGAAAGTTTTCCCAATTCTGTGAAGTTTAGGGTACTGCTAAGATATAAAGTTCTTAAAAACATTGTTAAAATTTTAAACATTATCTTTTGAAAGAAATGCTTTATCACAGCACAGCTGTTCACAGAACACATAAAATGTTTAGAATCGTTTCTGAAACATGCTTTTTGGAAAATTCCAAATGCTTCTCTCAGAACAGTTGCTGTGATATGGGAGATGCACAGACTGAGTCAGTCATGCTCAAAAGCAAGACTCTCAGGCCTTTAGAGACATCATCTCTTTTCAGAGGTTGGTAGAGGGATTATACTGGGTTTGTTCAGAAAAAGCCCTTTCCAGCATTTCCTTGGGGAGTTTTATTTGATAGTGGCAACCCAGTATTTTGTGTTACTCTTTTTTTTAGCAGTCTCGTTCAGGATCCCAGAAAATATGGAAGCATAACCAGCATATTTTGGATGGCTTTTGGGCCAAGTAAAGGTCTGGAGTGACAGATTATAGAGGCAAATAAGGCAGAACTGTTCTGATTTTCCTGAAGGCCTGTCAAGAGCTGATCAGAATCTAGTTGCTGCACTGTTAGAAGCTCTGGAGGCTGCCCTGCACTGTCTCTAGGGTACTACCTTCACTCTGTACCTGTCTTCTTACACACATTGAACCACAACTGCTAGGAAAGGGTAAAAAAACCCAAACCTCTATATGTTAAAGCAGATAAATTGACAAGGAAAGTCACAGTCCACTCACCCAGAGATGACACAGATAAACAGAGGAACTGACATCCCCCTCATACTCTGTCAAAATGACAGGGAGGTTCCTGTGCCATGCAGGAATGCACCCAAGCAAACAGAAAACAACACAAATATTTCAGCAAAGGAATTTCATAAAGTAAATTGCTTAAAATTTCGTTTGTCCCCTAAACCTAAACTCGTGTTCTCAGTTTAAAGAAGTAGGGAGAGGTCAGAGAGAGACAACCGCTTACATGAGCTGAAAAAATAAGAGAGAGGAAAACCTTAAAAGACTGCAGAACTCCACATTACAAATCAGCTTCTGGACATCATTGCTCCCTATGCTCATTTCCTCTCAAATGAAGCCTTCTTCACCTGTGTATGTCCTCATTTCTTCCCATTTTCCATGTTGCACATCCAGCCACGCATGATGCTGGAATGTTAAGCAGCAGGGACAGTATTAAGTAAATGTCACACTGGCCTTTTCTCTGCAGAGAAACACTGCTATAAGATGCTAACCATCCTCAACAGATGAAGCAGCATGAGGCATTAACGCTTTCCTTCACTCACAGAGTGATGCTTAAGAGATGCTTCAGGACTTCTTGCTATCACAATCACGTTAACACGTGGTTAATCACATGGTGCTTCTGCACCACCACAAGCAGACCAGAACATGCACATGTTCCTCCAAGAGGCACATTAGAAAGAAGAGGAATTAGTTTCAAACTCATTGACAAAAAAAGCTGACAAAAGTACAGGAAAAAAGGAGAGTTTGTCTGAAAAGAGTCCCTTGCCTTTCACAATCAAGTTTGAAAAGCAGAGTGATGCCTGTGTGCATGCATGCACTGGGAGAGCAGTATCGTGTATGTCCATCACCAGAGGAAACACACACAGAGGTGCCTATTGACCTTTGTGGTGAGGTTTGAGAGCACTCTAGTAGACGTGTTTGTTTCTTTTGTGCTGAAGATCAAGAAGAATTTACAGAAACTGCTCCCTTTAGAAGGTTATCATTAGCTACTTTTGCAGTGAAAGAATTTTACCCACAAACAGAATCTAAGCCCCCAATAAAAAAGTGCCATTAACCAAGATGTCCTTTTTTAAAAATAAGGATGATTTTAAAAATGAGTCATGAGACTAAACATCAAACAAGACATTTTCCTTCAGTTGCTCACTACCAGTACTCAAGAGAGACTCAAGTCTCTTTCCGGGAGCCTTTCTACTGATTAACAGAGATCAGCCCTCATCCTCCCGTCCTTCAGCTGCAGGCACCAAACTGTGATCAAGGTAGACATGCTCTTTCCCTTTTGTGTAAGGGAGCAAAGCCAGCCCTGCCAGGACTCATTACTGTCCACTCTGACTTCCAAGCAGAAGTCCTGGAAAGCTTGGAATTAAAAGCCAAGGACACTAATTAGTCATTAGTCATTTCACTCACCACTGTCACTCATCACTGCCGTGGAAAGACTGTGGACACCCACTGCTCTTGAAGATATGAATGTTGCTTTTGTTTCAAAGCTCATGGTATAAATTAGTTAATACATACCCTCCCAAAATGTGGTCATTATCCCTTCAAACACCTGTGACTACTGACATCAAAAGTACATTCTCTGACAGTGTGGAGCATTTCCTTATCCCCAGTGTACTGCTCTGGAGAGTGGGCAGGATGGTGTCCCCATAGCCACCTCAGAACCTGCTGCTGCCTTCATCATTAGTCACCTGCACAGGAAAGCCACACAGCCAGCAGCCCCCTGCACAGCTTGCCAGCAAGTCCAGCTGTTCTCATTGACTGCAATGGGCACCTAGCCCAAAGCCTGGAGTTTTGGTTTTGGTTGGGGTTTGTTAAGAAAAATTCCTATACACTGTAACAGAGAAGGAGAAATAAAAAGGACCCAACTGCATTCTACTCAGTTTAAACCAAAGAGGAATTGGAGTTTTGATGAGCATACATTTCTGCTTTCTTATAAATAAAAAAAAGGGGCATGTGAGGGGAGAAAGGTGAGGTGGAATGACACACAAGTCAACAGAAAAAAGTACTCCTTTCAGGCTAACTTTAACTAATGGGTTAAGAAAAAACATAAAACAGGCTATCCTGAGGCATCTTTCTCTGCTGTAACATCATAACATATCAATGAACTGCTGCAAGCAACATCTACACAGCTCCAGACCAAGCCTCAAAGGAAAGATGGAAATGTGTAAAAGGAGTTAATGCTGCTGAACATCAGCACTGTTTAGGAGCTAGACAGCAGAGGAGACTAGAGATTTCTACTTACAAGTACAAAGGGTGTCCTTACCTGCCCACTGTGGTATCGAAACACAGCTCAAACTCACTATTCCCAGAAGTCACACTGCAGGAAATTTGATCATCAAATGCCAATTTTTATACCCTTCTACTAAATTTGATGGAATTATCTATTTGTATAGGCCATTTCACAATGTCAACTGATCCTGTTAGCAGATCATTGGGTCATCTTCCCCTGCATATGAAAAAAGAAGTGACTGCAAATGGACTCTGTACAGTAGTGTCCTGCTAAGGCTGTTACTCCTCTGCAGGCACTCAAGCTAAGCACCTGTCAGGACATGCATTACAAATGATTGTGCAGAAACTTGATGTAGGTATGATCAACAATGAAGTAATTTATAGAAACTGAAAACCAGGAACGGTGATCTGTAAGTACTACACTAGATCTCTAGCAGTTGACCTCAAAGAATAATTTCACTAAAGCCCATAATTAATCCTGAGAAGACATGTTATGAACCTTTAAAGCATGCAATGGACACTAGGAACTTAGAAGCAGCCTGTTCCTCCTTAAAATGTTAGCTCTACTTAAAACTCAACAAGGTCTTACTGAACTTACACACTTCATAAAGGACAATGCAGGGTTATCTTAAGTACGTGCCTCACACAGCCTTTATTGTAATAATTTATAGAAGAAAAACTTTAGTGTTACTAATCAAATGATACCCACTGCTGTTCAGTAAGCACCTGATCAATAAATCACTGGAAACTGGACAAATGCATCATGGAATAGGTGCTGACATCAGCAGAGGTGCTGACATCACTGCCTTCTTTCTCATCTTCACCTTTGATAAGGACAGTAGAATAGAACAATTTTTTTTTTCACTCTTATCAAATAAAGGGAACAACCTATCCTTGGAGAAATAGATACGGCTGACAAAGCAGAAGCCACGCAAAACAATGACATTGCAGTTCCTCAAAAGTGGGGGTTGAAAAACAGCCACCTAAAAAGGATACCAGAAATTGAAGACCACCAAAGAAGACTCCAAAGAACACATAAAGACTTTCAAGAAGGGGGGCAGCTATGTAAAATAAAGTAACACATACGCATCAAGTAAGCAGGGATAGCTAATGAATATGTAATCAGTGTGTATAATAAAATCTCTGTTTATCAGGACACTTGATAAGAGGAGGGATCCTCCAAGTGACCACAACTGCAATAAAGAATGCCTGCTTTCTAATACTCCAAATCATGTCAGAAAGCTATCTGGCCAATTTTGGTACCACCTTAACCCATCCTGTGGCTATGTGGGGCTTGGAGGCTGGATGGAGTTAAAACAGAACATTACCACTATAAGATCCTGCAACAACACGAAAGAAAAATCAAACGAGATCTCAGTCCTCTAAACATACATGTGGCTGTATTTAAAGTTAGGAGGAGTTATACCTACCAAAGGCAACTTATAAACTTACCGAAACCAACTTATACTTAACAAAGCCAGTATATGCATTCTGTCCTTCGCATTAGACCAAAATGGAAATAGTTTAACTGCCCCACACATGACTTGAAAGAAAAATCTTTCTTTTTCTGTTTGAACTCAACAGTTTGCCTGCAGTCTGTCATGCATATGCACTGGGAATGCAAGTGGTCTTGCAAGTAGCAGGTGTGACTGAGTTCCTCTTGGCTGCCTTGGATCTCCAGCCCAGCACCACCACCTCCCTCATCCACAGCCCCAGCCCACACTCAGTCTGTGGCCAGCCACCACTTGAGTGCCAGTACAGACTTCAGCTCCTCATTTGTTCCTCACCATCGGAGAAGCTCTCACATTTCCACAAGTTTGGGAGCAGGCTCTTTCTCCCACACTCAAATATCCCCAGGGGCCAAACAAAAACCTCAACTAAGCAGCAGGTGTAGATTCACGAACAACAGCTCACAGGAGATCTAGTACCTTCAGGGAAGTTGTGAGGCTTTTCAAAACAATTTCCCACCATGTCAGCCCACTCCATACTGATATCAAGCATCTTCCAAAAATTCGTGCAACAGTGAAAACCTGTGCACACTCCAGGAAAGACACCAGTCCTTGATCTGGCTTTCATTTTGTTAAAATAATGGTTCACACTTTCTTTGGAGAAAGCCCAGTTAACACACAAAGTAATTCTAGACTGACTTTCCTAAAATGTTGTGGAGTGAGCTGGAGAAGGATTATACCTTCCAGTGTCACTGCAGTGCAACCCTACAGCACAACTCACTTAACCCTTAGGTGCCTGTTAAGTAATACACTGTAAGGAAACAAAGAGACACTGTAGAAATTTGGAGTATCAGGTTGTCCATCTAGGGTTGTAAAAGCCTGCTGAGTGTGCCTCAACATGATTAACTCCAGAACTGAGAAAAGTTGCTGCAATATTATGAACAACTTTTCTATAAAAGGAACATAAAAATAAAGCACAAGATATCCTTGTTCCCACACAAGAAAGATTACTTATTACATATGAGCACACTCCACTTAAGCAACTGATGTTTAAGTGCAGGCTTCTACAAGGTCAACCAAGAGTTTAACTTGGCACCAAAGGAACTGTTCCATGGCTCAGCAGCCAGTCCCAAAAAGTTAAGTTTAACCTCTCTCTCACCTCCTCTGTCCCAACCCAGCACTTGAAATTAGGAGAAGATAATTGTTTTAACTGGGAGCAAGACAGAAAGGTTAGAGATGAGAAGACAGCTTCCACTCACTCTTTAATTGTTGGAAACCAAACAAACACACACACACAGTGGTGACAGAAAATACTTTCCATCCTGTTCACTGGCTTTGCTCCCCAACCAAGGACGTTTTATCTGTATGGATAACAGTAAGCATTAAATCCTCCAGAGATACTCAAGCAAATGTTTTCTTTTTTTTTTTTTTTTATACGATATCTAATAGCATTAGCATCTCATTGCATGAGGACTCCTCCTAAGAACAATGCTTGCCTGCTGTGCAGGCACACCCACTCTAGAAATAAAACAAGGAAGTAGGTTGCATCCTGCAAAACATATGTAATGTACAGCTTATTACACTGCTGCTTGTTTACCACCATAGTGGCTTCCCCTGGTGTGACAATAATAGAGGCTTCCAGGAATAAACCTTGCTCTATAAGGAGTCAGAAATATGGCTGCATAAACACAGCCCAGTACATATAAATCCCTACTAGTTGTTGGTACCACAATGAACCAGGACAGGAGGCACTCCGGGGGAAAATAAAATAAATTTTAAAAATCTCAGACTAATTATTTAAAATACCTAAGCAATTTTTAATCACCGAAGTATTAAAGGAGACAAATGCTAAGTGTGGAATCACTTCCTGCATATGTCAGTTTCCTGTGCTCATGTGAGCTCTGTTGTTCATGTACCTTTACGCAAAAAGCTTTATAAAAACCAAAACTACTAGTCAGGCTTTTTGGTTTTAGTGGTCTTAATCATTCTCACACATGCATGCACAGACCTACACAAGGCATTTCATCAAAATGGTAGCTAGTTCTGCATGGCAAAAACATATTCTTATTATCTAATTACCCTTTCATTAAGGACTCATAACACCTGAATAACAAATTTATTTCACCCCCCAGAACCTAAGCAAAGGTCCAGAGAGTTTAACCTAAATACAACTGCATAATCTTTTGTGTCCTACTATCCCAGTATTTTTAACAAACTCCAGAGAAGTCTCTCAATTCCCTCTGATGTGTTCTGCTTGTAGCCGACATCCAGGCTCCACACTGAACTACAGCACGTTCACTTACCATTGCCCATCATGGTCGTGTACTGCTTTAAAAAATAAACATTAGACATATTTGAGCCTCTATTTTAAGGTTTCGGTTAAAAAGCAAGAAGGGAGAGGGACAAAACCCAGCCTCTTCGTAATGCAATTTCTACAAATGCCCTGTAGAGAGCAACTGCCAGCTGCAACAGCCACATGGCCAAGTCACTGGTGTGCACCAGCTAATCTGGAGCACACAACTCAATCAATACTGAATGTGGCTGGTGAGGTACTGCCCAGTGCCCTCAGATATCTGTCTGCTAGTGGTGTCAGTGTCAGAAACAATTCAAGGACAGGGTTTTACCATCACTTCAAAAAGGGAGGATAAGTTCATTTCTGTCTGTTCAACTGCATGAGATGCTTTCTGGAGTAAAGGGGAGGATTAGGAAAGAGAGAGCTACAAAATACAGAAGTGAAGCCCGGTGCATGACAAACACTGGCAAACAGGAAGCAGAGGCTTCCCTTAGGGCCCCATCCCTGGAGGGGTCCCAGCAGCACTGCACAGGAAGGGAGAAAGGCCCTCAGCACATGACAGCACAAGCACACTGGCAGCTATTTTTACAGGGCCCTGTCAGGATTACAGCAGTCACTGCCCATTTTGAAGCAGAATGCCTGTCAAAACAGAACAATAACGGGCACTGTCCTTGCTGGCAAGAGCAAGAGATTTGGCTAAAATGGACAGCACAGCAGAGACACCTGCACACCGTCCGTCACAAACATGCTGAAGATGTTATGGATCCTGCCCCTTTGTTCAAGCCCATTCTAACAGCATCCAGCACACCTAAAGAGACTGCAGGTTATCCTGGGATGTATCACTGCTCTGTGGCCATCTAAGAGGTCCTACATCACCACGACACTATCATTTGCAAAACAAGTGCCTCTTCTCTCCATTCAAGTATTTTTCACGATTTAAGTTCAGTTTTGTTTTTCACCTTATGAGCAAACCCACAGTCTAAAAAAGTTGAGGCCTGATGGTACCAAGGGAAATCAATGAGTCTCATTGCTTGCAAGACTGAGCTGCTAATTGGAATGGGATTACCTCAGCAAGACACAATGTCTGAAACCAAGACAAACTTGGGAATTCTCTAAATTGGATGCAATCTGAGAAACTCATAGATAGCTTGGGAACACAGTCTGCTCCTGACTTCAGAAAACTTTCACAGAAACGATAACTAAAAATAAAAAATTTAAAAATCCCAAATGAGATCCCAAAAATCAAATTGGGGCTTCAGAAAACACCCAAACAAAGCCCACAATGTTCAGTCCTTGCCAGAAATGCAGCAGCAAGCAAGCAACAGAAAAGGGTCAAGGAAAAGCTGTCCTCAGATTTCAAATTAATCAAACACAATTGCTGGCTACTGAAAAGAGAGCTGAATTGGTTAAAATAAATGACTGAATGACAGGACAAGAGCCTGATTATTATTGGATGGCAAAGGATGAGTCTTTTTTGTTAATTAGAAGACTGCAAAGAGAAGTTATGTAGATTTTTAAATTATTGGCTGAACTGTGAAGCACCTTGTCAGAGAAGAAAAACATTTTGAAAATTCTTCAAAGTTAAAAGATACATCAAAACTCACAGGACTCTACATAGGAAAGATGTAATTACCCAAACTCTTCAGCAGATTGCTCAGCAAACATTAATTACACACAAAGAACAGTTAACTACAGTTAGAAATTAACAAAAATATGGATCATTACAAGTTCCAAAGGATGTCTTGAAAAAGCTCTGTCTTGGGAGTCCAAGACCAAGGTCTGAAACCCGAAATGACAATAGTGTTTCAGAGGACCCAGTGAGAAACAACGATGAGTTAAAACAGCACGATGGATTCACACATGGTGAGAAAATGCCAAAACCATTAGACAGAAAATCTGTTCAAGATTGTCAAAGACAAGAAACTTGAATAATCCACATTGTTATTTTATCCTAAGGCCTTGGACATTCATAATTAAAAGGCAGCTAATCAAGACTGTGAATTTTGGAGACTTTGAAAGCAGATCACAGGGCTCCTAAAATTTTTACACAGCTAAGTCAAACCATAAATAAATCTTGTATTTCATTAAAGAATTAATTTCCAACTAATCATATTGAGACTTTGTAGGTACAAATAGGGAACTGATTTTCTCCCCCTTTCAGGCAAATTTAAAATTGATTACATGTTCTTCATCATTTCAGGAGACAAGAATCTCCATGGTTATTCGCTTCCAACTGCAAATCCAGAAATGAAGTGCTACTGATGCAGGTCCCATATGATTTCACACCCTGCATAAAGGCGTGCAGAACTATGTGGTTTGTATGGTAGGCAATAAACACAGCCACCCCAAGAAACACAAAATCCTGACCACCGAATAGCAGATCACAAATTGCAACACCACAAGACAGAACTGCACAGACAAAGGTAAGGGCTAAGTTCAGACTCTCTTTTTATAAGGAGTACTAATGAAGAGACAATAAAGTATAGTTCAAACATAAAAAGGAAGCATTTTTCTTCCAAATAATGGATCTAATTTTATTTTGTGCTGGTAAGTTCATCACACCCCTGATTTCAGCGTGGCAGGACACTGCAGCAAAGCAGAGCTGAGCAGCAGGAAGCAAGAGGAATGTTTACATTCCTGAGCAGTGCTCTCACGACCAGATCCACTGAAAAGAAATCAATGTCATTATCACCTTTAAAAAACATATACAGGAAACTTCATTTGTGATTTTGGACATGTAAGGGAACATCACTCTTTAAGTCTTCCAAGGATTAATTCAAAGGCTACTTGTCACCAGAACGGCTGCTCAGTCAGCTCTTCTGTTTTGCCTATGTTTTTGTTTTCTTAGATGGGGAATGTCTGTCACAGATTCATTCATGTCTGCAACCATCCTCCAGCCAGCGGCCCTTCATGTGGTTGCTAACTGAAAACGCATCTTAAATAAACACATCTTGACTTAAATTCTGACCTCATGTTCAGTAGAAATACAATGCAGGTTTTGTTGCCCCTAATAATAATTTAAACAGCTGTGTAAAGTTCAGTTGCCCAAGGTCACACACCTGAGGAGGGGATACATGTGAACCCCTCTAGTGCTTCCAGCAGAACCACTCACTCTTGCACTTGGGTGAGGACCAGATTATTCAGGAGCCATCTACTCCTGGGCAGCAGACAGATCAAGAAGGTCCATACCAGGTCTGATCTTTGTAGTAGTGCTACAGACACTACTATATAGAATCATAAGTGAACAGGACAGAAAAAATGTCTTACATAATAAGGATTTTAAGAGGATTCTATGCAATAGTATATTTCAGATTCTATTGATGGAATTATCCTAGTGAAATTCTCCAGATTACTTTTTTCCCCTCAAGGAATTTGTGTAAAAACATGGAATCAAAGCAAGCTTCTGGATATGTTTCACTGATGAACTGCCTACAAACTTGTGTCCCCATTCCTGTTCCCTCCCTCCATCCCATTTGATTGCATTTTCTTTAAACAAATCCAGGTATTTATGAGCAAATAAACATTTTGACTGCATCCTGCTCTACAGATGCAGTAGTTCCCTTAAGGAGAGGCATAAAAGCCTGGTCTGAACAAGGGCTCAAAAGGCAGTCTCCTCCTGTCCTCAAAAGTAAAATTTGTTGTTTATTAATCCAGATCAGCAATTCCAGGAGCAGTGAAAAATCACCCTGCCCCCCTCGTTGATTTATCTTGTGACAGTATCCTTATATAACAACAATAATTTAAACTACAGCTTTATGCACACAGCTGTCTTGATTAAAACAAACCATACTGCCAGGACTGTTTGCTTCGATGCAACACTTACACAGGCATGGCTGGTGGCTAGCGAATGAACAGCCAACAGCATGGACCCAGCACACACAGTCACAGGCAAAGTCATCTCCCGTCACCCCGGCATCCAGGGTAAGAACTTCAGCAACAGGAAACCTCTTCCCAAATTTCATGTGGTATGAGCCACACAGGGGAAGTGGTAAATAACTCCTCTACTTGTCCACACACTTCATAGAGGTGTTGGATCTACAGGCAGACTGATCAAAAAGCATGAGTCCTCTCCACAGACAAACCATCCAGGACCATTGTTGTAAGGGTCGGTTGGACAGTGGCCCAAACAATAAGCTGTTTTCAGAAAACCAGGGATTCATCCTCTTATGTGGCGTGAGGGAAGGATTAAGCCTTAATTTAGCACCATTTAGAAAAGATTACCCTTTAATTGCAATAGGAGTTGGCAGACACTGGCAGCAATGAAAAGCTTTTATCCTGCAAAGCTTCCAAGCAGCCAGTGACAGCTCCCAAGCCAGCAGCAGAAAGCCAGCCCGTGCTGTCCCCAGACAGCTGCTTAAGGCCACCAGGCTGATGGGGTGGAATGCAGGGGGCACACAACTGCATCACAGCTGCAGAGACAAACCCCTCATTCATTGGCATTTTCAGACTGGGTAGGGCATGTGGGCCTGCCACAGTGCACTGAGGAGTCAAAGCCTTCAGAAGGGCTCAGCTGCCAGTACCAGCCAGATCTCTGCCCAGTGGGATCCAGCTAGTTTGGGCAAAGATCCAGTAGTGGGGATATGCCCTCTTCCTGCCTTCTGTTATCAGTCTGGCCCGGTCAGCAGACAAAGCTCCCCACTGACCTCAGCTCAGCTATTCTCTGCTGACAGGCAAGAGAGGTGCCATGCTGTATTTTCTGGCTAAAGCAGATGCATGACATGCCTCAGGTGGAAGGTGGCCAGATCCCTGCCAAGGGTTACCAGTAGCCCACTGCCACTCAAATGTCTGTTACAGATGTCTTCTAATTTAGAGCAAAGCTAAATGTGTTTACAGATTAGCATGCAGGAAAATGTAATTCTTGTTCAAACAGATTTTGCTGCAGCAGTAATGCCTGTTTTACATCTGCACTGGATTAATCCAAGTTTAGGCTGGCATAGGATGTCCCGAAGCCTACTGCAGTTTAACTCAAGCCAGCTTTATTTTTAAAAGTTTAATGAAAAGTAGTAATTTCTATGCATAGACAAGGCCTTAAACCAAGGTTTAACCCCCTTCCTCTCCACTTCTTACCCACGCCTGGCAGTGCCTGGCATTTCTGGCAGCCTCAGGCCTGAAAGACAAAGCCACTGTCCAGTTGGCTGAGCCATCTCAGCTTACTAGTGAGGGGAGAAAGAACTCTGTGGCAAGAAGGCTGGAAGCTGGAGAAGAAAACTGTCAGAAAAAAAACTGATTAGATGAGAAGCCATAAGTACTAGAGTCAAGGGAGAAAGCAAATCTTTTAAGGGAGAGACAAAGAACATGTGTCCAAGGGAAAAGATAAGAGATGACAGTCAAAACAGTGGCACAGTGTAACAGGGGCAGCAGCATGATCAGTGACTACAATGGATTCAGCAGGATATGAAGGAAGAGAAACAAAACCAAGTGCAGGATGAAGTAGGAGTGGGAAGAAGAGACATGAGCCTGTAGTTGCTTGCCCACTTCAGATATGAATGGGCAGCTTCGTCCTCTTTGTGCCCTAACTGCTTCCAGTTTCTTAGCCTAAGGCTAAAGTTTCTCTCCTACCCTGGAAGAAAACCTGTAAGTAAGTAAGACACAAATAAGTGTGTCATTTGCTCAGGGCATTCTTTCCTAAACATTTAAGTTTTAAAAGTTTAACACAAAGTAGCTTGGTATTGCACTCAAAAACACCTTAGAGATATTTTAGAGTTAGTTACTTTAGTTATCCTTGGACACTATTACACACTTCTTTGCCTTCACTGTCACTGCTACCCTTGCTGCTCATTCTCAAATGAAACAGTGGGTACATCTATACAGGACTGATGTCTAAAGCACAATTAATTCAAAATAAAATTATGATGCAAACATAGAATTGAGAGTTGCATCTTGTACTCAATGACACACTGAAGCAGACCAGTTTACTTTTTAAGACTACATTCTGTCTCTCCAGGAGTTCATTTCATATTTAGAGCTTGAATTTCAGCAAGTTGATCTGTTGCATTATAAACAGACACTAGTTTTATGCACATGAAGACCACAAAGTTAAAGAAAAAAATTAAAGAAATTGAGTAAGAGGAGCTCTAGCTATCCCCACAGATGTTATTCAAACTCCTCAAACATAACTTTTCCATTATTACTCCAGTCTTCTGCACTGCAAAAAGTAAGAGAAACAGACATATACCCATTACCTACAGACCTGAAATTTCAAGACACAAGATGAGTAATCTAACAGGAAAACACTACAACTACACTGCTGCAGCACCAGTTCCAAAGGCAGCATTAAGACAGATATTAAAACACAAGAACAGGAGTTAAACAATTCAAGAGTTAAAAAATCTAAGCCTGAGCACTGGAGAGCATTCCTGGGTACACAGACACCAAGTACTGGGCGCCTCCTGATAGCTCTGGAATTCTTTAGAAGTAAAATCTAGCTTTAGAGCCTCATTGAACTAAGAGGCAATGGAACAAAACTTGGATCTGCATGAATTCCACATCTCGTGGAGGCTCCGTTCCCTTGTACAGCAGTGCCTACTGAAGATTAAGGCCACATTCTTCATACAAAGCCTAATGTTATGTGCAGCAAGACAAAGCTACCACATGACTAGCACAGCATGGTACCAGGCAACAAATGGAGGCCAGGACAAGAAAAATACTTTAAATTAATCACTTTTCTATGGAGATGACCCTTGTCACAGAGAACAATGATAATAAAACAAGAAAATACATTTCTCATAAAGCACACACAGAAATATTGTGTCAACCTTAATGCTCTTTTAGGTCTCTTGTGAGGAAAAAGGGCATACACAGCCCCACTGAGAGCAGCAGACCACAGGGCTGATAAATGCTCTTTGAGGCCAGTTCTCACAATTCCCAGAGCCAAGAACCTTTTAAGCAAACAGATGCCTCACAGGGACTTCACCAGCTGCAAAAGCTTCCCTGGATGAGACGGATTCCAAGATGTTCCCCAGCTGTAGTCCCTCACGCTGCAGAATATGAAGAGAATGAATGCCTTACTACACTCCCCAGAAACCCTAACTATAGGGAGGCCAAAGGGAACATCAGAGTAATTCTATTGTTAACAGACTTTGTGTCATATTTGCTTCAGTCCCAATAAGGCATTTATATTTTAGGGCACTTGGCCACACAGGATACAGCAGAACAACCAGCTACAAACCAGTGGAGTGGCTATTTCATATATATGTGTGTGTGTGTGTGTGTGTGTGTGTGCCTGCATATACTAGCAGCTCTCTCCCAACAAATTCCTTTACTGTATTCTTATTGTTTGGTTTCTACCTGTTTCCCGAGTGAAATGAGTAGGTATTTCTCCTTGTCTCCTTCTCGTTGTCTCTTCTACAGAGAGGATAAGAATAAGCTGATTTATTAAGTGCTCAGGTGGAAGAGCTATCTGAAACATGACACTGCCAGGAAAGCTGCACTCTCCATGTGAGCCTGGAAATCAGAATATTTCAATGGGAAAGTTTTCCTCCAAACTTCCAGGACAGACAACGCTCAAGTCCACTATCCCAGCAGCCTTGACAAAAAGTCTACAACCCAGCGCTCAGAGGGCCTCTCTACTTCCTGAAACCATCCCAGATTTCAGAAAGGAGAGGTCATATCTACTTAAGCCTCTGTCAAACCATGAAGAGTCCTAGCTACAGTTTCCCTCCAATTCTTTACTGTGCTTACCTCCACTGTGAACCCAGGATGACATGAAAGTGTGAGGGCTCACATGAGTGAAAATTAATCCTGGAATACGGGATTTTTCCCACCCCAGAACTCCACAGAAGTTAAAGGTAACTACAATTCATTTGCATTGTTTAAGGAGTTACATTAGCAGTTTACAAGTATAGAGAAGTGAAGTAGAATACATGCAGGGGTGAGAGGAGGGCTTCGAAAACGCCAAACATCAGAGTGATTAGCAGGATCACTGCAAAAGCCTACATACAGGAATAAAACCATAGAGCCCGAGAAAGGCCTGAGGACAGCAGATTAACTCTTCTCTGCATTCCTTTCCTAAGGGGTAATACTGCAAGTGTCACAGTAGTCAGGATTCCTTCAGCCCTCCTGAAGTCCAGACAAATGACTAATATATCTCACATGCGCCACTTGGTAAAATGTAGTTCTCAATCCTTCAGTGTGTATTCACTGACTAAACAGAGCTGGAGGGAGTGAATAATAAAAATTAGTTCAAACTTTAGAACTGAAACTATGGAGCACATTTTGAAGCAGTGTGTAAAAACATACATATATAAGCAACAAAGTAAAGAATTGTAGACTTGTTGATACTGAAGACTGGAAGGGGGCTCTGGAGGTCATTTACTCTTTACATTTAACCTTCCTACTTAAAGCAGGGTCACCAACAAAGATGTGCTCAGGACACTGTCCACTTTGGATTTCAGTGACTCCCAATATGAAGGCCACATATAACCTATGGACAAAGAATAGAAAGTAAGTTACACATGACATATTGAGTTTGTGGCTGCTCATGTATGTGCAAGGACTCGGTCTTTAGTTTTTATGGACTGCTCTGTAGCAACACAAATAATACTGGAGGCTAGAGCTGAACAGCTCCACAGCTTGACTTGTTCCAACTGACTCAAATCCACTCTTAAAATATTTCTACAATTACTGAACAAGACTTTGTTGTATCCAGTTGGGGGAGGGGGAAATGTTTTAAAACAATCCTACTGCCCAAACACTTCTCTAATTTAGCCATTATATGCAAGTGGTCTTGTTTTCCAGGCAATAGCTTGAATATTTTGGCTTCAGCCCACCTTTAAGTAACTTCCTGAATTGAATTAAATTAGTAGAGAACATACATGCAAAACAAACAAACAAACAAAAAGGAATTAATAACCCCTAAAAGAAGAAACTTGCAAAAATGCCTTTATTTTGTGTCTGAACCAAATGTGTTTGAAATGCAACCTGACAGAGCTTCAGGTGGAAGCAGATGTTATACTCAACCCTGTAAACTGCACCAAGAGCCAGTATCCATATGAGCCCTCCTACCAGCAGATGCTTCTCATCAGCATATCCTGAACCCTTTTCATCCATGCCAACCACTGCAACATGAATCTCACTATCATTCAAAAAATACAATCTCTCATCAGTTTCTAAGTCAGCTACATGCTGCATCTTCCCATCTCTGCTGCTCACCATCACAGCACCTAGCATGCTTGCCCCAATTAATCACCTTGAATGAGAGAAGACAAACACCAAGCTATTAACTGGCAAGTCTGGTCTAAGACCACCATCAGCTCTCATACCCTGTGAGAGTTACTTATCTGTCTGCAATAAGAAACTTTCATGTGAAGCTAGCTAGCCATTTCTTATTTAAAACCACGTACTTTCTGAAAGCATCCCCAAAAGGGAGCCAAGTGGAATTGCTTTGCACAGCTGTTGAACACAGTCAACCAAGATGCAAGTTAGACAGAAGCTTTTACTCACATGAATACAAGTCTTATAAAGCTACTGTATTAAACTGAGCCAGAAAAAAAATTTAAATCAGGACCACTGCTGAATGATTTCTGCTGAATCAGAAATCTAAATTTATTAAGGGAAGTATGTTTTTGCAAGTTGACCTTCCTTCGTTTGAAAGTATGTACCAAAGCTGAGGGCACATGCTACATGACATGCTTGTTACTGCTTGTGACCTGTTGGGGACAGTCACACTCATCCAAAAAAAGCCAATTTCTATTTCAAAGGCCAAATGCTCTCTCCAAATGACATCATAGAAAACCACTAAATAATTATATACTGACTGCTTGAAAACGCATTCTTTCCATTTCCTTCCTAATATCACATTGTTGAGAAGTCTCACCCACAGCTTCCAAGAGCTAGAGGGTTGAGTGGACTACAAATAATGTGTCATGCTGCTCAGCCACTCTGGGCATCACAACCGAATTTCTCCCTCAAAATGCACACAGCCTTGTGCAGAAAGATACAAGGAAATCCATTCTAGTTTACAGTTACCCATTCATACAACAGAACAAGCTCCAAACAAACATCATCGTTCATTATCAGAAATTACAGTGGAGTCTGACCTTGGAGACTAAACTCAGATGTAACAAACTCTGTGCACAGGAAGCAATGAATCTTGTTTGGTTTGGGCAGGTTAGATGCCAGTTATGCTATTAGGTCAGTATACCTCCCTGCCTTGGAGCCAGAGCTGAACTACAGGCCCAACTCCATTCAGCACTGACACTGAACATGCAGAAGGACTTCCTAATGAACTTATTAAATACTGTCTCACTGCCTATAGCACAGCACTCTGCACCATGCTGGGCGCTTGCCAAGCTCCACATTGCACATTGGCAACAACTGAGGGATGAAAAAAAAAAAAAAAAAAAAAAATTTAAGGAGACCAAGGACTGCAGTATGCTGCAGAGTCTGGGCCATCCAGCACAAGGCAGCACTCCACCAGACACACCACTTGTTTCAGTGAGAGCTGTGTAGGTCCTCATAGGGCACAGCTGCTTCTCGAACATGGACACAGGACTGCAGAGAATCCATATCCATTCCCACACTGAGCTTCAATTATGCTGGGGCCAAACATTCAAAATTAGCCCCATGTCCCTGCTTGCCTGGAGTCCCAGTGGCAAAACCGTCTGTTTGTGGGCAAGACAGACCACACCTTTTAGCAGACTCAGGCAAGTCCCCACTCCAAAGTGAGGTGAGCCTGACATTCGCTGCCATGGTATGTATTTCAGCCAGATTAGTGAAAACAGCTGAAAAGAGAGGAGGGGAAGGAAAGTAGGAGGTAGAATGAAGGAAAATGAACTGGAGAATGGGGAAACTAAGAAAAAAAACGCAGTTTGCAGCTATTATGCCTAAAACTTCAGCTCTTTTCTGAAATGGAGACTCCTCCATTCATTTGGATGGCCAAGTTGATCTATGTCATTTCCATTTGCTGAGGTTTTGTAGATCATATTTCAAACCCACGCTATATTCCTCTGTTGCTGGGTTACCAAATCTGAATAAACAATTCTCTGCAGTCTGCCAAAAGCAGAGAAAGAAAGCAAATGAATGCCTGGAGTATGCATCATCCTCTGGAAGTCATCTTACTGCACAAAGCTGATACAGAATAGTCACAAGCTCACATACCACAGAGTGAAAGAGGAAATGGTGAACCTATTAAGTCTGGGGGCAGTGCATAGACTTGAGAACGGCTGTTCCCACCCTCCTGCCCCCTCGTAGTAAAATCAGGCAATTTTCCAAATCATTAGAATTCTCTTGCAGACTAGAAGAAATGTGGTCCTAATTCAAAGGGGTAAATTGGGTATTAATACCCCTGAAATTAGCAAGCATGTTCCCATAGATTTTGAAAGAATTAATCAAGATTTGAAATGAGGAAACCACAACAGCCCATGTGATAGAACACCAGTACACTACAGTACCAAACACTACAGTAGTGACTGTGGGTTTGAGACTTTCAGTTTCCAGACAGGAAACTGTCACATTAGGGACTGCACAGACTTCCACTTCAGGGGTGGAAGATGTCCCCCACAGTGAAGCCCTCTGAGTTCACTCCAGCATTCAGCAACATTACTTGGAAGGAATCTTCCCCCACAACACCTGTGCAGAGAAGCCACCAGCACGCAGCATTTGGTCTAGCGTTTCTTACGCGAAGATCGTCTGCTCCTTCTCCCTTGCACACCCAGACAACATCCACCATCCCACCTCCAAAGCCCCAGGTACCCTCATCTGGGACTGCACATTGAAGGATGCCAAATGCAAGGCTCTAATGAACAATTTATTTGTGTAAACACAAGAAATGCTGCAAGAGACTACATCCCAGGACAGACCTCAACTAAAGCCACCAGTCTGACAATAACGTTGCCACTGCAGCATCCCTAGGACTGCTAATTCCCAGCAGCCAGGCCAGACAGACCCTGCTTCACTGTGCAGCTGCTGTCTGTGCTGCTCAGTCAGCAGCTTCACCACCAAGCTCAGAAGAAAGACTAGCTGAATATGGTCCTCTTGTTCTTTGTTTGCTGCTGCTTTAACACACTCTAGGTGAGGTGGTACCTGCACAACCACGTACAACCCAAACTGGGGTACTGATCTAATTCAGGAACAAAACAAAAGAAAGAAAAATACCAAAGAAAATCTGGCTTGGTTCCACAGCACGGTTTTACTACATCCCCTCCTGTGAAGGAGATACAGTAAAATAAAGTAAGTAAAACTACAAAGTCTGTCTACAAGGTACACAGCACTACATGAAATAGACAGGAAAGGGAATAATTTCTCCCTCTCTTCTGAAGATGCAAAGTTAAATGTTACATTAATAATACATAACATAATGAAAGGTGAAACCAGCCTGGATGAAATATACCAAATTAACTAGTACCTATGTAAGTCAACTAAGCAAAGCAAAACTTCTGCCAGTGATCACAGATCCTGTACACTCCACCTCAATATAAAGTGAAACAGTTCAAACATCACAGCCCGGGACACATCACCTCAGCTGTATCATACACCCCACTTGGGCTTCATGGAAAATGAAGCAGCAATGTGTTATCTGAATGTTTCTTTCAAAGTCACCTTGCAAGTTTACCCAGGTATCATCTACAGAGAAGTCATAAAATGGCATTAAAGTCAATACATGATTCTTAAAGGCAAAAAACAGAAACAAGGGCCACTGTTATCATACAAAGAAATGAAGAACCCTGTGGAGATGATCACCAGTATTCCTGTAAGCTTGTTCCCCCCTCAAAAAACCACAAACCATGTACATTACACTAACTGTGACATACTGACATGTGCTTTTAGACTTTAAAGATAGATATAGTCCACTTAGGAATTTTTGCATTATTACAGAAATAATTAATTGTAACACCCATGTTTTCTAAGGGTTTAAATACAATTCTCCCACCACCAACACAACATAACCACTTAATCAGAAAGGAGCTTTGGACAGCTGCCAGTTTCGTAACTGAGCTAGTAGTTGGTTATAAATCTGACATCTCAAAGCAATTCTAAAGTACTGAGTGAAGTAGATAACCTCCTTTTCAAGTGAACCTTCCATGCCACATTCCCCCATAAATCACCAGGAAAGCAATAACTGAATGCTCAGACAATCACTTTTGTGAGCTGGAGTGCACAAAGGTGTGATCGTGTGTATTATCCACATATGAAAAATATTCCAGCCTAGGCAGGTAGTCAGCCCTGTCATTTATACAATTAGCACTATAACAATGGACTGCAGGGTGACTTATCAGCTGAAACAAAGCCTACAGAAAAAACAAAAAAACAAAAACAAAAAACCAAAACTTAGTTACTTCATCACCTAGAGGGAGTTAAAAAATGAATAAAATTATATGTTCACAACACAATGTAGTATTTCACTACAAGAATACCAGTATCTTATTTCTCTGAACTAGGGAAAACATTTATGATAATCTTTAGTACAGTTTGAAATTCCCTTTCACAAAAGCAAAGGTGCTACTGCAAATAAGAAGTCTATCTGGGAAGACAGTTTGTATTTCAGTTTTGTTCTGTCAAATAAAATGACAGAAGAGATGTAGCAGAAAGCACCTTAAAAGATATATGAGATCAAGTCAACACACATACAAGTGAAAGAACAAACTTAGAGAAGACCTGACCCCAGTTAAAAAGGGGTTGATGTGGAGGCTCAGCAATGCCAGGACAGAGCAGCTTCCCATTTTCACCAGGACAACTTGGATTGCAAATACTGAGAGTACCCAGATATCTTTACAAAATGGGGTACAGCTCTGACAATGCCATTCACATTCACCGAAGAGATACAACAGTGGAGCTTAAGGCTCTGAGTTTCTGCCACATTGGGGATTGTGTGGCAGGGAGGAGAATCTGGCCAGATAGATCTGATGACTGTAGCAGAAAAGCCTGTACTTTCAACAAACTGCATTACAAAGTTCCCATGCTCATGCTCATGCACTTCAAAAGAACCCATTTACCTATGGTATGAATAGGGCCATGATACAAGAGTGCTTCATAATATTAAACAAACTAAAGTGTAACCAAATCTACAATACCCAGCAGGACAGAAAACCACTGCGTGCTTGCCCTGTACCCTGCCTAACACATGGCCTTGTGCTGCTTAGCTCTCTCGACATAGATGAACAAAGTAAGATTTACAGAGACAAAAAGGGCTATATCTTAAAAGGTTGCATGAAGTCACAGTTAAGAAGCAAGAGATGGAAAGCAATCCTGTTCTAGTTTGACATCAATCTCCCACATTCCCCAAGAACAACTTAAATAACCCAAGGTAGAGTCCCTTTAGGGTTGGAGCATGACATGTAGTAAGTCTTGTATGCAGCACTCCTCCAGATGAATGTGGGAAAAACAAGAAGTTGCATAAAAGAGCAAATACGATAAACTCCTCCTCTAAGCATATGCTTCATACATCTGCCAAAGATTTACAAGATCTACAGCAGACCAGATTCCTGCACAGCATCACAAGAAAGCTAGAGGAGTAATGTTCTTTCCCTATATAGACTATCAGATTCTTCAAGCTGTTCCCAGAATTGTCTGCCTTCCAGGTTTTGACTTACTTAGAGCAGGACATGCACACACAAAGCAAATTCTCCAAAATGTTAAAAGCAAAATGCAGTGAATCATTGCTGATTCTACCTTTTTTTAAAATCTCTTTTATAAGCTTCTCAATTGTTACAGCCCTAAAAGAATGGAAAGACAGTATCATCAAGCTTTTTTCCATCTGCAAGTCAAAACATGTAATGCCCAAACACACGGAGCACAGCCCAATGACTAAAGCACTACCTGTGATCAAGGCATCCTGGCTCCCACTGGCATGTCAGGCACTGCCTTGCTGAATGAGGTTGGGCCAGTCCCGTCACCTCTCCTTGCTACGTTTTGCATCCCACTTACCAGCTGGGTTTACTGACATTTCTCTCCCTTGAGCTCAACTCTACAGCTGCCTCTGCACTTGACTTCCAAGTTTCTGCTCCAAGGTTCTGCTGCAGTAATTGTGCTCATCTCAAGTGGCTTTAGGAACAGCAGCATATCAGTTCAGCTTGCATATTTAATTAACAAGTTTATAGCCATGTAATTCAAAGTAATTAACCTCTTTGCTTATGTTTAACATAATAAAAACAAAATAAAGCTTTATGTACAAGACCAAAAGATACATAGTATGCAGGAAGGGAGAGCATTCACAAACTCAACTGATTTTGTACCAGTCTGTTACAAGGATTTACTTTTCCTTTGAAATACTATATTCTGATTTTACTTAAAATCCATTTCCAGCTGAATAAACTAAAGCTAAGCCCCATTGGATACAATTTGTAGAGGTCAAATCCACCTATATTCACCTCTTGAGTTGTAGCAGATGTTTTGCAATCAAGGCAAGGCCTAAATCAGCTGAAGAGCAGCACAAGGTTTGCCTGCATGCCTAATTACTTAACCAAACAAACCTATACACAGACAAGTTTCCATGAGCCATGCTCTACAGTGGGCTGCCAGGATCTGCTCATAAGGAGCGCAAACCACCAGTCTGAATTCTCTGACTGTTCCCCCTCCAGCACTTTGCCCACATTCTACACCTAGAGGAAATCTTGCAGGAGAAAAACTTAATGCGCCAATTGCCTAATACAGCGTTTCTACCGACAAACTTTACTCTCCTGTGCAGACTAGACCTGGATTTTCCCTTAAAATATAAAGTAATTTAAAAAAATATTCCAACAGCAGGACCTCCACCAAAACAAAGCTATGTGAACTGAAGTCTTATGTATTATTTTCGTGGTGGCCCCAATTGAGGAAGTGATTAACACCAACCTAAGGTTTCTCCTTCCACACACAAGCAGGCATATGACAGCATCGCCACCGCACCCTGGTCCCGGCCCTCGACCCCCGCCGCCTGCTTGGGTTTCTCTCGGGGGCGCGGTGGCAGCCGCAACCCCGGGGAGGGGCAACTCCGGCCCGGCCCGGCCCGGCCCGGCTCAGCTCCTCGCCCTACAGCAGCCTTAGGCCGGCCCATCTACCGGATCCCGAGGCGGAAAGGAACAAGACGGGAGGAGAAGGAAAAGAGATTACCCGCCTCCATTCTACAACCCTCTTCACGGGAGTGGGGACAGAAACGCCTTTTTTTTTCCATCCCTTCCCACTCCTGGGTCGGCCTGCAGCCAGACGCCTCGGAGCTGTCATTTTGGGGAAGGATGCAACCGCCCTGCCGGAGCCAGGCCGAAGCCTGGGAACCTGCCGGTCGCTTCACGCCAGCCCCGGGGCCCCTCAACCTGCCGAACCCGGACTCCAAACCGGCCCCGCTCTCACCGCTTCGCGCTGCCTTCGCCCTTCCACCCGCCATGGCCGCGCTCAGGCCGAGGCCACCCACCTGCCCCCGCCTCACCTCCTTCAGCTGCTCCATCTCGGTGCGGATGGTCTCGTACTCCAGCTCCAACTCCTCATACTGCTGCTTCAGCTGCTGCTTCTCCTCCAGCACTGCCAGCCCGTACTCCGCCGCCTGGATCTTCTCCCGGGTGGTCTCGCCCAGCTCCTGGAAGAGACGCTTGATCTCGCTCCGCAGCCACTCAGGCTCCGACTCCATCACCAGCCGGGCGTACTCCTCCTCCTCCATGGCCAGCGACATGTCGGCGGAGGGGCCGCCGAGGCGGATGAGCGAACGCGCAACCCGTCTGCCACTCCTAACAGCGGCAC